>NMRA01000163.1:241008-407227 GCA_002633005.1 Phoronis australis
GGGGGGGGGGGGGGGTGGCAATGGGTTGACGGGCCGGGGCATCCACACAGGGAGACCTACATATACTATTAATGAACTTTTTTTAAATGGTGATTGATTCAGTTGCATTTAAATTGAATAAGTTTCCATTTTATGTTTCATCTTTTTTACTTTTCTGAGTACTAGGGTCATGCATTTGAGTAGAGAGTGGAGTATCCAATAAAAATTCGCCCGGAGTATCATCAAACCTCTGCATAGTACTGCGTTTACACAAAGTTAAAATCGCAACATCCTTAATCTAATCACAAAATCTTTGACTAGTTTGTAGGTATCTATTTTTTGGAAATTACAAATGAATTCATCAGATAGTGTATATGTAGCGCAGTGCAAACCTTGACACGTTGATGATATGGCCGTCGTCCACACCTCGTTTGGTCATCGACTTTACCGATTCTCTTGTACAGATACACAACCCGAGTACATTGACCTGGAAAAAGCGAAACAAAAGAGTACTTACTGTTGAAATTGTTCAATGGTTTGAGAGGCATTCACAGGAAACATACAATAATAACTGAAATCCGCAGGTATTCCGGGATCATATCAAGAGACTTGGTCCAAACTTTGTCTTT
The DNA here is from genome assembly GCA_002633005.1 of Phoronis australis. Taxonomy (NCBI): domain Eukaryota; kingdom Metazoa; phylum Phoronida; family Phoronidae; genus Phoronis; species Phoronis australis. The sequence goes on from NMRA01000163.1 coordinate 241,617, forward strand.
CGAAGTTTATGATGAAGATACATGTAATTCAGTTCGCACGAATCTGAATTTTGTATGTAATAAATGGAAGACTGAGTATCAATCCTTTTACTCAGATTTTGTTCCTGAATTTTCGTTTGATGATGAATTTTATAAGCCTAATAGTTTACAAGCCAAAGAATACATTGAAGGTTTAATGTCGTCCTCTGATTACATATGCAATGACGAACTGAACTTTGACATTACTGTTCAAGAAGTTCACAGAATTATATCCAAGGCAAAGCCTAACAATGCTGTATAGGTATTGACCATATCCCCAATGACGTTCTTAAGCATCCGGCGGTGGTTGCTACTTTACATAAACTATTTCAAGCTATTTTTGTTTCGCGGTATTTTCTCTCAGTATGGTTGAAAGCCAATATTATTCCTATTCCGCAAGGTTCAGACAAGGATCCTCGTATTCCGTTAAATTGTAAGGGAATCAGCCTGCTTTCGTGTGTTTATAAAATTTATAGTGGTATTCGGAATGCCAGGATATCGTCTTATGTTGAGAAGTATCGACCGTGTTTTATCATTGGTGTCTATAATTCAAAACAGGAAAAATGAAAACCTTCCCACATTTGTAACATTTGTTGATATGAAGAAGGCATTTGACCGTGTAGATAGCGATTTATTATTTTATAAATTTCTGCTAAATAATATTGATGGTCAGACGCTTAATGTCACAAAAACTATTTACTCCGATCTTGTGGCTCTTGTTCAGATTTCTAGAAATTCTGCCACTGATTGGTTCCCAAAAGGTTTTGGTGGACGCCAGAGATACGCTTTCTCCGACTCTTTTTAGTCTTTTTATAAATAACTCTATGATAAACTGAATCGGTTCAACCGTGGCATCTCCATAGGAAATAATGTAATTAGCTCCTTGCTGTATGCTTACGACATTGCCTTACTCTCGTCACGTGAACGTGATAAGCAGGTCATGTTGGATCTTTTTGGAGGATGGAGCTGAATTTGAGTAAACTAAGTTAGGCATTTTTGTAAGCCTCGGGTGAGGCAGACCAACTTTGTCTTCAATTATGCGAATACATAGCTCTCTATTGTAAGTCAGTATAAATATTTAGGTGTCCTTTATGATGAACATTTGCAATTTAAACAATCTGCTACCGCACTAGCTGCATCTGGTGGCCGTGCAGGTGGTCTCTTAAATTCAAGCACATGCGTGATGTTGGGTTGAAGACATACACCACAATATATAATGCGCGTGTTACCCCGATGTTTGATTAGTGTGCTGGTGTTTGGGGGGCAGGGGTTTTCCTCAGAGTGATTCAATACAAAATCGGGCCATTCGATACTTTCTTGGGATTCACAAATTTACTCCAAGTGCGGCGACGAATGGAGATTATGGGGTGGATACCTACTATGTTAATAGGAAATTGTGTATATTACGGCTCTGGAATAGACTTATTTACATGCCTGATAATCGTCTCACAAAGCAAGTATTTTATTGGGACCTCACGTACAGAAAGGAAAATTGTTCAAAAATATCTTTCCAATTTTTTCTAAGGTTGATCAGATTGAAACATTTTATCAAAGGTCAGCTTGTGATTTGGAAAATGCCAAAAATGAAACTGATGAATCTTCTCAGTCTGAATGGAGGGCGGAAATTTTTAGCAAACCCAAGCTTAGAAGTTATAAATTATTTAAAACCAATTATCAAACAGAAGTTTCTTTAAAAATGAGCATTTCTAAAGAAAAGAGAACAATCTTTTCTCAATTTAGATGTGGAGTATTGCCAATAAAAGTGGAAAGTGGCCGTTTCGGTATTTTTACTCCGGCTGAGGAGCGTCTGTGTGATTTTTTGTACCCCTCATGTGTAGCAGATGAAAGACATTTCCTGTGGTCGTGCTATCTCTACACTGATCTCAGAACCGAATTATTTGCAGACGTCATGTTGGTCTGCCCCTCATTCGATGAACTAGAAATTCAGAAGCAGTTTGTTTTCCTGATGACTAACACCACTGCCAGTAAATTATTTATTAGTTTTATTTATAATGCCTTTCTCAGGAGAAGAATGTCGTTATTTTCTACTTAATTAATAATGATTGGGAAGGTGGGTCTGATTTACTTTTCTGTTCCTTTTTGTCATCGTATACATGTGTGCGTTGCCTTTTTGCACGATCGCTTTGAAATGGTGACTTATAAGCACAAGTTGTGGTTGGATAGCAGTTGCTACAGATTACTAAAATAAATGATGATTGATTGATTCATTGATTGTTTGATAGACTGACAGGCATTTTGTAAAGTTTAGGCCTACATACGTCCAGTACAGTTTTCCATAATTCGGTCGTCCCATCCAGAAGTGGCTCCACAAATGCACAACCGGCATTGTTAATGCAGACATCTACGCCACCTGTCAGGAAAGATTGAACAAAGTGTGAGGAAACATGTCATCCAGTTTTTCGTAGACGCAAGAACCTTGCTGAGGATGATAGTGTGATCGCGCACTTAGCTTGCAGTACATGGCGATATCTCGCAAAGTTTTGCGAGCTATTGTTTTTGTTGTAAGAATCTACAGTAGGCCTAGGTCTACGGAACGTAGTCCAGCTAGCGTGCGTTCCAAAACTAAAAAGCTCACGAAATGCAAAATCACGTAGGGACTAATCATACTACCTTTACTGGCAAGTTCTTGGCGTCAACAAAACTCTAGGTCCGAGATTCTAACTTGAAAATGACCAATCACATTGCACGTTTTGAATAAACTTACACATTTCTAGACCTGGCCAAGCCACACGGGAGTGATTGCAAGTTGCGTGTTTGAATATGAGTCGTGTCCGAGTTCGGAGAATAGAGATTCTTAGGAATTGTGTAACATGACCCGGTAAATATAAGATTTTTATCTAATGAATGACCAGATACCGAGGAATCTAGCTTTACATGCACCAGTTGACAGTTCGCACGGATATTTTCCAGGGTGCACATTTCGAGAGAACAGGGGGATTCAGTGAACTGCAAATAAAAGCGTCCTATTCTGGTAACTTAGGTACAGGTGTGGATAGTATAGACTTTACTTCCGTCGCGAATACCAGCGAAGAACGTTTCACAGGCTGCGTTCCGAAGGCCCAAAAATCACACGAACACATACATGTAAGATCACGCTATATTTTTGTTAATTTTTCCTGCGTCTTCGGAACACACCTTAGCTTTCTGACGACTGTTTGTACATGTAAACAATTAGTTGGTGTAAAACGTTGCCAACACTTACCAAATTTTGCTTCAATTTCTTTAAACATTTCTAAGATATCTTCTTCTTTGGTAAGGTCACATTTCAGAGCTACAAGTTCGCCAGAAGAAGACTTCACGTCGATTTCTTGAGAGATAGCCTTAATAAGAAATGAAAGCTATTGATAAAGCTTCGGCGACCATAGTGGGTAAGGTTAAAAAAGGCGGTGACTGCGCGAAATTAAAATTAAAGTGATGCCACATGGGCTGAAAATTGCTGATCTGACAACTCTCAGAGCTCTCGGTTGCTACAAGTACAAGATTTCAGGAATCGACCCCACATCCGCCCACCTCCCGCCTGCTGTCATTGCATTTCATTTACTTTCTATCCGACCTGCGTCTGTGGCACCCTCCCTCAACCTTGGCTGCTCAACATTGAAATCACATGTACATTTATTTGCCATACGAATTGAAACTTGGCGCTAGACGTCTTTCACGTCAATGGTTGGAGGTACATTCATTACATCCCCAGATACCGGTTCCCTCGTTTCTCAGAATCCTGCTTCCTCTACGGCCGAGATTGTTTTCTTTAACTTATTATTACTTATATCAGACTTCGTCTTGGCAGGAATTTTTCTCTGAGAATACATGTATACCGATACCATTTTTAAGCTATCACAAGAGGACACACTCCCGAGTGCAGGTGGTGCCGCGGGTTCGAATTTGGTAAGGTCAGTCGCTGACTATAAGATTTTAACTTTCTCTTGTGGCAAAAAAACAACGCTTATGGAAGGAAATTAAATTCCATTATTCATAAATCGGATATCGTTGGCAAAGTACGACCTAAGTCCAATGTATTTATCACAGGAATTATTCCAGGCATCCGATTGGTTGATTTATTCCTTTAATGAATATTTATTTCTGGACTAAATATTTATTACACTAATAAATATTTATTACTGTAATTAGTCCTGGCTTCTGATTGGCTAAAGAATTATTACTGGAATAGATTGCGAATTATCACTGTAATGAATAGGACTTATGTCGCACTTGGCTTACGATATAAAGAACGCTCTCCCGGATAGGCCACCACACCGACGACGGACCGTAGAAATGTCGCTTCATTTGAGGAACACGCACAAGTTTAACTATTGTTCCCCTATCTTGTCGGTTTACAAACCGTAAGAGAAGCCGCCACCCGGTGAACCCATAGAACTATACAGTTGAATATACTGGCGACATCATGAAATGCACCATGTGAATAGTTCAGCCATGTGGTGGACAGCTACTGCCAGTTCTCCGTTTTGTACGAGATTTCCCGCGTTTTTGATATATTCTTTGCGACCAACATCTGCCTAAATTGCTACTGTTCAGTGTACCTCGGTGCGATACTCAAATGGTTCTCATTAAAAATCCACCAAACATACAAGTATGAAGACATACAAAACTCATGCAATGTATGCATGCATGACTGTACATGTGTGTGTGTAAATATATAATGTTCAGCAACAAGAAAGAACACGTTGTGAGAAACCCAACAGGTGGTAATTTACAGTGACCATGTCACCCATAGGGGCGTAACTTGTAGGGGTTGGCTGTCACTGGTGTGACAAGGCCAATAATTGTTAATTTAGATTGACAAACAAGGGAGAAGTTGGGGGGAGGAAGAAGGTTACCCTCTGACACAGCGCCACCTATACTGCAAATTTCGAGTAGCACTGTTATAGAGTGTAGGAAGAAGGTGGGTAAGAGCAGAAGACCGTTTTGCAAAAATGGTTTCATGTGGACTAGTGTTTGTTTGTGATAAATTAGTTGCACTGACCATGAATGTGGGGTTGAGTGTTTTTCCACGGGACGTGCGCAAAACAGGAGAGGAATAATGAAGAGAAACGACACACAAGTTCGCGACCATGATTGCACTATAGCGTTTTAGCCATGGCGATAATCATGAACCTAAGGTTCAGTTCAACGTCATTCAGCAGTAACGTACGAACTTGTTGACGAAACAGGGCTGTCTATCTGTGACAATTTTTTTCATGGAGGTTATGCAGTTTTAAAATTTAACTTTACAATTTTCAGTGAAATCAACGGATTTCAGTTTAGCTCAGTTATGTGTTCAGCGCAGTTTCGTCATAAAGATATTAGTAAGTCCCTAGTAGTATGCCGTACATATGGCACAACGCAAGGCAGAGAAATTTTATTAATGAAAAAGACCTAGGCATTCAATTTTATCTTTTGGAGTAATGCTCATGAGGAAAACAACTCAGAAAGAAGACGTCGTCCTGAACGCCGCCACTGAGAATGGACCGATGAAACAAATTTAATACTCAGATACGTGTTTTGACAGCATTTGTGCTTTAACTATTAAGGGAACAAACTGATTGCAAGAGAAAATGACCCTTTCGAGGAGAGTTTTTAAAATATCTTTCTGGCTAAAACGTCTTGACTTACGGAGGGTTTGGCCAGACATTGTGGAAAGTTTGATAAATTACGTTCGACACCCTAAAAATAAAATTACTAGTTTCGCCCTTGGTCACCCCAGCTTTGCGCTACCATTAGGCATGCTCCCGGAGGTTACCGGTTGAATAGCTCAAGTTCTGCCGTAAAGCTCACCTGTATTTTCTCCACATTTCTTGCGCAACCCACAACCTTCATGCCATGCTTTACCAACATACGCGCCGTAGCGGCTCCAATACCGACTGAGGCACCGGTAACCAGCGCTACTCGATCTTGCCAGCGTTCCATGAGTCCAAGATTAATAGCTAAACCACGGCACAGAAGGTGGGGGTGTTAATCTATCTAAGAGTCGCCTGTCGACTGTGGGGCTGCACGTATGGTGTTATCTTAGTGTTATCGCTACAACTGACATGCCGACAGAGCACGTTGTACCATATACATATGGGTATTTTATATCAGTAAACTGTGCCGACTTTGCCTTAAGAAATAACCCGATTTTAAGTTCAAGTTTGTCCAGCGTCCAAAGGCGAAACTAAGAACTTCAACCATAGCAGCAACTAAGCCATGGACTCTCAAGGCCCTGTTATGCTAACCTGATAACAGCCAGGCTATGCAAGAGTTAAAGGAGAATGCCACCCGATTTAATTAGTCTTTTTTGCCGTCTTAATCGGTCTATATCCACATCGCCTCGCATACGGTCGATCTTACCTTTCCAAGAGGTGTCGCGATAACCTGTGAGGAAGGTGAGAAACGACGCTAGTGACGTCAGTGGTTCATATGCAGAGTGAATGCCGCTATGTTGCGGTGCATCGTTCCCGCTTGTCCAAACTAAGCAGCTGCGAGGAAAGCGGATATATCGTTTTTTACTTCCTCGAAAGTCCGAAATGCTTAGGAAGTGGCTCATGGTAGTGAAGAATGAAATATACGCTGTAAATAGCATGTATGAGGACGTGAAACATTTCCGTGTCTGTGGCCTGCAGACGTCGAAAGTGCCTGACGAATGCCGGCTTACCAAATAACTCCACACGTTCCTTCGTCTGAGCTTGTTCGCGGCGCCTCTCTAGTATTTCTTCATCACTGTATTCCTGTTCGAATTGATAACTTTGTAAAACTTAACGATCCACCTGCGAAGTCGGGACTGATGAGCTCTAGCTCGTCCTAAGTCGGGATAGCGAGTTGCCATGTTGGCGTTTATTACTGAGCGTTCTTTTTCAAAATGAACTATTCTCACCCTAACCAATACTTATATAAAACTGAAACAGAGTCTGCCTCATTAGATGCAGTGTTCGTGAGTGCAAATGATTTGAGAAGCCAGCATTGAATAAATCACTGCGTTATCGCGGCTTTAGGTGCAATAAAACTAATTGACGGGACACCGTGGCCGTGTGAGCTCATGCTAATTTAGTGTTTGCTGGCAGAAACTGTTGTGAAACAACTCGATTTCCATCCCACGGCCAGGTGTTAGGGGAATCTTTATTTACATTTACATTACTCAAATAATGATTGTCAATGTAAAACTTCTGCCCTGACGTTGCTGTAGCCAAAGCGGAACACGACCTGAATTCGCGGTCCCCAACGAGTAAGTAGATTTGCAGTTTCGTGGCTAATTCACCAACATAATCAGATGCACATTACTTTGGCTCACTAGTATAGTATTTTTCATGACTGGAAGTTTAGTTTCCACTGAACTTTGGCTGGTTTATGTTCGTGATGTCTGATCAGTTTCCGAGCTACTGGCCGCCGGAGCGAGTTGATCCGGCCGGCCGCGACAGGCCTGATCGGACTTCGAGCCACTGGCCAGGATAACAAGCGTTTTGTGTTTAGAACTCAAAAAATCACAAGTCTAAACAACACAGATCTAGGTTCTCCTGTCTGTATCTCACGGAAAATACTTAGAAATTATCTCCGAACTGGCCCCAAACTCCTGCTATATTGGTCTGTCGAAATTTGTAGGCTATGGTGTGTCCAATTACCAATAAATCCGTAAGAGCGAAATAAAACAACACGTTTTTATAAGAACTCGGTGTATTTTTAAGGGTTTTACATCGAAGTTTGATGATTTATTGGTGTTAAATGATGACTTCAAGCGATAAGCTGACACCAGTAACCCGTGTTGTGAACTGCTGAACAGACTGCCTGTGAAACCGATGACGTCATTGGATATTTTTAACACCACCGTCTGCCGTCAGGTGTCAGGTAACGCAACCGTACGTGTCGTTATGGAGTAGAACTACTCGATCTAAATTGATGCAAATAGGTTGTTTTTTTGGGATGGCATGCTCCTTTAAGAATGAATACCAAGGCAGACAACGACGCGCGGAGAGTACAGTATCATTCTTCAATTTTAGAATTTGAGAAGTTTCTATCATATGTGACACCGATATTCGAGCAGAAATCGAAGTTTATTCTGAAGCCAGTGCCCGGTCTCCAATCTTTTTACTCGAAATGGAACTCGAAATTAGGTTTGGCATTTTCTACTCTACTTTTGGGCGAAATCAAGATAAGTGTCTATTATTCTATGCTCTAGTACACAATAACTTACTTAGATAATTTATTGCCCTTAGTTCACAGTTTGTAAACCCAAAATTAAAGTTCGAGTTTGAACTCGAAATTTTGAGTTTTTGCTCGAGTTTGTAGCACAAATATAAGGGTCTTCAAGGGCAAACATAGCGATTTGTATCAACAGAGTCTGAAAACAAACTTAAAGGAGACTGCCACCCATAAAACAACCTATTTTGTATCAATTTAGATCGAGTAGTTCTACTCGATAACGGCAGGTTCGGTTACGTTACCTGACACCTGGCGGCAGACGGAGGTGTTGAAATTATCCAATGACGTAATTGGTTTCACACGCAGTCTGTTCATTAGTTCACAACACGGGTTAGTGGTGTCAGCTTATCGCCGGAGTTCATCATTTAGCACCAATAAATCATCAATCTTCGATATAAAACCCTTACAAATACCCCCGAGTTCTTATAAAAACGTGTTGTTTTATTTCGCTGTTACGGATTTACTGGCAATTGGACACACCGTAGCCTACAAAGTTCGGCAGGCCAATTTACCAAGGTCAGTAGCAGGAGTCGGGGGGTCTGTTGGGAGATAAATTTGAGGTATTTTTCCGTGAAATACAGACAGGAGAACCTAGATCTGTGTTCTTTATACTTGTGATTATTTGAGTTCTAAACACACAAAACGCTTGTTATCCCGGCCAATTGCTCGGAACCCGTCGCGGCCGGACTGACTAGTTATCCCGGCCAGTGGATCAATGCTACGCCACCCATGGTGTATGGGCGGTGCAACACAGGGGGGCTTGGGGGCTATAGCCTCCCAGTTTTTTCAGAGCTGCGCCGCCCATGTATTAAATTTAGCAAAGATCCTGCTAATGGTTTAGAAGATACAGCCATGGGCGCAAAAAATAAAACTGTCACTAAGAGGTGCCACAGTAGTTGAAGTTGTCGGAATGTCATCGTCAACTTCGTAGTAAAAACATACTTCACAATTTTCACAATCATCCTTTGAGCGGTTTGGTTGATAGAGGGGTGGACGCCAAAAACAGACCCGAAAACAGCAAAAAATGGCCCCTAAGTTGCGCAGACTACGTCGAATCCACCCAAAAACGGGAGGATAGCGTCATCTCACTAATGGATGCCTATATGCCAAATTGCTTTTGAAAATATAGAAGTAAACGTAAAAAAATAAAATTGCGACTATGGGGCACACTTGTAGTCGATCCGTCCGAAAGTAGCGCTCATGCCTTCCCATCCATGAAAGGAACATAAAGTAATATGTGCAAAATTTCATGACCGTACGCCAAAGGGTTTTGGATATGGAGCAACGGACCCCGGACGGAAGGACGGAGATGACAGCATAATGCCGTCCGCATATAAATATGTGGACGCATAAAAAGGCATTATTTCTGGATGAAAATCCGAAACTTGTTTTGTTTATGTATGTATCTTTGTATATACGTGATGACAGGGCTTACTGCAAATGAAACTTGTTCTATTACACTTCAATTTTTCAATCTACTCTGTAATCAGTTGGGCCATCACGGAAAACACAGAGACACACAATATCGCTTTCAGTGTTTATCCAGAACCCAGCAATATCTATCAAGCACTCCAGTTGCCTCAAGGTTTTTGCGCCATTAGACTTCCACATGTTTTTGGTTGTTGTATGCTTCGAACAAAGGTTTGCGCATTTTTCTCTGCTGCATTACTCTCAGTGTTCGTTCACCCAATGTTAATCAAGTATAGCTGCTACGCTGTGGACTGCACCTCCGACGGGAGAAAGTTGGGTAAATTGGACAAATATCCGTATCCGTGGATGTGTAGTGTTCAGAATTGAGATCTTCGCCTTCCCAATATTAATACACGGCAATAAAATGCGGAGCTAGTGGAGGAAACAAGTTCGACTGGTTAATGTTGAACCGAATAGAATCCCCATTCTTGAAGATATCCTTTCAGTTCCGGTACTTTTGAACGGTTGAAATCGGAAATATTTCGACAACCATACAACTCGACGGTTTCTGGCAAAGCCTGTGAAAACGTGACTAACGTTTTATTAACTCTGGGACAGAGTAGGGCATTTAGTCTATCGCAAAGTAATCCGGAACGGTCCTGTTGCCTCTGATAAAAACACTCTCTTCATGTAACGCATATTCTTGATTTGTCAAATTCTCTTGGCAATATTTGGTAGATAACACATCCTTGAACGTTTTGGTCATCCATCGTAACATCCGGAACAGCTCAGGGAAGGCGCACAAGTACTTGATGTTGCAAATGCTGTCCTCATTATTGAACATTCCAGCTACAGCTCAACACCATACCGCATATCAGCCAGACACGAGGTAAATGCAACAATTTTGGCTTTTTCACAAACAACTACTTTGTTGTTTATCAGGAGCAACACTTAGTCTTTGGTTGGTCATAAGTTCCACTTTCCATTCTGTTATCAAATAGGTTCTGCTCGTCCATGAAAGGTTGAGAATGTCGTCGCTTTTCTAAAAGTTTTGCGGCGATTGTTTGGAAAACATCCTCCACTCCATCCCCTAAGATATACAGAAACACATTTAAGTACATAAATAAGAAAATACTGATTGAACACACTTAAGTTCCTCCCCTTTATTCAAATCTGGTTACTTTTTACACGTACTTCCACACTGAGTTTGTATAGACATTAGTACGCTAAATATATTTGTTTAAAATATGAATTTTAGTAGAATAACCACGATGTGCACATGTACACAAATGATAGCCAAAACACGGATCAACGTTTGCAAATTAATAGGTAATTTGTGCTTTTGTTACTTCGTGCCGACACCTGCCTGTTTTTGCGGATGACATAAAAATACATTCACAATTATAAATATCCGCGAAATCTTGAGCTGACTGAGAGCTGACTTCGGAGGGCAAATCCGTCTTATTCCCCACAAGAATCTTCAAGGCTGAAATCATAAATACAACATTACAATTAATTTTCTGTAAATACAGCGTTTATAGGTACATCTACGCGCAGCAATTCGTTGCATGAAGTCCAAGACAATGCTTATTCTGTCACTTGCAGATTGTTAAGCAGGATTTTGCCACATTAATAACCATTTACTTGGATCCGGTCAGGTTGTCATATGCGATATTTTTAGCCGAAAAAGCGTAATACTGTCTTGTAATACAGGGTATCAAAAGCTAAGCCAAGTGACCATTTCTGGTTTTGTTAAATTCTTTCTGCTTCCCTTTCTCCTAAATTTCCCCCCTTGCCGAACTATGTTTGAGCAGAGACACGAAATGTCGTCCATTTCTACGATACATGTATGTTATTCGGAAGTTCTTGGACCAGGCGGTCTCGCCACCTGGTGACAGCATTACTCGTCTTGAGTCTGCTAATATACCGTAATCGTTCGGGTTAACGCCCTGGGCGGTTCAATGGGCGAATCCAAAAAATCGGGACAGGGCGGTTAACCGAGCAGTGGGCGGTTAAATAGAAAATCCACCTAAAGTAGGGGATGGGCGGTTAACTGACCATGGGCGTTAACCCGAACGATTACGGTATATAAATACAATAAGTGATCAAAGTTCTCAAATTTTTGAATTCCGTACTTTACAGCTGATAACAAATAACACATCTGGCGATAGTTGTCAGCCTTTGAAAATAGAAAAATAAAACGTGCAATTAGACTTTGACAATGACTATAAAATTGAAAATAGAAAATTGGATCGATTTTCCTCGTTTTAGTTTTTGTTTTAGAGTCCCATACAACAAAACTTGACCAAGCAAACTTCCAAAAAACAATTGACAGATTGCGGATGCAAATGTAGATGCAACAGCAATCAATTAACATCATTCTATCAACAGCGTAACCATGAAAAATTAGGAACGCTAAGTTACCTGTCTCAGATAAGAACATGTGTACATACATGTAATAAACTCGATTATATACAGATGGCGCTGTGTGTGGTCTTAATATAATATAATTGGTCTTTCCTACAAGGCCCCTCAACTGTCCATATACGGTATTTCAACAGGTGAACAGCGATTAGTGACTATAATGAATAAATAACACTCGTTGTTATTCCGTGACCTGAACAAAAATAATATAGTAACAATAACACACAAAGCTGCTATTTATTTGTAAACAATTCCCTTTCACAGACTGCTTGGGTAATTCGGTGTATAAATAGGCAATTTGAAACGTAATTGACAAGAGGTGGAAAACGGTTTCGCATATTAGTGTAAAGGTGTCTATGCTCAATTTGTTTGTGGAAGAAATGTGTAACTGTACGCGCGTTGTAGGACGGGATACTCGGCATCTACACACTTCAGACATGCGCACGCTTTCAACACAGTTCGGTGTAATATTAAATTCGTGGTTATGTAATCATTGTCTTCATAAAGTACCAGGACCCAAATTGTAACTGATGGAGGGATGCTTTTACTCCGAATGACAACAAATTAAGGAGAACGAATGGTACAGTACGTATGTGTGTCAGTGTGAGCGTGAAATGGGTCAATCATGTCGACTTATCACGTTGTTGTTGAGCAATGTAAACTTCAATCCCCGTTGAAAACTAAAGGTTTATGCCCCTCGGCCACGGTGGGACAGAGCCAAATAACACGTTGTAATGTAACCTAACTGAAAAACGTCCAATTTTCTTGATGGAGAATATTATAAAAGCTGGTTGAATAACCTTAGCGTGGATGTCTAAAAGATATACGTAGGACCATGTAAAGAACAGCATCATCTTGGACGTTAGTGATCGGATTCAAATGAAACTTTGAGATACTATGCTTGATGCACAGTGGTCTAAAACTCTTGTAGGAAGTATTCTTAAAATCTTCCATCAATGATTATCATGAAAAAGCAAAGAATTTAAATAAAACGAAAACGGAGTGATTAATTAGAAAATTGTTAAAGCCGCGGTTTTGAAATTTCAACTTGAGTAGTATTTTACACAAAATTTGGTCATGTTTTTGATACCATTGTTTTGATAAATATATGAATGTACATTTTGATTTTTGCTGAATTTTACTGAAGACATGGTCATGTGAACCAATTAATGGCTGATTGGTATAAAGGTCAAACATCAAATTCTTCGGGCTTTTTATTTTCAGGAAATTTATACACATTTGGGTTAAAAATCGATACTTTTATAGACATTTGGCTACTAAAACACCTGCTAGTTGATAAGGATAACATTAACAGCTTTTGAAGGACGAAATTCTGCTTCGTGTTGTGCAGGAAATCGCGATCAATCATAAGACCGGACAAATATCGTAAAGGAGTAGCCACCCTAGCAACCAATCTTTGTTCATGCGTTGAAATATATAATCAACTGATCTTCTTTGACCTATGTCGTAACTGCCCTTAAGTCTGATGGACTATGCCCATTGAGCTATAGTCCTAGACAACAGTTACTACATAGTTACGAGAGATTACAAGAATATTCCAAAGTCACTGCAATACCCTTACCGTTGGGCACGATATTATCAGAATCGTCAACCCATGGCGGTAGGAGTTGAATCGACGACATGTTATCGACGCTATAAACGAACACTACGGCGTGTGCATGGCGGTAGTAGTTGGCGGTCATGGTGCGGAACCTCTCCACTCCTGCAGTGTCCCAAATATCTAACTGAAATACAGAGTATAGGTAATCATATATTCCTCGGAGACTCACAGTACCATAATTTGACACATACAAAGCACACGGTTGCAGCACCTAAATTCCCTAGCGGAAGTTGTCGCAAGGGGCCCCTCCGTTTCTACAATGCACAGGCGGATTTAGGGGGGGGGGGGGGCNTGCGGTGCTTCCACGCTTCTCGAGACATCCTAGATAAGCCGGGGACTATACATGTATAAACTCTATATCATATTGAAACCGTGTGCGAGCAGTATATGGGCAGCGCTTCTGACTTTCAAACTCCGTTGTCCTGGAAATACTTTAATTTGCACTGTACATTGCACGTCCATAACAATTCATAGTCACTTGCACGAGACGTGAGTCTTAAAGGAAAATGCCATTCGATTTAATTAGTCTTTTTTGCCGTCTTAATCGGTCTATATCCACATCGCCTCGCATACTGTCACCTTACCTTGCCAAGACGTGTCGCGTTAACCTGTGAGGAAGGTGAGAAACGACGCTAGCGACGTCAGTGCTTCCTTTGCAGAGTGAATGCCGCTATGTTGCGGTGCATCGTTCTTGCTTGTCCGAACTATGCAGATGCGAGGAAAGCGGGTAAATCGTTTTTTTTTTCGACTTCTTCGAGAGTCCGAAATGCTTAGGAAGTGGCTCGAGGTAGTGAAGAATGAAAAGTACGCTGTAAATAGCAAGTATGAGGCCGTGAAACATCTCCGTGTCTGTGGCCTGCAGTCGTCGACAGTGCCTGACGAATCCCGCTTACCAAATAACTATCCATACGTTCCGTTGTCGGAGCTTGTTCACGGCGCCTCTCTTGTATTTCATCATCACTGTAGTTCTGTTCGAACTGATAGCCTGTGAAACTTAACGATCTACCTGCGAAGTCTTCGATGAGCTCTTGTCTAATTTGGGATTGCTAGTTGCCATGTTGGCGTTTATTACTGAGCATTCTGTTTCAAAATGAATTATTCTCACCCTATCCAATACTTATATAGAACTGAAACAAAGTCTGTCTCATTAGATGCAATGTGTAATGCCCTTGGAGTGTTCGTGAGTGCAAATGATTTGAGAAGCCTGCAATGAATAAACCACTACGTTACCGGCTTTAGGTGCAATAAAACTAATTGGGCGGGACAGCGTGACCGAGGCTGTGTGAGCTCATGCTAATTTAGTGTTTGCTGACAGAAACAGTTGTGAAACAACTCGATTTCCATCCCACGGCCAGGTGTTAGGGGATTCTTTATTTACATTTACATTATTCAAATAACGATTGTCAATGTACAAATTGTGCCCCGATGGTGATGTGGTTGAAATCGGAACCTGAAATCGCGGCCCTCGACGAGTAAGTAGATTTGCAAATTGCAGTACGTGGCTAATTCACCAACATAATCACGTGCGCATTACTTTGGCTCACTAGTATAGTATTTTCTTGACTGGAAGTTTAGTTTCCAACTTTGGCTAGTTAATGTTGGTGATGTCTGATTGGCTTCCGAGCCACTGGCCGGAATAACGAGTCACTATCCGGCTGCGACGGGCCTGATCGGGCTTCGAGCCACTGGCCAGGATAACAAGCGTTTTGTGTTTAGAATCCAAAAAATCACAAGTCTAAACAACACAGATATAGCTTCTCCTGCCTTGTATTTCACGGCAAAATACTTTATCTCCGAACAGACCCCAAACTGGCTGCGGACCACGTTATTGGCTTGCCGAACTTTGTAGGCTACGGTGTGTCCAAATACCAATAAATCCGTAACAGCGAAATAAAACACCAAGTGTTTATAAGAACTTGGTGTATTTTTAAGGGTTTTACATCGAAGTTTGATGATTTATTGGTGTTAAACGATGAATTCAAGCGATAAGCCGACACCAGTAACCCGTGTTGTGAACTGCTGAACAGACTGCGTGTGAAACCAATTACGTCAATGGATTATTTCAACACCTCCGTCTGCCGTCATGTGTCAGGTAACGGGACCGTACGTGCCGTCATGGAGTAGAACTACTCGATCTAAATTGATACAAATTAGGTTGTTTTTGCGTAGCTTGCTTTTTTAAAAGGACAAGGTTTTATCACTTGCATAAAACAATGCTAAACCCTGTTTTATTGATTTCATCCATAACTGGCCCTGATCGACAACTATTGCCGGCACAAACAATACTTTTCATGAGAGATGGGAGTATTGCTATTACTATGTAGTTCCTCATAATGTCACAAAGTAAATCTTGTGGCCCGAGGAGAATCATATTTCTCCACAGCTGTCGATTTCAATCCTCTAGCAAGAACTCATCCGAAGCGCTAGAAATGCTTGCAAGGAGTTTTCAAATTTACTACAACGTTTGCTTGTTGATTACAGAATATCATTTATCTTCCAATTTTACGTGATCTAGTTAAAATCAAGCTCCAATGGTGAAACCGGTTTGTCCGTAAGAGGTCAGCTACATGTAAGGCTGAGTTTAGTCAAATAGACACGTTTTTCATTGACAAAACTTGATACTGAACACATAGAGAATAGTTCTGATTATATGCATGCATACATTGCATCTTGACCCCGAACTTAAGGTCAAAGAGCGGGGGGCGCTTCAAGACAATTAACGAGACGAGAGCCATGATGCATTTTTAACTGGAGATTTGGCATGACCACAATATTATTTCCAACTCGTGACGCGTGATGTCCGGGCGAGTGGTAAAAACCCGTTACAAAGAATGCGTGGCTCACTGCCATAATGAAACGATCTGAAATCACATTTTTATTAATTTCGCTCGAAAACTATCACGTATTCCCAACACGTGTACATGGTTTGTACGTTAAATTAGTTAACTGTCTAAACGCTCTCGGTCAGTTTAAGATTGCAATCGAGGAACTAATCAGTTCATGCGATAAATACGATATCGCTGATATCATAGTTTTTGACCCGTGACAATGCCTATCAAACAGTAATAGTTGATAACCAGTATCGCATCAAGGTAACGGAACTCCTGTGTCACCAAGTCAGGTCACTGTTCTTCATCTCTTGAAACACTGCCCGATTATGATACAATATAATGCAGTATAGCCTTCAAATCCGTGACAATTAAAAAGTATTAGTTCGAATGTAACATCTAGACGTTTGGAGTTATGTAAACGTTTTTCTGCTAAGATGATAGTTTAGTGGCGGGCCGGAGATTGTCTTACTTCCGCAGATGTGAAACTTGTATATTCTGTTTTTATCAGTTACAAAGTCCGGAGAAAAAACGAGTGCATGTCTAAAAGATTTCAGGGGCGGATCCATGATTTTGAGTTAGGGAGGTCCAGGGCACTCGAGTATTAGCCAGGAATATGTCCGTCAGACATTTGCACCCCCGAACTGCCAAATGGAATCTGGGAGTGGGGCATGGCCCCCTTGGCCCCCTCTAAATCCGCCACTGGATTTAATATCACTTCAAAGACTTGGCATTCAACAGCCCGATACCTTGGCTGTCAGAAATGAACTCACCAGCGTTCTGAAAATTTCATACGTCTTCAATGAATTATAACGGCCAACCCGCAAGGCTGAACGTACATGGTAATGGTATGCACGTAGACAAAGAAAGTTCGTGTAATAAAAGTTTTGCCGTGCGAAGCCGGATGCTACGATCGAGATGAGCGCCTCAAGTGAGCGTAGAGTGAGGTGACAGCTCATGCCAATGATAAAACTTAATAAATAACGATTCAAATTCATTATTTCTGCCCTCCGTATGTTATTTGGCGTCAGGTGTCAGGTCACCTGTGGCTCAGTTGAGGCAGACTGCCCAACGCCGGACCTATTAACCCAATATAGCACAAGTATGTCGTTCAGCTAACTAAAACTGAAAGTGACTGCTCACTAAGGTAACAAACCTTACCCTAACCGGTGTATCCTTAACCATGTAATACTTCGAGCAGCTTTCCAGTCCGCACGTAGTCCGTGCTTTCTCATGAAAGAAGCCATCCTTTAAACGCAAAAACAGCGTAGTTTTTCCGACACCTGCTTCACCAAGAATTACAACCTTGTATTGCGGTCCCCGCGACATTGTTTAGTGGACGAATGTACATGTAGGTCAGTGTTTTCCTTCACGCCCGCGACGACCACAACCGCTTCTCCAGGACCTTGAAGACCGCGACACTTCCATAGAGCCCGTTCACAGCAGCTATCAATGCACTGCTTCGAACAAATGACTACTCATGATTTAAGACTGCGAGAAATGACCTATTGCAAGAAGGGGTCAAGTTGACGAGGTGTTCAACTTCCCGGTTCGTAGCTCCACATAAGCGAAGCTATTTTGTTGTTTCATAAAACGACATGTAGAGATACAATGAGGGAGCAGCACTAGCCAATCACGCCACAGCAACCGAGACCTCTCTCGATGCTGAAAAGACCTCTCTCGATGCTTGAACCTAGTGTCTCGTTCCAGCTGACTAACCGTAGTAGCGCTCTATACGCAATATTTAGCGACCTCACCTTTGGTCGTTTCAAGGTCATCCCTTCTGTAAACAATGAATAGAAACAACTCAGTCGGCAGCCTCGGCAACTGTCAGAGTCGGTCAACGGCATGTCAACACCCGCAAATGTCAGATGCAACAATGTTAAGACAAACAAAATACAAAAAATAACGAAGCAATTATGAGCGAACAAGTGCACAGCTCAGTAATTTTAATTCACAGCAGTTATCAATAGCCAGCTATTAAAATAGCTGACTATTGATAACTGCTGTGAATGACTGCATTACTGGCGCGGAGATGTGGGTTCGGGGGATTCATACGAATCAATCAATCAATACCAAATGTATTTCAATTCCTGGCCCAAAAAGTGGCCAATTCCAATACTTGACTAAAAATGACTCATTGCAATACTTAGACAGAATAAACCTTGAAGAACCCCACTGAAAGAGCAACAAAACTTTGTGATAGCACAACAGTAGAGGGTGATGGTTTGAGAGAGGGACCAGGAGTGAGATTCATTACAGTGATCTCACGATTCCATTTCACAGTTGCTGAAAAGTGTTTAGCCAGGTACTCATATAAAAGCCCTAGTCGCACTCTAGGAATAACTTAGAAATTATCTCAGTAACTAGCAGTTGTGAGCATATTCTCGGAGACTTTGTACTTTTGCTCCGTCACTGGTGAGATTTGATTATCTTTCAAAAAAGTTGTGAGGAGCGTAAAACTTTAAGGTGGCATTTTAAACTCACGTTTCATGAAAAGACCCAGGGTCAAATTGAATATCGTACTTCTCCGATACTCAAAGGTTGGTTACCGTACGCAATGCACAATGGGGGATGTTTTTGAGTGAAAAGGTTTCGAAATTAGGAAATTAAAAAGCGGATAAATATGAAATAAAAATTGGTGAAAGAGCATCCTTCCGTAGCCGCATCTTTCAAGTTACATGTATGCAGCGTAACTCGCTTGATCCATATCATAGGAATTTTTTGCTTTTTCATTACAAGATGTTTTTTTCGACATCTCACATTTATTTCCGAAACTTGTTCGACAAATCATTTAATGAGGTTTTCGACTGCAGTTAGTAGAGCGCCGCGCAAAGAATTGCCAAAAGTTATCGTAAGAAAATGACCTTCGTCAGTCAGGTCAACAGCACCATCCCTCGCATGTGATTTACGAGGTTTTCGAGATATGAAACAATTACCGTCTCCACAGAGTTAAGACCATAATCCAAGTGATCAACTCGCTCAAGATTATTAGTTTCTATGGAGCTGAGTTACCATCGATTGGTAACAGTCGGGTTCATTTTTTTTCGACTTTGAACTGCAAAATGAAAGTGACTCGACCGCAGGTTTATACTCGGTCATATGGTTATCAATGTGTATGCATAGGCCTACCTATAATA
Organism: Phoronis australis; assembly: GCA_002633005.1. Classification (NCBI taxonomy): domain Eukaryota; kingdom Metazoa; phylum Phoronida; family Phoronidae; genus Phoronis; species Phoronis australis. Next base: position 261,245 of record NMRA01000163.1, read on the forward strand.
TGTATTAATGTATATGCATATGAATCACAATACAGCGAGATAGGGAGAAACTCTGAAGCGAGTAAGGCGTGCCTGAAGCCATGGCGATAGTTAAGGACGCAAAGTTTAACTGTATTTTGTGCGTATTCGTGAGCGAAAGGAATGCGATCTTACTTAGTGGTATTCAGAAGATTGGACTGCATGTCTGATTAAAACATGACATAATCGAACAAATAAGATGGATTTGTCAGCTGGGAAAGAAACGATAATAACTGACCATGGCCACGGCACATAGTTTTCCATGCAAGTGCGATCAATCCTTCGACAACAACTCAGCTGGGACTACTAAATGTTTTGACGAAACCACTGAAATGAGAGACTAACAGAATTCAGGGATTGAACTGGATAAAGACAAATGTTCAGTGTTGACTTTGTGCAGTAGAAAAGCACTAGTTGCAATTCGGGAAAGTATTCTCAAGGGCTCAAATTATCCTGCCGTGTTTACACACACCAACAAACACAAGCGACATTGGCAGAGTGCAGTTATGAGAAAATTGGCGTTAAATGGTTCACTTTTCTCAGAGGACGACAGCGTGAATAATGTATGTGGGCACATAACTAGGCCGGTGTAGCCACCCGATGAGTGCTTTTACCAACCAGGATGTTCGGCTGCTGTTCAGAGCAGTAACTGAAAAGAACATGAAAGAGAGATCGGAAAATGACTTCAAGCGTCCATCCACTGCGCCGGTATGTAAGCTCGATGCATTTTTGACAAGGGTCATAATATTCAAAACCAGCATTCCATCATGCCATCATTTCGACTATAAAAACTAGTTAAAAAGTCATTTCGTAAATCTACATGTACATCGCGCATTTCCATTGTCGTGTTTCAGACGCATTCACGTTACCGAGGAGACTTCGCGTCCAAACATTGCCCCCAGGAGTTCTTTTCTACAGCAGCCTGGGACTATTCAGAAACTGGTATGGCCGCTCGCACCGCCCTCATTCAGTCATGAGATTTTTAAGCGCAGACCAGGGTAGAATTCATTAGCTGTCTCACGGCCGGAAAAATCTAGCCAAAATCACCTGTTCTCATTTAAAATACACGGCAATAATCTCACTTAATCTCGAGGAGGCTTATTTTTTAGCTAAGCCCTTGTGTTACTGAACTCTACACTGGGTATAGTTCGTCTCGCGTCTGGCCAAAATCAGGACTGGTGCTCCTATGAAAAATACACGGCAATATCTCGCGATATCTTGCTTTTCTAGCGAAGTACTATCCTTATTAAACTCTACCCCGGATATTCCATGCTTTATTAACATATAGATTATGTAAGTTTATGAAGCTGACTTGGCTTGTATGTTCATAGAGCTTTCACTGCAGTCATAAGCTCATCCCAACAACTCCTTGCTTTTGTGGTCACTCAGTACTAGGTGGAACCAATATGGTGCCTACGTATCTCAGTATGCTATTATCGGACAAACTGCTGACATCAGGCACAACCCACGCTGAAAACAATTCCTTTGTGCATAGGATCCATGCCTTGAAATTATGATTTGAGACGTCAAAAACCTGATAGACAAATATTCTATTAATATACAACCTCATTGATATGAACAGCTAGCGGAAGGTTTCACTTTGTCGGCAACTTGACTACTATAATAAAAGTCTGACGACGATTCTGTTAAATCGTCGAATTAAATGTTTTAAATGTTATTGGAGTTTCCATGTGTACCAGAAATGCCATTGAAACAACACCGAAAAAGCCCTCATTATGGCTTTTCCAAACGTTATTTCCAGTAGGGGCTCTTTCAGAACCTTGTTGAATGACTAAATTGCATTATTCAGAGTGTTTCGCTCTCAGTGATACAGAATTCAACCTGCTCACCAGCTATTTTTGCGGTTTGGTGTAAAGATTTTGAATTTCTGTTGATGTCAGAGCGATTTTGTTTTAGTTTCAAATTTCGAAAAAAAAACGATCAGTCAGCTTGTCGTCACATCTTCGATTTTAAACCCACAAGGCAAAGCACGCCTCCTTACACTGTTGTTGGTATGGAAAGACATAGATGAATCCGGCACTTTTTCCTTAAGTGGAAAATGTGACCTTTGACCTTTGATCTAAACCAAACAATGATGACTTCAAGCTGCAGCCAGTCCGATTGAGAGGCAATTGATGCAAATCTCAACTGTTTCAAATTAGTTATAAAGGTATCGTAGTATTCAAACATACTCTAAAATGCCATTGGAATTATTTTGGGAAAATTGATTTCTTCCCTAGGCTGGCTTGCCTCATCCTTTAATGCCCATCTTGTCAATCAGCTCTTTGGTGAATGGCTGTGGGACATTAGAAACTCTGTGGTGACTACAGAGTGTTTCCTTTGAGCGTATTTCAAAAATCTTGAATTATGTGATTCTTCTGGATTTTCCCTCACAGGCGAAAGTGAAGAAAGTGAATAACTTTGTAGCAGACGTTGCAAGGTGATACTTTCGTCACGAATTGTTTAGAAGATATCTTTGACGTGTTTTCCGGGTTCCGTTGAAGAGGTATACTACAGTTATGACGAAGACGGGGATGCTCTGACCGTAATAATGTTGGTAGGGGCGGAGAATGGGACCTTGATGCCGTCTAAATTCACCTAACTATAAATTCAAGTGCTAATCTGTGAAAACAACCGGGATACAAGAGCGCTGTCTCGTTTCCTGATAGATCTATGTTCTAGGTTAATGCTGGTTTGCACCCGTCTTCTGTCAAAAACTACGTTTAATTAATATATTTATGACATTTTTATGAGAGGGCAGATAAGAAGCCATAAAACAGATAAGCGGCATGAAACGAGCCTTCGTACAGGCTTCCTAGCAGCATGTAAAAGTACCTTTCATAGCTGGTTACAGGTCTTCTTACAAGCACGTCTCTTTGAACGCCAAACTATTTTTCCGCAATCTAAACTTTCAACAACAACTTCTTGTATTGCCGTGCAACACGTCTAGTCCCGCTGTCTGATTCGAACACGAGAAGCCCAACACTCATATAGGCCTACAACACCAAAAGGAGGCAACTTTTTAGACAATCACAGGCATTTATTCTCTACCTCGACCTTTCTTTGCCATCTAAGGAGTGACCTAAATGCTAGGAAATGCAACAGAACCCACCAGAAAGCCATAGGTAAGAAAATAACAAAAAAGTAACACAGTAGGATGTCAAGCAATAGACACACATGTGTGCAACTGAAAAGAGAAGACTACAGAGACACCTACCGAACAGCAGACGGAACTAAAATAATTTAAGGATTTTAATCTGACCTGTGTCACTTGGGAATGTATTAAACGGTGTCATGTTTTGATAATTAGAGCCTCCCAGATTTCTAATTCGTCAAAAATCAATTTACCTTTAATTACAAACGAGATGAAAATGTCTTTTGGAAAATCATTCGTGATAACGGAAAGACTGTATCTCCAGGCGACCGGTTAAAACTTATAAGGTATTATCAAAATAAGAAAATAAAAAATCTGGTTATTCGTAACAACGAAACAACGAAGCTACTAAAAACGGCAGAACTTTGGCTAGGCGTAATTTGGTTTATCAGTTTACGTGCCCTGTATGGACGTGCATCAGTCTTAACGATAAATCAAGTTATATTGACCTTACCAACTGTACGTTGCATATAAGGTTTTCTTATCACCTTCAAATTGGTTCTACATTTCGTCACCTGCGACGGTTGCAAATTTACATGCACTGAAATTGTTGACAACACAGAAATAAGGCATTTCGAATCTGACCATTATCGTCTTAAGATCTTGATGAATCTAATAGAGAGAGAGAAAGCTTTATTTTTTAAATAATATAAAAATACATTTTATATGACTAGGTGGCCAGCAAAGGCACGGGGCGCTAATATCTGAGCACCGAGTAACAATAAATTAAATATATATTAACAATTAAAGAGAACAATATAAATAACAACAGAAATAAGTACATCTACAATGAAATAAGATACAATGCAAGTTTATCAAAAATGTAAATTAATGTCTAAATAAATCAGAGCACCCCTTAATAAATCCACAAGACACTAGAATCATTAAATTATTTCAGTGTCGTTTGCAGCCCGGTAGGTGTCTCTGTAGTTTTCTCTTTTCAGTTTCACACTTGTGTATCCATTGCTTGACATCCTACTGTGTTACTTGTTGTTTTCTTCTCACCTATGTTTTCTTGGTGGGATCTGTTGCCTACATGTACATGTACATTTCTCGCATTTGATTCAGCAAGGAAGATCGCAATACAGAGAATAATTGCCAGTGATCGTTTTAAAAAAGGTGTCTCCTTTTGGTCAGTTGAGTGTTGGACCTCTCCTGTTCGAGTTAGACAGCGGGACTAGACGTGTTGCGCGGCAACGAGACGTTTATTGGTTAACTTAAGAGAGCAGAAAATAATTTGGCATTCAACGATTACCTTATATCGTTGTGTTTATATTGTGATAGCGTTTCACATTCGTTTCGGTCAGTTTTGATCATTTTTGCAGCTCAGAGACTTGTGCATACGCTTTTGGAAATGTTTGAGTCAATAATGTCACATTTTAAAACTTTTTAAAATCGTCGACTATAAAAACATCCATTTTGTTAGAAATACGTTTAAAGACGTCGCTACAGTGTTACCATACAATGCCAAAACAAAACTTCGCACGATTTGGCACATGGTCTGAATGACTTCAATGGTTTTATCTAAAATCTATTTCGCGGTGGTCGTTGTGACATGTTGGCGTAGGCTGTAATCGTCGAAATTCAGCTCACAATCAAACTCTAATTTTTAACACGCCGCAGGGTTCGAGTACACTGATTTATACATGTAAGTGTAATCGAAGCATGCCATACATAATGTGTACATTCGAGCAAAGATTAGATTATCGTGACAACGATGACACAACGGGCCTAGGTAGGTAAAGTCATTATAAACACACCATCACCAACCATGAGAAAACTGATGTTCTAAACGAGTAAAACAATCATTGTTGACTTGAAAAAATCCTAATTGCTTTTCTGTATTCGAAAAATACCGTGCAAGGGAACCATGCGTTACAACATTAATCACAATGCTTTGGTTCAGCCATATCCATTATCAATTTCAACACAGCCTCTCATTGGCTCAATTTATATACCATGACATCACAGTATGCACATTTTTGATTGGATAATTTCCGGTGAATACCGGAAACATTCTAAAAATAAACGTCAGCAACGGGTTTTTCGCCAATGAAAAGAAATACCTTGTAAAATGAAGGGAGATAGAACGAAGAATTGTCGAAATGTGTACATGTATGTCACTGTCGAGGCGATCGGAGCCGTGGGAGATGTGACCCTATAATTATTTAATCCGCGCGTGAAAGGTGCAAGTACAGTAGGTGGAGGCGTGTGCTGCAAACAATTAGTAAAACTTCGACTTTTGAAATTACACCAGAATGTTTGCGCGCCTGATGAATTCTTATTGAAATCCGTTGTATATTGCAATCAGTCCACTCAACGCAATTCTGGTGCCGCAGTAGACGATGTTTGGCAAGGATGTCGTTCTCGAGTCCTGTGGTCCACGATCGTTATTTTTATCAGTTGTTTAACCCGGCCATGCTCAGTGGCGTCCTCGCCAGAAACGGTTCTTACTGCGTTTTTCCCAGGCAGTTCACACTTTACTGTACTTGTTGTTTTTCTTCAACTCTGTCGAAAATCTGTCAACAAAATGAAACTGCTACACATGACTGCAGGGACTTTATTGTGTCTCGCATTTTTGGTGCCTTCACTTCAACCAAAAAAGCAGCAAGGCTCCGAGAAAAGGTGGCATCTTAAAAGCGAAATTGGCAGTTGCCATCCCCAGACCACCACTTTCGTACCAATGCTAGACATAAACGAAACCCTCAATTCGGTAAATAAATTTCCCACACGTTCCAAAATTTGATCTTAACGTGCTGCCATCCAACTAGGTTTCTGCAATTGGTTCTGTGTTTCTTGAGGGCTACCTCTGAAATCGCAGCAGATTCCTCAGTCATTACGCAGCATTGCAACAAATGCTATAGGGGTGCGCCATTTTGAAGAAAAACATGTATCTTCAGCTGATCTAGTGGAATTTTCTCGTTCCCAAATATAATCAAACCAAATTCATTCAACTAACATTATTACCTAACTGAAAACTGCCGCAAACCTGGCCTGCCCCAAACTATATTAAATTTCTAGGTACTAAAAATTGACCGCGGCTACATTGTAACAGTGCTGTGTCACTCAGGGCATTGACATTTGCAGCGCAGTTGTTATCACATCAATGAGCTGCGAACAAACGCAATGTGGGACGTTTACCTTGGTGGCGCTTTAGGCGTTGAAAATAAATCTCTTGGCCTACATGGATGCTTGGCACCCTCTATAAGGGTAAAAGTGCATGCCAACACCAACTGTGATAATTTCGATGTTTTTATTAACTGGTGTTTCCAACTATGATTTCATGTAATAAAGATAGCAGTCGGCTGCCAGTCGAAGCCATGAACTTCAATCCAGGTCCGAGTCGCTAAAAAACAATGCAACCCTGCCTACACTTGTATTGATTTTTTTTTCGCATGAGTGCTACACTGTTTGTAAAAGAGTTTGCTGTTACAAAAACAAACTCATCATTTGTCATATCCGTAGGCTTTGTTATTGGAAGCAGTAAGTTTACGTTCGGGCTGGTCCTTGGTCGCCATTGGTCTCAGTGATCATGACCGTCACCATCGATCACCTTCGACCCAGCGTATCGAGCACTTGTCAAATATTTAGTCACAAATGGATCCGATATTTGTCAGCTTTGTAATCAATCATTAACGACTTGGCTATTATTTTGCTTAAAACAAAGCGTATCGCATCCGGTCGGTAAACAGTTTATAGAATTCTCTAGCCACAGCTGTAGAGTCAACCTTTTGGGCTCAACTGATCATGTCCTGCCGTTATAATTAAAGAATTTGAGGAATCTCGTGTGACTAAACATTCTCGCAGCAACTTCGGAAACATCTAAAAAGAACATAACACAGAAAAGGTGTCTTGGGGAAGCAAAAGATGTCTTCGACACGGTTACCTGCTATCAAAATTGTAAGTTTAAAACGTTTCTTTTACAAATTGGTACATGCATTAGTACATTGCATCTTAGACGCCTTTTCTCGTCCCCACTACATTAATGACGTCTTTATTACGCGCACTAACATGCCATGTGTAACTTCATGAACCATTGACACAGTATATGTCTCATGAAAACAACCATTTTCTTATTTTCTCACAAATGACTTGGTTTGCCAAATTTGTACCCTCCCCCCCTTGGTAGCATCACAATTTTACACACCCTCCCCCCATGTCCAGGTTATGAGAGACAGCTGAGCATTACATTGCTCAGCTTCTTGAAGTGTAAAGTAGACGAGCAACTGTTGCTTAAAAGTGTTAAATTCTCTATTAACCAGGCTGAAATCGACATTCTTCAGAGACGAACTTAATCTTTCAAGGCAATGTCAATCATTGTGTCCTTATTCTTTGTTTGAATTGAAATTGATTACGGAAAATTGTCTTGCATTTCCCTGACGACTAAATTGCACTGACGAGTGACAAGGTGCCGGGACCGACACTATGATAACGTAATCACCTGTCACTTCGTCTCGAGTATAAAAATCATATTTAAACAGAGTAAGGAATAATGATGAGACCGAGTCTATAACAATTGGTGGCTTTAATCCAAAGTTAGTTTTTGACATAACGCGTAATTTTTACCTTGTTTAAGATGTTTACCCGACCGTGACCAGTGTCCAGCGTACACTTTTCTCAAGACTCAAACTGACATCTGATCTGTTGCACCCAGTGAAACTTGAGAGGTGGATTTAGCAGCGAAACGTCAATACTTCGCTACAATAGGATCACTTTTAAACTTCGGTGCTATCTGAGTTATCGGCAGGAGTCACTGCCTGCGTTTGCCAACAGCGGGCGGTGACAGGTTACTATTTATCCATTTGTTCTAATGTTTTTTGGCGACATAAGCATTCTGTTTCAATTTATCCACGTATTTTCTGGATACCTTATATTACAAATCACTGAACCTCTTGTGTACGCAAAGCCAGTTCCTGTCACGCCATACTGCCTTTGTTTGGATCAGCTGTAAGCCAAGTTTTTTTAAATATGTCATTTCTAGTACATTTTCATCGTCTCAACGTGGCAACTGTTGGCTGCCTTGTGAAGTTGACGCTCTAGTTTCTATCTGGGGAGAGGGAGAAATATTTGCCATTTTGATGGCAAGAACTGTACTGTCAAATTCAATAAGGCCATATGACCTTTTGTGATAACGTCGCTGAACTATAATTCCGAAGCTGATGGGAACACTAACGCTTAACTTCGCTTTCATTACGGTTAGCATTGAAGCTTCTGTAGTAGCAAAGTTATTTTCAACTTTCGCTGTTGATCTACCACATCAGTTAATTCAGGCCCAGTCCACTATATGCGAAGCTGTGCCAATAACCGAATTGTGCAAAACATTGGAGAATTTTCTATGACGTATGATATAAATGAGATATGGGCCCGTGAGCCTAAATACGTGCATACACTAGCTAGTGCGCCAGATAAACTTGTGTTGTGGCATACCTTACGTCTGAGTTTTGCATTTCTCTCGGAAGTGGTCATTTTCCATCCAGTAGCCTATACGTATTGATTTATTTATACCTTTTTATCTCTTCCAGGGTACTCGCAAACTGATTTCTAACAGGGAACAGTTGTTCAGCCACAATCGCTCTTCTACATTTCCTAAATACACAACGCAATCTCTTGTCAAAATAAAAGGAACGGAATTCGAAAGTCATGGCACTATGAAATGTTTCACAGTATTTATCAAATACCCAGATGGAGGGGTAAGAACCGTTCGAGACGTACCAGACGGTACAACTGTCCAAACGTTGAAAGGTAATATGGAGTTGCAGTCAGGATTGCCGAGCCACATCTATGCCATTTTTTCTTCAGAAGGTATCGAACTTAATGGTGAACTTCAATTGTGGGCTAACATGAACATCCGAGATGGAGCCATACTGCGAGCGCACTTGTACGACACGTGGGAAGTTTTATACCAGGCATGTGCAACTGGCAGTTTGAACAAAATATATTATGATAGTGCGATTCAAGTATTGGATGACGTTGAGAACGAGGATTCCGAAAACAAAAGATTGGTTCCGGACAGAGCATTTGTAGCCTTATTTATAGCGTGCTTCATGGGAAAGAAGAATATCTGTGAGGCGTTACTGTCCCTAGGTGCGAATATTTCTTCAATTTATTTCAGAAAAAGACAATAATAGCTTAGATGAAATAACCAACAAGTCCTTTACACGCTTCAATTTCATTTCCAAGATCAAAATCTGTATTCAAAATGTGTAGGTCTAGAGTTACACTGGTGTTGGCAGGCCAGATTAACAACGCAAAGTACGCATATCAATGAGCATCTCTGAGGCACCGCTCACATATTACATCATCCAAAAACTGCCAATTTTTACCCCTCCCTTCATTCCCTTTCACTGTTGAAAAAAAGACATATACATGGACATGGTGATAACTTCGCCGTTTCTTATTTTCTTCACCCAATTTGTGACCATTATCCTCAACTGCATTTGATAACGTCAACAGACCTCGTAACCCCTAATCCTGTCATCAGTCGCCATGTTTTCCAAATTTCCTCTCCTGGTGCCGTATTATCTGTACGGTCCTCATATTATTCTGCGGCCTATTTTGTGTTTGAAGAGCTGTTAATGGAAGTGACAGAAAATCTAAGCCAACTGAACATTAAAGGTACTAATTCTGTAGTTGGTTGTGAAACAGTCGAACTCGCCTGCTGAGTGAAAGAGCCCAACAGAAGCTCTGATTATGTTAATAATATGTACTTTGCTAGATGGCGAATCATACAACCTGTTTGTCATCTTTTCCTCCAAAGACTAAATTCTTGCTATGGCCACAGTCGTGTAGATGTATAACTAAATAACTGTGGAGTATATGCTTCTGTGTTCGGACTTCGTACTTGAACCTTTCAGGGTGATTTCCTCTTGTGATGTGTGAAGATGAGCGGACGCTCCTCCTGATCGAATAACAGTAGCTCATATATTTTTTTCTTTAAAGAACTTCTGTGGTCGTTAAAACCCTGTGTGGCATCACATACAACGTAGACCTTCTGTGGACATCAAGTATACTAACCTAGCTATCAACATGTCTTAACCGTCACCAGCTTATTTAAATAACAAATGTAACAACTAAATGATCTGTAAGCCACGCAAGCTTTCAAAATCTCTGAGTAAGTTACATAGTAACTTTTATTTTACACTCTTTGCTTTATCCACACGGCTGACTAACGGTTTGTTAGAACTATTACTTGTGAAGAAGTCCACCGCGACTAACAACAACCACTTGAGGCAAGTGGGTTGCGTTCCGTAGATCAAGTTTCTCAATAGAAAAGCGAGACTACGTGGCATCACACAAGTAAAAGACAAGATGCTTCGGAAGTACGCTCGTGGTCTTAATAGTCAAACCTAGCAAAACGTCGATCCCTGCATGAAGTTTTCGGACGGTGAGTTTGGAATTTGGAATCTTGATATAAAATGATGGGACAAAATTCATATTTCACCTTCCATAAGCGAAGATTTTATGCGGCAAGTGCAAACTAATGTCTTTGGTCTACGGAACGAAACCCAGAACGATGCCATTAATACTCACAAGAAGAGGTGGTCGTGTAATAACGCGTGACATAATGCATTCATGATACAATCTCCGAGGAAACAGGGGTTTGGTCATATTCCTTTGAATTTTTATTTTTCAGGTGCTGACACACAGTGCACCACAATTTTTATGAACTCTGCACTGCATGCCGCCGTGTGCAGAGACAATTTGCAAATATTAGAGGTCCTTATTGAGCATGGGGCAAATGCTAGGCAACACAATCAGGAAGGGAAAACGCCTCTTGTTGTCGCGCGCGAATTCGGTGCCCTGTGCTGCGAAAAAAGACTTCGTCTGTTTCAGTGGAGTTTGGAAAGTGGGAATCTAGTTTTGGATACTGAGACAAAACAGAAGAGATTTGATAGATATGCAAAATCTCATCGCCCACAGACTACCGTGTCAGAAAAACATCGACGAACGAAAAGCGCACCAGTAGACCCCCAGCAACTATTCGACTTTGGCAACAGACTTGTTACCATGCAACCAACTCGTGCTGTATCCGTTTCGCGAGATCCCGTAACTGCATCCGGGCCTTGCAACATTAGGCTCACACCAGATCCCACGGCAGTGCAGGTTGAAGAGAAAACGACATTGTCGCTAGAAATCAGACTAATATCTGAACCAAGTTCTTCTGAGACATGCCATCGAATGATCAAACACAATGAACAAGCTGCCAACCAAGGAAACACGGCTGTGCCGCAGAACACTACCGAAACTGTGTCTCCACAGTCCACAAAATTATGTAATCCTGATATGACGCCACAGCCGAGCTGTGACGACCAATCGGATACCTGTTCATGTTCTGCCAAAGGACTAACGCCAATAGAAAAGTCTAAATACAGACGAATATCCTGCTCCAACGCTGACGAGTGGTTGGTATTTTTATTCCAGATCAAATTTACTTTTGCAAGCGCCATGCACGTCATCTTACAAGGGTATTTGTATTTGCTCACACTGAAGGCAAGTCGAACTGACACATTTGGTTAGTAGGAAATTTGTCATGATGTCGTCTGTAGGCCTACACTAATAAACGTCAGCCACTTCATGCACTAGTTTTAAAAAATCACAAAGGTGCTCTTAGTCGTAAAAAGGCGAACCAATGAACATTTGGAAGGTTCTTGCAATCAATTGCTTATAGGTAAGCTTCTAAATGTGCATTTTCTTGAAATATTTCAGGTTGAAATCCCTTCCAGGGAGAAAAACACTAGAAAACTGGTACCCAACACTGCATAACTTCTCGTCACGACACCCATCGGAAACGGACGACGAAAAAGAGGATCGGCGACGGAGAAACGAAGAAGCGTTTACCAATTGGCTTCAAAGAAAGAGAGAAAATGGCGAACTTGAGAAAAATAATGACGAAGAAGAAATTGATGATAACGATAAGGAGATTCGTCAACTTAAAGATAGACAGGCATACAACCGATGGCTTCAGAAAAAACGCGAATACTTCAAAAAGAAAGATAATCTAAAAGGTTTGGACAAGAGACAAAGTTTGAAAAACTTCCGAATTGCCAAGGGGAACGACGTGAAATTAAAATCTTCCTTTATTTTGGAATGCACTGATGATAGGCGATATGCGGAAAGTGACGTTGGAAAAAATTCCACCGCTTTTCAAGACTGGCTGCAACGAAAAATGGAACAGAATGCATTGGATAGAGAGCATGTTACGAAGAAAAACTCAGGAAAAGAACCGAGACAGTGGAACGACAAACGCAAGGCCGATCTTGGTTTTGTCAAAACATATGAAGATTGGATAGCCGAAAAATATGAAGAGGAGCAAGCGATGAAGCAAAAAGGAAACGAAGCCAAGACGAAACTTATCCAACAGGAAGAGGAAGAAAGGCGTCGACGTTGCCCAAGGCAGATTGCATTTGAGGAATGGGTGCGAAACGTACCACGACGACAAAGTACTATTGGTGCAGGTTACTGGCAAGAGAACGCAGACAAAAGACGAGAAAAAGCTATATCGTTATGGCGAAAGAGATACTCTAAAAACTGGAAGTCATTTGACGAGTGGATACGAGCCAAAGCTGCTGAAGAAAGTTTAGAAAGACAAAAGGCAGCAGCGAAAAAATCAGATGAAGAAGGATCTGAACAAGAAGGAAAGGTGGAGCGTCTTTCATTTAGCCAGTGGGTAACAGCAAAAGAACAAAATCAGTTAAAGTTGGAAGAAAAACTGTTGAAAGAAGAAAAAAAGAAACTGGAAGAAGCAAAGAAAGAAGCAGAACGAATGGAAGAAGAACTCAGAAGAAAGTTAAAGCTGGAACAGTTAGCAGAAGAAAGACGTAAATTGGAGAAAGAAATTATGAAGCAGAAAGACCACGCTAGGAAATCATCAGCAGAATCTTCAAATCAAACGTAATCATGTTTTACAAGAACGTGTTTTCAGACGTACCTGAGCGAAACCGATGTCGTTTTATCTTCTAAAAGAGTGAAACTAGTCGACAAACAGTTGTGGTTTAGTAGAAACATTTGAAAACAGAACCATGACAAGATACGTAATACCATCATGTTCTTCATCTTCTTTTCTTTATTTTCTTCCTTCCCATCACCATCATCATCATCAACATCATCATCACCATCCACTGCATCATCAACAGCATCATCTTAATCTCCATAATCTCACAAAAACATTCATACACGAGATAAAAGATTTTGTTAAGTTTTCAATTGGGACTCATTGAAGTTGTTTTAGAATCAACCATTGTCAAATATTTTTAGTACACTCATGTTTCGAACGTTTGGCATCACAAAAGAATGTTTTCATATGTGCCAAATAAAGGGCACTTTCATTGATACGAAATAGATGCAATATGTAACATGCCTGTGAGACCACTAAACGAATCGCTAAGAATTTAACAAGATGTTTGGAACATTCCTCTATCCTCTGCCATGATTAAAGTGTAAGGTGAGTTTGTACACTGTCCAGTAGACATTTGTTCCATGGTGTAATTTTGATTGAAAAATACTCCAAGGTTTATGCAGGCAAGGCAAAGAACGACCTCAGTACCGTATTGTTACTTGCTGCACTTGGCGAGGACTCTGCCGGGTAAAGCGGCTAAGACATCTCGTCCATTCTTGATAACGACTTCGGACTTTTGATTTAAAAGATGGAAGTCATCATCAGGAACTAATCAGATGTCTTAACCGGTTGATCCGGGCGGGTTTGGCTTTGTCAGTCAACTGCAGCCACTGCGTTACATCTTGAAAAAAACAAAATCCACATGAAGTGAACTAAACTTCTCAAAAAGGTCCAGAAATCGATGTTCAGCTGTCAACATTTTTGTTACTTTTCTTCGTATGGTGTAGTTTTGAACGTCAGTTATTGCTCTTAAACCACATCTCTTTCTAACATAACTCATTTTCACAATTTAACTAACCTGCTGTAAATCAGGGCTTGGTGCGAGAGTTGCAAAATTGTACTTTGATTGTCAGGGATATTATCAGTAGCGGTTATTTCCCAATCCAAACGAAAAAAAATTCACTAGTGCACATTTTCAATGAGAAGTTGCAAATTTGACTACTCTCCAATCAAACCAAATATCGTGGCAATAGGCAAGGATAGTTGCCACGTCGACACAAACATGTGATCTAAGAAGAAGAATTGCGTCGACAGGTTTAGCAATAGTAGGCCTACATGTATGCTAAGAAGGTGCAGCAGTATAATTGATTGACATTACTGATGCAAGTAACTGTGACAAATCTTTGATTTCAATGCTTGTCAAATGTGTGATCTGTGAATGTAGTGTCTAAAAATAATGTCGATGTGTTTTTACATGAACCACCAGACGATCACTGGTGGTTACGGTAACATGATAAACAAAACCAAAATTTGCAACTTTTACATTCCCGCCAAGCCCTGTATAACAGAAGGTTTGTGGTCACCTAACTATGTGTTACAGTAGTCTGCAGTATTCAAGTAAAAATGACAGAGTGCCATTCGGTATTTACTCTCAATTTTAAGAGAGATCTTCATTTTAATGTCGATTCCCAATGGAGCACAATGTAAACGTTAATTGTTTTCTCATAGAGAAAAGGTGACGTCATTGCGATGAATCCGCAACGTGTTAAAAATATCTGCCGATTTTACCAGAAATCAATATGGTTCCGAGAAGTATAATTGCCTTCATATCCTGAAAGTTTGGTGACATCTCCTATCGACACGCTCAAACGCTGATTGATCGATCTTAGAGTATTGCTAACAAACGAAATACCCCAGCAACACGCAGAAATGGCAGCTCGTCATTCACGCATTGCATTCCGTTACGAACAACAAGCATTTTAAAACATTATGAACTCAAGTGAAGTAATTTTTGTCCCCAACGACTTTAAGTCTATGTGCCTGAGTAACTTCATAAGAAGTCCACGGGAAAGTAGGGCGCAAGCTCGTCGCATAGATATCGCTAGAATCTGTTGTTTACTTTGTTTTTCTCTCTTATAATAAAGATAATGGTAAGCATTCATCGGTAACCGGCTGGTGTGCGCCCAAGACGGGTACGATATCCGTGCGACCTGTCTTTCTATATCCAACAAAGACGCAACAAAGGAAAACAATGGTAGCGTCTCATAGGCGACACGCTTATGTCCCTCGCATGGATCTCGCAAGTTAAACAATAGTTAAACATTTGCTCGGTGCTACAAGGGGGCAGTCTTGCAAATTATGTCGGGAAGTCTTTTTGTCAAAGCATTGATAACACTTGTCAATTAACCAATTTATGTATGAAGTCCTGGGCTTAACTAGTTTTTATTTCGCAAATACGCATTTGTGTAATCACATTTAGTACTTATAAATTAAAGCGTTTTAGACGTAGCGTGACCAAACTCTTCTTTTGCTAAATGCCTTTGATCAGACAAACGTCAAATGACAATTTCAATCATCAGTGCCCAAGGCCGGGCATGAAAACAAGTGACATTTTTGCATCATGGCGTAAAAATTGTAAACTTAACGCAAATAGCTAACGACGTCCTCAAATTAGAAAATACAAACTCGATAACCCTAGATTAACTAATTTAACCGTTACAGCCCGAGCATTTTCACAAACACATGTTGCTAGCATTATGTTCAAAATTTTCTACACAGTGTTGGAAATCTTTTGGTCGTTTTATTTGCCCTGCCATAAGGGTATAAAAATAAATCCGTTATACCCCATTGCCTAACTTACTAGCATTATCTTCTGTTTCAGCATTGCCCATCTAACAGGATTATTGATGCTTGCGTGTCTCCTGGTATTTAACTCTCAGTTACTGTTGTTCAGTAAGAACTTGAACTCATAAGTGAAATCAGTATGGTTGCCGTGACTGGAATCTATCAAAGAGTAATTACCATTACCATAAATACACTGTAATTTCATAAAGTATCACGATTTTGATATATAATTGCCGTTATTCAGTTAAATAAAATACTTTGAAGATTCGTTATATTTGTTGGTCATTTAGTAAAAAATGATTTGCTAATTGGGAAATTCTTGTTGCTATCCTCATTCGTCTAGCTACGTGTATCTAAGAAAGCCGCGACATTGCGTAGTGCATGCAGTTGCCACTATCCGATTGTTTGGTGATTTTGAGGTATTATCTATATTATCAATCTCTTTTGCTCTGTGTAGTCATCAAGTTTTCTGAAAATCATCAAGAACTCTCCGAATGTCTAAAATGCTTGGTAGCCACCTGTCCTGGTAATATGCGCAACTCGAGTCAACTGACTGTGTAAGACTTTTATTAAACTTTTCCGTTGTATCCGCTCCTTATAGATTTTGAGTTGTTTGGAATTGCAACTAGACAAGATTCTTAACAAAACTTTTACCTTTTTACCTGCATTTCTAATTGAAGAACTATACTTTGAGAGACCGAGTAGCCCTGTCTTAGGACTAGCACATGTTAATCGTAAAGAGTGCCAGGTGGCCTTTATTTTTCAGGGTACCTCGATTCACTTTTTCTGCAATTATTACAAGGTAACGCAAGGACACACTGCTTTTGCCCGGATTTTTTTTGGTACTTGGATCACAGGTCGTGGTTGGCAACAAATTGGTTTAATATTTAATTTTAATTTAGTCAAGCAACTTATTGTGGGTTTTCAAAAATAAATGAAGTACTTGCAACGCCTCACGTCTCTTACACGCAATTACTTTTGTTCAGTTAAAGAATAACGTTAACGCATGTGTGAAATCAGTTTCAATGGAACAAAGAGCAGAGTTTTAAAAACTTTTGGAAGGTTAATTAAATATGCGGTAATTAACCTGGAACTGAATGTCGCCCTATTTACATGTAGCTAGTAATAAAATCTGAATTAGGCTTTTCGCTCTCAAAACCGGTCTCCTGATATCCCTTATCGTCATAGAATTCTATTTCTGCAAGCTTAAGCCCCTGGCAAAACGCGCTGTTTTAGAATTGGCAATCTTACAGTTGTCCTAACCCACTAAACTCTTCAGCGTTTTTTCGAGCCACAATGGTTTCGATGTTGTTGTTGGTAAGCAATAGGGAACGCTATCAGGATTAGAAATTTTGCGATGTCTCTGTGATGACAGCAAAAGGCCTAATTTATTTTCTTTTTTAACATT
This sequence comes from Phoronis australis, assembly GCA_002633005.1. NCBI lineage: Eukaryota > Metazoa > Phoronida > Phoronidae > Phoronis > Phoronis australis. The sequence goes on from NMRA01000163.1 coordinate 278,504, forward strand.
CTAAATGGGGAAAAATGCAACCTTAAAAAAACAACTTGAATGCGTGTAAAGGTTAGAAAAAGTAGAACAAAAAAAAACAAAAAACAGGTGCTTGCAAGTTCAGTGCAGGCGTATTAGTTCTAATTTCCAAATGTCTTAACTTTGCCGTTATTTAGTTAAAATAAGAACTTTAAGCTCAAATGTAAAATGTCGATTTTGCTCATTAGAAAGTAGAATTGCTATAGGTTGCATGCATATATTCTGATAATTCTAGCAGTTTAGGAAAGGGAAACCAATCGATTTATCTAACTAACGGGAACTGCTAAATGGACAAGGCTAGTTGAAACTTTCTAAATAAAATCATGATGAAGTTTGCTACAAGTGCACTTGTGTATATGCTTGAGATATCTCGAGTAGAAAGGGGTTGTATAGTGCAATAGAATTGTTGTTAAGTCCATCAAAGTAGAAATCTAACGATTCTTCTAATCAGAAGTTGCTGACTCACCGAAATTAATAGTACAGTAAAGGATAAAAACAATTTTTTTTTCTAATTATGAGACTTAGCTACTGCCTATATCTGGTATATCTTATAGTCCTGGGAAGTATACACTGAGCAACCGTACGTTACTAGAGGATACATGTTCATCACACAACTATGTTTTCGATTTTTCTCAGTTACATGTAAAAGGTTGTGCAGGATCAGAATGTACAGTATCCTGATTTTAAAGGCAGTGCGCGACCATAATTCCCAAACGCAACGGTTTACTTTACACCCCTCCCGTAAAAAAACGTCGTTGTATTGTCTGAAGGAAGCGGCCACCGCTGAAGAACCTGGATTAGTTATAAGGGATCTTTCTATTGCAATTGTAAAAAACGGGTAGTTTCATTAAAAAGTGACAGATGTTCTTCCGTGCCCTTTGTCGAAATTAAAGCAATTCCTGTGGAAGTCCATTCACAACAGCGTCACATTGCACACTGCCTTAAGGTTACGTAAGACCCTAAACTGTCCAAATTTGGCTAACTCCGCAGCATTATACCTCTGAAATGGATGACTGGATTCAAACGACACTTTCAGAAACTTGGCTTCATCCATTGTTCTCCAAAACGCAGAATTTTTTAAAAATTATTCCATTTTTGCATGAGGGAATATGAGGAATAGGGCTAGTAATTGGAATGAGATGAAAACAAAATAATTTTGAAAATTGTAACAGGAGTTCTGAGATTGTGTCCTGAACACTTGTATCAAAACAAATCCGGGCAAGTTAATGATATCGTTGTTTTGCTATCAACGTGTTCTTCTTCTTAGTTAAAAATTCACCAAAAACGTGGCTACGTGACTTAATTAATAGCACCTAAGTGTAATCGTCACAATTTCTACTTTTAGAAAATATATACTTTTTGTTAGTTAAAATCTCTCATTTTCTATATATTTGACTAAATAAACGGACTTGTCGGTAAAGTTGTATGTAGCATTAAAAGTTCTACAAAATGCCCTTTTATTGCTTGACCAAACACCACTCAAGATTTAAAGTATGTGGCTATAGTTTTATGTGCTTGGAGGCCAGTGGAGTGTATTCAAATGTTCTTGATTGATTTTGCTTCTTTCTACTGCTTATCTGATTATTGATGACATTGTACACTGTACATGTACATGTATCTGCTCGTTGATATGTCGAGAACCTGACACGCCAAGGCGGTATGCTGCCATCTATTGGTTGGCACCAGGTAGCGCTGTTTTCTTCACTTTAAGAAGGCGGGGTTTAATATCGACCAGGCTAGCGGGGAATATGGGGGAAGTAAATAGCGAATCTCGCCTGATTACATTCAGTTCATTAACAGTGTTTGTCGTGGTTCGTGTACTAAGACCTCTAATCGAGATAACAGAAACAGACTGAGCTGCTTACTAGGAAGCAATTATCTCTCGAATGAGAAAAGAAGGCTAAAAAATATGCGTATTTTAGTTGATACAGTCTGTGGTTAGCCGCTGAGGTAATTTTGCGGAGGTGTACGCCGAATCACAATAAACGATCTCAGAAGAATAATTTCATATATTGGACAATCGCAAGTTGACGCCTAAGGTAGTTTGTTGACTAATAGACGCGGATGGGTGCAAAGAAGAGACATGAGTTTCTACCAAAGCACAAACCAGTTGCTAAAATGTGGAGAAAGTTCAGAGCGGCTGCAATCTATGCCGGGGAGTCGAGGTAATGTTTGCTTCTCCCAGAGCATAAGTGAAGAACCCGACAAGCCGATTTCCAAATCTGTTAGCTGTGAACGGGTGGTGCAAATTGGATTAAAAACAAAGTCATGTTTGTCTTCTCAAAAAGCAGAAAAAATTCATTTGCGTGCTCGTTTGAACGAGACTCCACCAAACGATACTGCGACACAAAGTTTAAGCTTGGCGCCGGCGAAACAAGGCATGAAGAATCTGATAATACTGGGAACATGTTTTATGTTAGTTTTCACCGCATTTATGTCACTGAAAAACGTCCAAAGTACTTTAAACGAAGAGGAAGGCATTGGAATGATATCCCTCTGCGTTCTATATGCTGCTTCAGTTGTATCGTGTTTTCTGTCGCCGTGGATCATTCATAAACTGGGCACAAAGGGCACAATTTGCGTGACGTTTGCGATGCTGCTCATTTACACTGGGGCAAATTTTTACCCTAAAAATAGTGTTCTCATTATCTCGTCAATCGTACTGGGTTTACTTAAAGGTCCACTCTGGAGTGCCCAGTCCACGTACCTGACAACACTTGCGTATAACTATGCCGCAGTTACCGCACAAGTTAACGATCTTGTCATCAATAGGTTCAATGGAATATTCAGTGCCATCTTTGAGACTAGCCAAATATGGGGTAATCTCGTCACGTCGTTTTTGTTCTCAGCTAACAATCACACGTTGAATTCGAATCCGTTGAATGAGACTACTGCCAGACGAGTCTGCGGCGCAAAGGATTGCGAACACCACAATGTCATAACGACTATTTTGAAATCCAGCTCGTTTGCCGTCATACCAGCAGAGCTGGAATACCTGCTTCTCGGTATATTATGCGCCTGCGTCTTCGGAGGATTGTTGCTTAGTATTGTCTTCCTGGAAAGGGTGTCCCCCATTTCGGAATCAAAACCAACAATCCAGACATCAAAACAATTTCTCTTGTCAAGTTTCATGTTAATGAAAAACCTTAACCTGCTTCTTCTCATTCCGATTGTTTTCTTCATTGGCCTACAGAGGGGTTTCCTTCTGGGGGATTTTACAAGGGTGAGTATTTAAATGTCTTCATTTTGTTAGCCTTAAGGGTACATGTACATGTACATGTATACTCCCGTACACTTTCCACGTTTAGAAGTGGCTACGTTTATAAAACTCCGGATGGTTGTAAAAGTGTATTCCGCCCTTTCACTCACCATTTCGTGACGTTTACGCAGATACGAGACTCATTACTGACGTCATTCCAAGACAAAATATTAAATCAATCCTTAAATTCACTACACAAAATATATGTAACAGAGGAATATGGTGGGTGACATAATCACCATGGTGCAGGAGTAAAATTTCAGTGACCCGTGAAAGGTCACACTTAAGTTCACCTTGTCTGTTTGAATTGGATGCCTGGGAATGTCAAAACAGAAGTTAAGGAGTGTCTCTTAGTTCACAGAACACAATGCTCGCCAGCTGCCGCACTCTGCTAGTTCGTCTTACATGAATATCACTTTGCAAATGTTTTAATGTTGCAATTTAGGTGAATGTATGCCTCTAAGTCCACCAAATGTGTAACCAGATGTTTTGCCAAGAGTATCCAATCAAGGGAACCAAATGTGATGAATCGATAATTAAGAGAAGAAACGATCGTCGACGTGGAGGGCTTTGCGCAATGAACAGGAGGCACGCCCCCTTGTGCTACTAACCTACCCGTCAGTGTTCAAGACTCGTGTTTCTACCCCTAGAGGGATAGTGTAGGCCTTGCAAGAGGTCTTATTGGAAATCGTGATATAGGATCGAATTCGCCTTCATTAATTACTGTAATCTGTACTTCAAACTGGAGTATGAATACACGTGCATAGAACACGCTAAATATAGAGGGAAATGGCATGGTCCGGTTTCTTGGGGTCTGTAAGTGTCTTAGGACTTAAGACAGAAATTTTCCGTTTTACTCTCCCACATCACAACTGAAAGAAAAGGTTTAGCCAAGTAATTACGAGCGCATCACAGTCGCAATTTCTAGAAATTACCCCTAGTTACTAGCAGTCATGTGTATTTTCCCAGAGGCTATGCGCTTTTGCACAATTGAGATTTAAATACTTTTCCGAAATAGTTGTGTGAAGCGTAAGACAACAATGGCGACTTAAGTCTTAAGACGCTTTACGTGAAACAGACACCTGGAATATTTGAGTCAGAAGAATTCAACTCAAAGTACAACGGGGTTCTTCTAGTCTACAGATTGATCAATAATAGCAATAAAACAATATGTTTTTAGCTTTATTGCGACCGGTTGCATGAAAAAATCCGAAATAGTGACTCAGTTAAGATCGCTAAATCATCTATGCATTTGTGGCTTAGTTTACTAGTTTAGAACGTTTTGTGTCTGTCAATTTCTTTGTCTTTATTAGGGATTCCTCTTTGGCTATCGACATTTTCGAATAAAATATCTGAAAATCGAGGCCAAATGTCTCAATGTATAAGGACGCACATGTAGAACTTAAAAAGGCATGGAGCGCGAAAACTTGTCAGAATATCTCGCAACGTCTACTACAAAGATTTTCACATTCCTCTGTGAGGGAATTTCCAGAAAAAAATACAAAATTTGCGATTTTTGAAATACGTGCGAAGGAAAAACTCTGTAGTCACCACAGAGTTTCTAATTTCCCTCTCACTTATGATAAATGCGCGCTCATAATCATTCGACAAACGGCTGACTGACAAGATGGATATTAATGGCAGATTATAGTGTGTGGTCGCATTCGACAGCACAGCATGAGGCAAGTCAGTGAAACAAACAATTTTTCAAAAAGAATTCCACGTGCATTCTAGAATATAATTTTTGAACGCTACGATAACTTTATAACTAATTTCATATAGTAAGGACTTGCATCAAATGCTTCTTAATCAGACTGGCTACTGCTTTGTTTAAATCAAAGGTCAAAGGTAACATTTTCCACATCAGGGAAATATATTACATCTATGTCTTGCCATACTAAATAAAGAGACGTGCTTTGCATTGCGGGAGAGAAATCGACGAAGTGACGAGCAGTTGACAGATGGTTTTTTTGAAATTTGAAAGGAAAATGCTTTGACATCAACAGGAATTCAATTTTTATGAACAAATCGTAAAAGTACCCGGTGAGCTGATTGAATTCTGTGTCAGCCGCAGAGAACCACTTTGAATTATGCAATTTATTCTGTTTTTCGCTATCTAGGCCTCTTTAAATTATGTTTTCGTTGATATTGAAAATCCAATGTAGAGTTTAGTAATATTCTCGATGTGCATCATAGTCAAGAATCAACTTTGTAATGACAATCCGTATCGCAGTTGCTCCCCAATTATGCAAAGAGGCATGTATGTAACTGAAGCAAAAATGTAACCGAATTTCGAATGTGCATCCAGTCTTGCATAGCAAGCTACAACACTACTATGGAAACTGTTCAAAACGAGGACACCATTTCCTGTGGTCGGCGCAAGAGTACCGTATTTGTTGGCAACCTGCCACGTATAGTACATGTACGACAAGGTAACAGCGCTGTTGGTATTAGAAAGTGTCATCACTAGAACTTCCAACGCGTCTTTTTTCAAAGAAAATTGGAATGAATATAGACCGGTGGATACTTACTGAAAAGCAAAATATCAGAAAATGTTGGATGTTCCAATGATTAAGTCGTTGTACCAACAATTCTCAGACAGCGACAGTTACAAAAATGATAAAATCAATTATGACGACTATGACGACGACGATGACGACGATGATGATGATGATGATGATGATGATGATGATGATGATGAAAGTGATGATGATGTTGACGGTCTGTAAAATAATTGTATATAGATGTCTTTGTACTTTTTGAACCCAGATATAATGCCTCTTGGCGCTTTCTGGGTTATGTATATTCATTGTATCGAAGATTTCGTAACAAACATTATAAAAAAATGATGGTGACGGCGATGATGATGGTGACGGTGATGATGAGGATTGTGAAGATGATAAACTGAGTGCTTTTGAGTGCTTCTGATCAATCTGAGCACTTTTTGTCTAATCATCCCGTCACTTGAGTTTTAGCTCTTCTGAGATTTGTAATTGATGAGAGTTTCAACCTAGTTTGCATTCTTGATGTTTCAAAAGCACTACAGACAGGTTCATGTCATAATATCCTAGGTCTGTTCTGTGCACAAATGAGCGAATGCATTAGATCAACANTGTACCGAAGATTTCGTAACAAACATTATAAAAAATGATGGTGACGGCGATGATGATGGTGACGGTGATGATGAGGATTGTGAAGATGATAAACTGAGTGCTTTTGAGTGCTTCTGATCAATCTGAGCACTTTTTGTCTAATCATCCCGTCACTTGAGTTTTAGCTCTTCTGAGATTTGTAATTGATGAGAGTTTCAACCTAGTTTGCATTCTTGATGTTTCAAAAGCACTACAGACAGGTTCATGTCATAATATCCTAGGTCTGTTCTGTGCACAAATGAGCGAATGCATTAGATCAACACAAATTGATTCACACCTTAAGTGATTAACCAGTTGGGAATTCTACTGCGAATGTTTCGCTTCGCAGCACGCTGAACCATTTGCGGAAAATAAATGGAGTTGCACTCGATGATTCTTCCCAAGAGTCTGGGGTTCTGTTAAAACGTTTCGCATAGCAGCGCTTGTTTTTTTGGGTCTCTGTTAAGTTTACTCACACTGGTAAAACGATTCGTTATTTCGAATGTCTTGCATCTAAATAGTAACATAATCCATAAATTCCAAGGTAAAGAAATAGTTTAGCAAGGGCCCATTTATCAAATGTCTATTGGTAGTCACTCAGGGTTACAGAACCTATCTTGCAATGGAAGGCTTCTGAATTTTCGGTTAGTTTTCTTGAGAATTGAAAACGACGTTTGAGTTTTTTATTGTAAAAATCTTGAAATTCTGGCTCGCTGAAACCTTCAACGTTATTTAATTCATCTGGTGTAAGTGCTTTATAAGTATTATACATGTAGTTATCAACAACTTTATCGTAATTAGTATAACAATTATCAACAAAATTGTTATTACTAATAATGCCTGCGTGTACTACGTTGCATGCATTGTGCAAGTAATCTGCAGAGTGCCAAACAAACGTGTAGAGCTTGGCAAGCTCGTACCAGAAAACACGAGAATCTGCAAAAAGTAAGTCACACTTTGAAAAAGAGCGATGTCTAGAAACACTAACGACCACTGTATAATATTTTAGAAAACTCATTTACTATTGTTATCAAATGTTGCAAGGAATCATCGCACCACCATTGGTATTCAGTTGGTAACACCATTACAAAAAAGAAGTACCATTTTTCAAACGCCACGTTAGCCTCTCCTGTCGACGCCAGTGATTCCAAAGCCAGATTCTTTTTACTGCATCGTAGATAAAAAATACATTGGGCTTAATTATCAGAAATTCCTCGTATAACAACAACAAAAACAAACAAAAATCATTGTTAAGTCTATGATATTTTGCACGGGGAGCTTAATAAATCAATTTCGTTAAAACATACAAGAAAGACAGAATGCGGGATTCAATTCCACAACGAAAACGAATATATTGTCCGGATGTAATAGCTGAATCAAGAACCAACTGAAACTACATGTACATGTACGAGCCTGAACGTTTTGTCAAAGAATTAGTGTCAATTTAACTTCAGGTTCCACTATTGCTCTTCCTGAACATGTACACGAAGCTTTCACCATCTTACGTGAAGCTCGATGTTCATTAACTTTTCATGCTTTTCTTATTCGTGTGGTGAAGAATCATCGGAACATGTTCTGAATAATTAACTATCAATAAGAGTAATAATTCACATCTGGATTAATGAATTATGGGTACAAATGCTACGTGATTTAAAGAGTTCCCACCATTACCCTGTGTCTCCAAAAGAATTTTATTAATACTCCCTTTGCTAAGAAACAAACCAAAATTTTCAAAAAAATATATTTTTCTGCTATCGGGATTGTACGTGTACGTAATGGGTGGAAGACCGTTTCCGCCGTTGTTGTTTTTACCAGTGCACTACTGACGAGTTATGACGAAAGTCTGTGGAGAGTGGCCTTTTTCGAACATGAAAAGGTGCGTTTATAGAGGCTGTAGTAACAATGAGTTGACTGAGAACGTCTCTGTGTTCAAATTTCCTAAATACGTGAAAGTTGCGGTTTGTGCGCTGCACGAGAATGTGGAATGTCAACGTGGAACATGCGAGTCAGTCGGGAGCTACACTTTTGTTCGGCACATTTCAAGAAATCGTGCTTCAACCAAGCACAAAAGCAGCGTTACGATGAAGGACTTGCCACCTTGTAAGTGTATTTGCAAATTTTACACATAACGAACAAACTGTTTCCATTCTGGGGTGAGTGATGCTGATCGAATGCTGTAACATGTAGGCTTATGCATTGTGTTTAGACCGTCCATGCTCATTCCACCTCGCCAATAGAGAATATGAGTGATCCAGGTTTACTGTGGCTTTTGACAGCGATTATTAAGCTCTATTTTGTGAATATTGACCTCTTCTTGGTTCAGTTCGTTGTGGCTCACATATGTCTGCAGCATTTCTCGTGCAAGTTGGTAGAGTTCATACGGTCTCAAAGCCGACGACAGTTCGCTAAGTGGGAAGTCGAATTCATAGTCTGATTCTTCAAGTACTTGTGTGTAATGCCCGTATCCACTCTCCTCTCTGTCTGCATAATAATTGTCCAGTTCTCACTCAAAGTCGTTCTTGTCTTCTTATCTGCTGTGTTCCGCCATAGCAATGGATTGTCGTGTGCCAAACGTGTTCCACCCATTACATCACTTGGCGGGAAACGTTTTGTTCAAAATTAAAAAAATCGCAATTATTTGGCATGAAAAGTGCTTATTTAGTTCGATTTTTTCTAATACTCATTTCATATTAGCTAACTGAAACCCCAAATCTAAGAAAATTCATGGTGGAAACTCAAGGTCAATTATAGAAGAAATTGTCTAGTGGAGTCAACTTTCGGCAACATATAGTTCTGACGTGCCAACCAACCTATTACTGCTTGCCAGTCAGGGTGTGGGGAAATGTGAAGGCTAAAATCGTCTTCCATCCTGGCCCACAAACGTGCGTCGCTAACGAGAGTAGAAATACGGGTATTTTTGTGAGTTTGGGAAATGCGGAGAGCGAACCAGGGAATTTGCGTGTAGGATATAAAAATCTTTCAGTAGACCTCGCGTTCAAATGACGTTTGGTATATACATTTACGTCATTATAAATGAAGCTCAAAGTGAAAGAAATTCATTTCCTAACGTTTCTTTCCTTTATGAGCATCTGATGTGGAATAGGTTACTGATGAAAACTATAGAACTTATGAAAGCACACGTGACATACTGAAACGTGACCGGGTATTATTATTTCCAGGTACCAACCTACCAGTGCCACCAATAAAACTTTACACTGTTTAATAGCGGGAATACTTTTTTCTCACATTCTCTTGTCCTATGGGTTACCTTACCAGATCACCTACATATTTCAACGCACTTAAATTACATTGCCAGCTACGGTACCCAGCTTTTTCAATCTGTCTGATATCTGAATAGAACTCATTTGATGTGAATGAGTTAAGAATATGTAATAAGTCTCAAAATTAAGACTTGGACTCGTGGATATGCCGCTGTGTGTGTAACTGTTAATGCAATCAAGGTGGGTGTGGCCTATCTCCGGTTGCAAAAGGAAACTATTACCTTCTTTTCTACAGTAACTTGATGTCTTGAGTTGTGTTACCAATTCTAGAGTATGTTTTTAAGATTAACCTTGAGAGTGTGCCTACTAAAATTTTAGGGAATGTTTGAGGTAATATTTAAAACCTACTTTCAGTTTTTAAAAGGCGAAATTTCGAAAGTTACGGTATCTAAAATTAGCGTGAGACCTTCCTGGCTCGTGTAACCTTGCGTCCAGGAAGCGTAAGGAAATTTGAGACCATTAATTTGCCGTCTGCTGAAGAGGTACAGTACAGTAGTTTTCAACGTAAACAGGACGTCGTCGAAGTATGGCAAAGTTTTTACCCCGGCTAAACCTTGACTTAATTTCCCTTACTATCGACTAAAACACTTTACCTTCCAACAAAATTTCTCGACCAAATCTTGGCAAAGTTTGTCGAAATCTCGAGAAAAGATGACTTGCAGGTTCATGTACAAAAAGCGGCTGGGCCCCATAATGGAACATTAAAATCTAACAAAAGTTCGAAAAATGCCAATGTATTGCAACAAATATTTGATTAAATGCCAAATAATTCTGGCAATAAGGTCGTCGAATTTTGGCAGAGGTCGACACAACTTTTTCACATTCTGTTCAGCTTATTTTGAAAGTTATGTACAATACGATGTGCTGAAACTAAGGATTCAGAGCAAAGAACTACTATTTCATGTAACCATCACGTTAGCGGAATATTCCGGAACACCAAAATACAGTTAGGAATGGCTCTGAATAAAAGTTCTGAAAAATAAGTGAAACTCTGACTTAAGACTGCCCGACCCTATAATCGTTTTATATTTGAAATAGTTATGTTTATCGACATTGACGAACATGTAATAATGACATAGATGGCTACGTGATGCGATGCACATTTGAGCAGCCCCTTGTTGAGTGATTTGGTCACGCACCGAGATGTGTGGGGGTCCACTTAATTTCCAATGTGAGCGTACATAGGTCCATGTGTTAATATGTATATCTGCCGTCTAAATACTAAATTAGGCGCTCACGTCTAATGTGACCGAAACTTGACATGCACATCCGTTATTTCAATAAATTAAAAGTTTTTGTAGAACCTCAGTATTGACAAGTTCGCGTATTTAGCCAAATTTAACACATTAATAACCACATATTTTATGAAAGTAGAAGGCCTTTAAAAATTGATTTTTATGACTTTATGTCATTATGGTATTAATTGGACGATATGACCACATCTTTCCAAAAAATTCACAAAAAGACACATTCTTAGCCAAAACAACGGAATTTCCTAATAACTAAATGTCGATTGATATAAATGATGAAATCTCAAAAAACGTTGTTACAGTTTTCTATAGTGTCATTTCGCTTACGTTTAATGAAACTTTTGAGCGATTCCTAATAACGTTATAGAGAACAATGCATAAAGCATATTATGGTAAAGTTTGAGATCACCTAAATCCAATCAGCTATATCTGAGATATTAAGTTCCGAAAGCAGCCAAATTTGGACGTGTTATGCAGATTCAAGGGCTTTTCACTAAGACTGCGGAAAGGCGAATAGCAATTATCCATTTTGCGTATATAATTTTACTCAAGAGGCAATTAGCTGTCACAAATAACAATAATTGGTTGACAACCAATACAACCGATGCGTCGCATTTTCTACTTAAGTTTACTCGACTTTATCGACTTGTCTGCGTATTTAGCCCAAGTGGCTACGAAACTATGGATTTAACTGTGAGTATATACTACCTTCAAGAAAGTAGAAAGCCTGTAAATTTTGAATCTGGTTTACATCAAACTGAATCAGGTCACGTAACAATACATTTTATTAAACTTCAGCAAAAACGCAAGGTACATCCATAGCAAAACAACGTTATCAAGAACAGGACCAATATCAATGTTAAACTCGGAATATCAAGAACCGCACCAATATCAATGTTAAACATGGAATATCAAAAACGCTGTAACAGTTACACTTTTCTAAATCGTCGTTTCGTTTTGGTTTGATGCAACTTTTGATTGTTTTTATGAAAATGACGCAAGTCCCATTCTTCATAACCTTCATGCAAAAGTGGAACTATGTAAAAACAACTGCTAATAGCGTTTTGGAGAACCGTGTTTAAAGCACATGGTATCTGAAAGCCATTCAGATATGATGTTCCGAAGTTTGCCAGCCGGACACGCACACACCATATGGCAAAATTTAAAGTTACAAAAGTGTTGAAGGTTTAAGTTTGGTTCTCGTGGTTCAATTTATGACAATAAAATATCATAAGCAAGTGGAATTAGTTGTGTATTTGGCTCCTTATATGCCTAAAATGGATCAAAAATGACTTTGTGTATTTATAACATACTTATACTAGGACAAAATTATAAAAGCACGTATGTAGAAATAAAATACAGTTCTGTAGGCCTATTGTGAAGTGTATATCTTTATCTCAAAAAGATTTAATTCTTGCAATGAGGTTGGTGACGTTTGTCTCAACTTGGTCTAAATCGCTGCCTTTCTCCTTGCGAATGTGCAGCAGTGCTAGTGATGAAAACGTACTGTGCTCCATTGTGTTTTTCTTAAGGGGTTTTCATGCTCTTTAAGAGATATTCAGAGAAGAAATTATCTAACAATTATGTTCCATTTTTTCAACTTTGTCTACGTGGCACGTATACATTTGCTTACATGGTAGCTGTGATCCTGATTAGTCTGAATAGAAACTGGAGACATTTGGAATGACAAGATTTGAGGTGGATTGGTTTCGTTCCTAATTTTCTTGGAGGACTGTTTGTTCAGACCAGTTGTACATGTATGTTGTGTACCACGAGTCACCACATTAGTACATTTGCTGTTTGTCATCTTCACAACCGGTTTTCTTTTAAAAATTGCTTTAGTCGCCACGAATGCCTGCGCGTAAGATACTGCTTTTTATTCTGATAAAACCAGACAACACGCCTCAGGTACTGTATGTAACAACATAGGTTCTGTATCAGGCTGAATTAGAATTTAATTTTGACAAAATCAAGTTTATTTGGTTTTACAGTCTTAGTAAAACTATAAATATTACTGATTCAAATGTTATGAAACACAATAAAACTTGTCAGGCTTTAAAAAAATAAGTACCTCGGGGCCTATTCAGGCAGCCACTCCTCTTCGGGTAGACTTATCTCGTATATTTCAGGCAAGGCGTCGAGCAACACAGGTATGCTAGGTAGAGCAATTCATTGATTGAATCCTGTTTTGCTCGATAGCTTGTTCAAGACTCCAGTACCGTCAATGTTAGTTTCATAGCACACGGTATACATGTGACTTTTTTTAGGAACATTCTATATGAAATAAGTCTAACGATTTCCTGACATTTTTTATTTAAATGTAAATTAAGTAAAAGAGAATTAATAGTTAGTCTACTTGGAGAACTTTCCTTTTTTATAAACAAGACCTTTTTGATACACGGGCGATATTAATTTTTAACATTGATGGACTCGGTGTTATTTTTCAAATGTATCAATAGTTTAGAACTGCACGGTGTGTAGCGCATGCCATTATTATAAAGTAAAATTCATAGTTCGCTCATTTACTCACATTTGATTTCTGTCATTTCGGTGTAGTGAAAACTTAGAACCTTTGATTTTTACAGAGGCATACGTAGCGTAAGTTATGATTTATTGGGACGCAGTACACCAGAGATTTCCTCTTTGTTTCAATGTACCTTAGTCTGAATATGTACTGGGCGTATTGCATTGAATTGCTGGCGCAGCGGATATTTCGCCACACAACTTGAAAAGGTAGACAACTTTGACAAAGCGAGTTTACTGGACATTTTGAAATCATTATGCACGTGTTGGCAGTACTGGTCCTCCTACGTCATCTACAGTACTTGAACTAAGCATTTAATAATATTGCTAAAATAAGTTGAGAATATAATTTATCCTCTGAAGGGAAAAGTACCTCTATGCGCTAAACTTACAGTCTCACGTGTGATCTTCAAATAATAAAAATTGCATGAATTTGCACTATAAAAACCAATACATGTACGAAAATAAGGCCAATGGAGTAAAATGAATGGATAGCTGACTAAAGCTACGGAATTTGTGAAACATTTTGAATACAGGGTACACATGGGTGACGATACAGGGTGAATAAAATGCACAAAGTTGAACGGAATTACTCGAATCTGTCTCAACTAAACGACGCTTCAACAGTTGTTCGGAGCTTTTAATAAAAATACTTTCTTTCTTGAATGAGCTTTCCTACGGAAGCCCAATAGTACCATTTTGAAGTGAAAAAAAAAAATTATTATCTAGCGGCCACCACGTAATTATCTGGCGGCTCCGTACTTTTCTTCATGTTTACTTTTCCCGAAAATCTGCGAGGTCAGCGACCCTCAACTTTCCGGGCTTTTGAAGCACATGACCTTCAGATACCGTCTCACTCAAGCTAATTTTGCACGTAATTTTAGGCATGGTGAGCAACACCACAGTCCTCTGGTAGAAGACAACGACCAATCCGGATATTGAGTTACCAGTTATTGATCAGATTATCGGGCTTTCAAAGCGAATGACGTTGTGCTCATTTATATGTAGGCAGACGAATTTTGCATATTCATGTCGCCGACCGGCCAAGATCGAGGGAAAAGCGTCAATCGGTTAATTAGACTGGAGGTTTACGCTTAAAATCAACCAGAAGTTAACATGGATGTCAAATTTTGTTTTAAAGATGGAGGAGGATTGCAGACGCACCCAACTGTTTACCAAAACTCGGTTTTTGTCTGGAAATAATCAAATCATCCTACATGGCAGCTCAGCGAGTGAACGCTTTTTCTTCCGAAGTCGCATGTGTTCGATGAAAATTGCAATTTGCAGAGCATTTTAGAATCAGAATTTGTACGTCACCTCTTCCATCTATGAGCTCATTTTTAGAGACAAAAATGAGAATTCAAGTAAAAGTCAATAGATATGGTAAAATTTAATTTGCCAATATTTGTATTGTTGGAAAATAAAAGTCCTCTGCTGTACCTCATTAATCAGTTCACGTGCCGATTCAAACGGGCATACCAGGTTATGAACTTTCAAAGGTACACTTAAAATGCTATACTAGATACGATGGGCTTCGGGCGTTCACTTACGTACCTTTAAATTTAGCGAAGTGCTATACGCACCACTGGTCGAAGCACACCGAAAGATTATTACAAGCTCTGCAAAAAGGGGGCGAACCGTATTTTAGGTCTGGACTTATATGTCAGTATTGAAAACACCGTATACACGAGTGTCTTTGTTGGAAAGACGTTTTTGACCGAGATAGGTGCCTTTGCATTAGAACATCTACGTAAGGGCTTTTGTTTCAGAATCTCTGTGATAAAGTAGTTGGGTAGGGGAAGCAGAAGAACGCGTGCTAATGATTCCAATCCGTGTATTAAATGACCCACACAAACTTCGGCTGAAAATAAAAACTTTTTCTACTCTGCCGCCGTGATGTATAATGCTCTAAGCAATCAACTCAAAGATGGTGATGTTTTAACTTTCAAAAGAAATTCTGCATAATTTGCCTTCAGCTTATTCTATTTCATTTTATTGATTCTACATCACTTATGTACCATATGTCTTACAGTGTAGTGGATTGTTCGCAGTGAGCCCAGAGGTTGAAAAGTGGTGTCACCTATCAATAAATCTGAAAGAAATATGAACAAAAGCCAATTCTTGAACTTCTAATGGATTGTCGCTCATTTTAGCGCGAACAGAAGATACTGGGTTTTTGAATTTTGTTTTTAAGGCATCCAAT
Organism: Phoronis australis; assembly: GCA_002633005.1. Classification (NCBI taxonomy): domain Eukaryota; kingdom Metazoa; phylum Phoronida; family Phoronidae; genus Phoronis; species Phoronis australis. Next base: position 294,169 of record NMRA01000163.1, read on the forward strand.
GATGGCCTCTGGGGTTATGTCTGTTTGATTACTTTTCCTTCATGCGAATACTCATTTTGGTGATAAAGAATACAACTGCAACCACATAAACTGTCACCGCAAAATATGAGCTGCGAAAATGTTTTATTTAGAAGAAGGATGAAGAGACACATAGTTGGATTTAGTGAGACCCCATGTGGCCCGTCCCCATTTACGGATACTAACAATGCCGTCGGCAAGCCATCTTTATATCCATGGTAACACTTTCCATTTGAAAATTGTGCCAAGCTCTCTTTCCACTACGAGTACACCTACAGGTATAACTGCCAGCAGATGATCGCCGGTATAAAAAATTCAATTTCATTCTAGATCTATTAATGTTACTATGTTTAACGTTCTCTCCCACAGAATTACTTGGTAATCATAATCGATCTCAGCAGTCATTTCACATTACCTAACTCTTGAGCAATCAAGGGTGTACAAAACGACGTTTGCTGTAAGTTATAGTTGTGATTAATAACCTCTAGTGGTGTCACTAGAGAACTCTCCTTTTGAGTTCTCGGAAATCGTGGTAGTTCCCAGTCAACAGACAACCGTGTACAAACCACTTGTTTAAACTGCAAGCGTTCCTTGAGTGGGGGATCGATCCAGAGATCGATTAGTTGTGTACATCTCCACTCTTCTCATTTACTACGTTTTGCCTTTGGAAATGTTCGTAATAAAATTTCTGTTAATAACTAATACAAGACCGCGTGCATGGCACAATCTGATTGAGGAAATTGCTTGATGTAAATTCAATATACGAATGTGGAACAATTATTTTTGATTCATAGTGCGCTGTTACATTACTTTGCTTTAGACTTTTTCCGTTTCATTACCATGATAAACATGCCGCAGATTCCGCTGATAAAGGTCACGTAGTAACTGGTACCGGAACTTTCCGACAGTACGCTCCAAGATGTACACTGTACATTCGGAAAATGACATATTTTTACATTTCTTTTACCCCGAATGTAAAGCCGGACGCACATTAAAAAATAGGCTTATAAACAATATGTCATAATGTATGTTACAATGAATGTGTTTACTATTTGCAAATCTGACAGGCCTAAAACGATTGATTGGTTACAAGGAATATTTTACTCACTGGACAGACTATTGTCAACAAGGAAAAATAGTTCGTGGTTTACAGCACTTTTAAAATTATTCACTACCGGTGACAGACAGTGAAACGGCCATTCCTGTTAGTCTGATTGTTGTGTTTGCAAGGTGATTATCAGAAACAGGGCCCGGTCTCTAATCTTTGTACTCGAAACGAACTCGAAACTATTTTTGGCAATTTCTCTGCTCCTTTTGTGCGAACTGAAGATAACTGGTTATCAGACTGTGCTCGAATACATTATAGTTTATGCATAGGAGTTTCTAGTTCAAGTTTGCCCTTGAAAACCCTTATATTCGTGCTACAAACTTGAGAAAAACTCGAAATTTCGAGTTCAAACTCGAACTTATTGCTTTAATATTGGGTTTACAAACTGTGAACTAAAGGCAATAAATTATCTACGTAAGTTATTGTGTACTCGAGCATAGAATAATAGACACTTATCTTGAGTTCGCCCAAAAATAGAGTAGAAAATGCTAAACCTAATTTCGAGTTCCATTTCGAGTAAAAGATTGGAGACCGGGCCCTGGTCTTTCACCAGCTCATTTTCACCACATCCATAACACCGAACTTCAAGACATTGATGGGTGAGATTCCAACTGACCCACACAGGTATGTGAGTATCTCTGAACATCCATTGATCTTGGATACTTCCCACTTGTTCACAGAAACAAAAAACACTCGCGAAATTTCATGTAAGAGTCCCACTGTCTCAGGCAAAATTTGAATTCTGTTGTCCGAAAAATTCAAAAATATCATACTTTACTTCAAGTTAGAACGTCTTTCAAAATTATGTTTACCAAATAAGACTACACCTCCAGAGCGCGTTGTGATTTAACACCCTCTCCAAGCCTACAAAAGTGAGCAATTTACTAATTGCAAGAAAATTTGTGTGAAAAACAGTCAGAATCAATTAGAAGCTGGTCACACTTTAAGTCCACTTCATTCAATCATTAAGTTTAAAAGAGCAATTAAGGCCGCGTTCATGCCAGGAAAATATTGGCTCGAGAATGCATCTATAGACTGCATAAAAATCACAATGAATCGGTCACGGATCTGTATCAGTTCGTATCATAAATAATAATATATTTAATTTGTTAGACATTTGAAAATTTTGCATCAAAATTTAACTCAAAGAGTGCTTCCGACAGCATGGCGAAATGCCATCACTCAATGTGTTCAAGTTATACCTTGAACGGCAGTATATGTAAACTAAATTCGTACAATCTGTTAAAAACATCACTCCGGCCACACAGGAGTCATAACTTGGCAACTGTAAAGAAGCTACTGGGCTTTTAACCTAACTATAATTTGCTACACAACGAGATTCCTCACTTACATATAATTCAAACAGCTATGAACAACAGCTGCACACATTGATATCGTATTTAATATACTTTGGTACCCGAGGGATATGCTTAATTTTACCGCTGGTAACGTCGAATCTTCAAAACTGTTGGTATCAGGTGTTCTTTATTGTTTCACAATATCTCACATACCACTTGACATGCCTGTGCTTGAGAATTTCAACATGTTTTTTCGATGTTAAAACATTGACAGGATTATCTGAATAGTATAGTCCAGTACGTCTAGAATAACAAAAAATCTTTCTAGGAAGGTTGTGAGACGTGCACCGTATGTGTTTCTATTTTTTAAGCACATAGAATCTGATGAATTTTCTGCTGCCCTAAATTACACAGTAAAATGAATGCGTTAATCCCGTATACAAGATGATGAACCAATACGTACCCACACGTGGAATATGACGATTCACTGCGTTGCTTATTGCTTTAGGAACAAGATTCTTGATTTAAATTCATCAAGAGGTGATAAGAAGGAATTAATTATGTTTAATACCTTGAAGAAGACTAATCGTGTTTACACTTCCATGGCATTTCCCATGCGCGCACCCGGGGGGGGGCGCTCGGGGGGCTCGAACGAGCCCCCCACCATTCGGTGAAGTGAGTAAAAAGGTCCGCCTGAAAGAAACAAAAAGTCCGAGAAAACGAGACAAAAGTCCACTAGGCGCAGAAGCACAGTTCACAGACCTGAGAGATTCGAACCCCCCATATTAAACGCTGGGTGCCCGCATGTTTCCAGGAGAATTGCGTGATCAATTTCGTTCAGTAAACTGATTTATTTGTATGCCATTCCAGTGCACACGGAGCACGTGACGGCTCACGCGCCGAATTTCACAGGAAAATGTAACCATACTCTGGAAGCAGAGCGTGATTCTCAAGGACAGAATTTGGCGTTGTACTGAAGGGTCGGTACACTTTAAGACACCCTGTATTACATTGAACGAAAAAAATATAAGAACTAGTTTACAAGTTTGTCACAGCAACGACGATGCATTATTGTGAAACATATGAAACAAAGTACACATATGTTCTCGGTACACGCTTGACAAACAACTGATTCGTGTAAATTGCTAGTTGCTTACACAGTTTGAAAACGTATTTAAAAAGCAATCACGTGAACGTTGTTTTTTATGCAAAATCCTGAAAAACATATTCCCAGAAGTGTATGATTCACTGCCTTTGTTGACTCGAATCCAGAATTCGATAGCGTTGTCTCTCTGTATAAGCCCACCGGTCATCACATTTTTAGTACAGTATGCAGCATATGGTTCGTAAAAATACGAAAACTGTTTGGATCTTTTTACAGTTCACTTCAGACAAAACACGTTTCAATAGGGCACGTGATTATTGAGATAATTTCCGGTAGTGGGATAATGCCTCAGTGCCAAATAGCTGTACGGTCATCCTCCACCGTCGTGGATCTCAAACGTTTATTGCTAAACGCCAGCGCTATCCGGAACACCTTGGGTATTTTCTTAACATCAAACTCCACCTCGAAGGTGAATTTTAGTTGCGCATGGGCGGACGTCATACAGCCAACCAATTCCACTTTGAAAATCACATAACTTGCCCTATGACTGAAGTTTGTGCTCTGATCACGTTCATCTCCTAGGGAAAATTTGATATTCATGTATGTAACAAATTTCCCTATGGCCCTCCGTGATTTTGTGGCCCATGCTGCATGGTAATAGCTTCCGTGAAATAGCATCGATAACACATGGAGAACAATAAGAACTGCGTTTCATCATCAAAAGCAATCAACGACTTAATCATTTTATACCGTTAACGAGATTAATCGGATTACTCAGTCTTCGAGGGAATTTACCTGAAAGTATGGCGTGACTTGTTTGGTATGAAATTTGGAGTTTATATTGGGCAACCAACAAATACGTACCGAGATCGACTGGGTACTGCAAGAAGTACGAGTGAAAGCAAGACTGTTGCGGAACTATTACGTTTTCAAACGGCAGTAATTGATGTTTTACAATTTTACAACACAAATAGGCCAGGCATGCCTTCTTCAGGCATTACTGACTGTGGATTTTCGCGGAAAGGAATGAATCTTCCCCACCTGCAGTAGTAGCGGAGACTCGCACTCCAGTATACGAAGGACAGTCCTGTCTGGTGCGAAATCGAAGTCGGGAGGGGGTAAGTATCCTTAGATGACTCCTAGTCCTCGGGGGTCTTGCTTGAAAGATGTTCAGTCTATTTTCATTCGAAGTACATTTTCTGTTTAACATGTATATTTAGACTTTTGGTCTGACTGGAGCACAATTTTGAGAGCAGAGCAATCTGCGTTTTCATACACGCACATCCTTCTGGCGAATCGATACGTAGACGTCCGAAAGGTTTGCTGCCGCCGATGTCCTCTAACATCGTATAGGTACAAAATTTAAAGCAAGAAACGAAGTTGAAAGATGTTTTGGAAAGGTTCCAATATGCATTGAAGGATTCACTTCTGAACGGAAAATGCTTTTTGCGCAGGCCATGGACTTAGACATCTGCAGTTTTCGCCGTTCCTGTATATTTGGACGCTGTTGGTGTGACTTGCTTAATAAGAGACTACCCAACCTACTGAGAGGTTCACTGCGCGTGACTGAAAGCTGAAGTGAGGTTGAGACGGTCACTTCCATGACCCACACCGTTTGTCGTTCTGAAGCTCCTACAAGACGATTGTTGTCTCAGGTGACGATGAAGCCTTTTCCGTCGCGATATCTACATCATTTTCGTTGATGGATAGAGATTATCAGGAACCTTGTCATGTAAATTAGGGTCATTGCAGAGAATCCCTTACACCCCACTTCGATTGGGAAAAGTCAGGTGCTCCAGAAACTGGGGTTGTAGTCTTCATGGTGTTCTTCTTACTTAAAGTATTTTCGCTCGTATGCTTCACCACCGCCATTATTCCATGGTTTAATCAACTAGATGATGACTATCTGTCGGACAATTTATAGCCTCAGCGGAGTCTTAGAGTATCATCTTATTGCTTTTCTGCCCTTTCGTGTCGAAGAGAAAACGAACGATTAAGGTGTGCAGTTAAGAAATTAAAGTAGTCTATCTCATGCAATATCTTCCAAGAGGTTTGCTGCAAAATCTGCATTTTTACTCTGACAACTTAAAACTTCCTGAAGATCACTCGCAACTTCAGATCATATGGTCACATGTACATGTATCACCGCCAAATGCAACATACTGCATTCTGTCCTAACGGTCCAAGGTTGTGGAAATCTCTTTAAACGACAGCTGTTAGACCACCAGACTTTCAGACGATTGAACGTGTCCCTGTAGGCCACATTGAAAATGAGCATTAAATAACGCGAAGTAGCTTTTTCGTACCACATTACGTCTCCGCCAAAACAGAGAAACAATGAACTGTCGATATAATTTTTGTCGATGGTCACGGTAGACAGGTATTTGCCGCGGACATTCAATATCACTCAAATGTGAGCGGGGTAGCATTACGTAGACCAAGTCTGTTGTGAGAAAAGCAAAATCTCGCGAAATCATGAAACTGGAAGGCGAATGTTTCGTGAGTATGATTGGGACGTTATTAGCATATCCTATAGACCTCTTAAGTAATTGGTAGGTGTGGTTGGAATGTCCAGTTATGGGATTAAATTCCTAAATTATGGGATAGAAATCAGCGTTTCCGTTTCAGAAGCGAAGATATTTCGCCGCAAGTGTAAGTTCGTGTCTTGGGTTCCACGATACGCAACCTGGGTATGTTAATAATGGAAATAATGGAAAATTCTAGTAATACCGCCAACGAAAGTCAGGTACTAAGCTTGTATGTTCATTACATTTGCCGTGTTATCTTACACAGGTGATCATACGGCCGTGAAATAAATGTTTTATCAGACCGTGAAATACGTCAGAACTAGTTTTCTCAAGAGAAGATAACCGTTATCATCTCTAGAGAAAAATAAGGCCTGGCAAAGCCGTGAGGTTTACGGTATTTAGCGGGCTAATTCCATAAGAATTTCTGTCGTTGTTTTAACTCATGTTGTTATATGCATGAATATCGCTCACGTCCCCCACTTCTGTAATGGTGTTAGTATCACCAAGGAGTGTATTAGAGTACTATACTACACTCCTTGGTATCACTATATAAAATAATTGAAAAACACCTTTAAAATGTCAAATGAACCACATCATCCCACATATCCGTCAAATACAGTACCATCTAAACTTTCGATTTAACAAAATCGATGAAAATTGAGATGACAGCAATGTTTTCACACATACACAACCTTAACGATACCGCAACCTCATCTGGCCAAATAGGAATGAATGAGTCGTTGCTGTGGTAACCATATCACTACGCCAAACACCAGAGGTTCCTAACTCTGATATATTTAGTCAATATAACCAAATAAAATCGTTAATAGTTGTAACAAGTGTTGTAATTTGATATCCTTTTATTAATTCAATGAAATTTTCCAAAGGATTCTCTTCGATAACACAGCGTCTTGTTCTGATTGTCTGCTCAACCTACTGCCTGTCTGGTACCGGGGTAGTACAAGTTAAGCTATGCCAGATAATTTGTTATTTCATGTTAAATTTGTTCCATATGTTGATTAGTTTATAATTGCTGGTATTGCACATGGAATAAGCACACACTTTATGAGTTCAAATTTCTTTACAATTCCGCAACGACATATAAACAGGTGCTGTCGCTTAGTCCTCTGAATAATCGTGTAAATGCGCGTCTTAAAATTAGTTCACGCGATATGTATGATAAATACAATTGTATGTTATAAAACGCACGTGGTGATACTTGTGGGTTATTATAACTCGATAGGTGATATTCAAGCCGTACGTTATATAGCATAATATTAATTACTTCAGTGTGATGTTTTTAAGATTTTGCAGGTACTAAATTTATATGTTTACCGCTCAAGATGGGCATTAAGAATAGAATCTATTAGTGAGCCTGAAAAAACATAATCCTTGTACAGGAAACGCAAAGTTTTAGAATAGCTCTTCTTCAGTCTGCATCGCATTGTGGCGATCAATTATTTGTCAGATATCCGTGTATTCATATCGCGTAACCCAATTCACCCTGATAAGAACTATATTCTCATGAAGTATGTGTTGACAATTTGGCGTGCCATTTATCTGACTTTTGTTTGTGTTTTTGCTTGTAAGGAGTGTCGATCTTCAATAAACGCCAGTTTCGTAGTAGTCTTTACGACTGAAATTTTACTCGTTGGCAACAATACTCGATTCAAACGGAATAGTGATCGATACACCACTCAAACTTACTAACGTAGTCACGTCACAGGTGCGTTCCGACCGACTTTCTTCGCTTTAGTCGTGAATTATTGAAAAGATTCTATAAGCCATTTTAAAGGCTTATCTGTAATCCATTATCAATAAGCTAAGGGGATATTCACCGATTAGCTGAGATTAAAATGCACCTCACTTCTATGACCTACACCTGTACGTTAAGTTGCGTAATGTTTTCCAGGGGGTTTGACGGTTTTATTTTTTCTTTTAGTCTTTATATACTACTAATTAATAAATGTCGTAAAACAACGCTTGCTTTGCGGCTTTTTGGAAAACTGTGTTGAACCCCCTAGATGTTATGTAGGACCTTATCGACATGTCTGTGTAAATTTAGCCAAATGTCTACAAAACTACAGATTTTATCGCAGTAAATTTATACAGTTCTTTGACAGTGGAAAGCCTGACTTTTTAATACTCCGTCGCTCATTGGGTGAAATAAGTGTTCAAGACGAGATCTAAAAAATTCGCTTTCATTTTACATAGCTTTTTATCTTCTCACGAAAAGCATCATAAGATGCCTATTTTTGATAGCCCCGCATGCAAAATTAGAACATTTTAAAAGCAACAGCGTAGTGGAGAACGGCGTATAAAGCACCGTATACGAAATTTTCATTTGAACCTGATCAGCCATTTCTGAGTTTCCTGAACTGGACAAATTTGGCAATTTTTAGGGTCCTACATGACCTTAAGAACGAGTTTTGTGGCGTGAACGAAATGCCACAAATCATCTACCCTTGTCCTGAAGGTTCATGACATTGTGCTGGGGAATTACCCTGTGTGTTATATGTGCGCGCGAGTTACGACATCTGTTGCAAGGATCATCCTGATGTAGACTTTTTGTTTTAACATTTAAAATTGTTTATGAATATAACTGCAAATGAGTTGGCATGAAATTTGATAAAATATATAAACTTTCCAGTTACTGATATATGCAGCTGATCTCGCATAAGTGTACAACGTCAGTTTTCTTAGCCGAGTAAAAGATCATTGAATTTATGCAACTTTTTACTGTTTTTAGAAAGTATAGTCACCCAGGAGACGATGCAGCTTAGTGCCTATGTCTTATTCGGTTGAATGTTTGAAATATGACTTTTGTTCTGAGACCCTCGTCGCTTTGCTAATTATGCTCAGAAAAGCTACAGTAATTGAGTGGTAATGGGTGACCAAAACATCTCAAATTCGGTAATTTTCCATGGAAGGAAATGAGAAGAATAGTTTGATTAAAATATTCAAAACAAACAGGAATAGCTGGTAGTTTATAAATTAAACACAAACCTTTTTTGCATTTTGCTCAAATCAGTTTTGTTGTCAGAAAAAATGAAAGCGAAGGATTTTCATAACTTTGGTATAGATCGTTTTCACCAAGAGTAGAAAATAATGATGTATCCTTAGTCGTAGCTTTGACCCCCTCCCCATTGCCGCATCCGCACCCGCCTCCGCATCCCACTTCTGTCGCTGTACTCCCTGGCGAATCACGCCTTCGCGTTCCCTTTGAACGTGAAGCCGAATCTCTCTGTTGATGATTCTCGCAACGCTACTCTAATTGCAGTCAGACGCGCAGGTCTCAAGGGATGACCCATTGCACTGAACACGTGATTGAAATTAGTAAGAACTGTAATTAGGTTATCAAGTTCTTTTTGAGAGAGTTTTCGAGTCATATTAATATCAAGGCTATGAGACTTTTAAGGGGGCTTCATTGTATTGGAATCCAAATTGCCTAGTAATCATGCCGTGCCGTCTACTCCGTGCTCAAAACGGGAAATAAAAATACACGCTGGCGACTTCACTTAAGAGAGATAACGGAAGGCCGAAGAAAGCAGAAACTCCGGAACATTTCAAATTTGCTACGAAAATGCCTTCGCCTAATGCACTATTTGCATTAAATTGTGTTTGATGACATTATAATACGTGATGTGTTTGCCACAGACAATACGTTGCAGGATTAGTTTACTCAATAAAAATCGATTTTATCAAGTTGTAAATAGATTCAGATGTCAGTGACTACGCATATTGTTAAACCAGTGGTGGATTTCTTGAACTAGGCTCGTTTTTCACATGACATCATTTTTGCTCTTAATGGATATTAAAAAGCTTACCAAGAATCTATTATGTTTCTTGAACAAATACTTGCGAAAGAGTAACTTTTCACGGGTCCCTTTTTCCGAGTTCATTCTCTAAATGTGTGAGTACCCCCCCCCCTCCCGGCGTCACCTGTTTAACCAACCTCACAAAATGCGATGTCTTGATAATTAATCTCCTCGTGACAAGTGTCACATTGATGAATGCATCCGAGACACGTAACCTGTCTGTAAATGCAGCGTAAGTAACTACAACCACGGGGCTACAAGTGGAAACCTCACAAGTTGTCCTAAATTTAGGAAATCAAAGCCCTGGCGTTGGTATTGTAGTTGCAATGACTAAAGAAGCCAAAAATACTGCGTGTCCTTTTGGCCAACTTGAAGAAATGGATCGATTCGCGTTGTCCGTTTACAATATTTACCGACAATTCCGCATGTTCTTGACCAGGTTGCGACAAGTTTGATTTATGAGCCTGCTGCAAATTACGTCAACATGCAGGCACAACCTCGGCTTAAAGAAATCGGTGAGTTTCTCACTGACTTGGGCAGTCGAAAATTCAACGAATTTGCGTGCGACATGGGGGAGCATTGAGAGCAACGATAATTATTTAAAGTGGATTGTTTGTTGGGGACTTGTAGTAGCGCTATAAAGCAGATTTCTATTTATTGGGGCAGTGAATATCTGTGAATGTCACGTAAATTAGGTAATTATTTTATAACTCAGTTCTGTTTCGTAACACCGGTTTAGGTAGATCACGGCAAATTTATTCGAAAATTTGACCAACCAATCTGTAAAGTGGCAGCCACAGTGCGGAAACTACTGTGTATCTTTTAATTAGTGCGGTTCCGGGTGAGTTTCGTATAGACGCAAGACACTAGTGGAGAGATGATTGCGTGTTCTTTTTTGTTAATTTTGTCGACCAGCTTTTCGTCATCATCTAGACAAGATTTTTTGTTTGAAAACCCGCTTAATGTCTTTATTGCCTGGTACAGTCAAATGGAACTAACATGTGTGCGGCATAGGGAAAAGGAGCACGCGTCTCTAGCTGGCTCAGGCTAGAGTCGGTGGTCACTGTCTAGGAGCACGTATGAAGACACCAAAAATAGGATTGTCCGTTGTGGATTTTAAGTAGCGGCATTTAATGGCAGATTTTGATAATTTTCTGCTGTGAATGTTTCTGAATGTCGCGTGAATAGAACAGGTAGTGATTCTCTTGTAATCCAGGTATATTCCAGTACATGTGGGAACTATTGGTTGCAGTCAGTCTGTAATCACTTGCTTCGTTTGGAAGGCATGGCGATATACATGTATCTTAAATTCTTCCAAGGTGTTATTTTCGCAAATGTGTTGCATGAATGGAGGGTAGCTCTGAGTCCTATGGGCGTGACATCGTTACAAGTGATTACCGATTAATGAAGAACAAACACAATGCTCACTAAAAATTCTTTGTATACAAAATTTGCAGTGAACTGATTCAGCGATTTGGTTCTTTAAAGCTACTACTGTCAATAAATTTAACACAGTGACTGCTTCCGTTATGAAATTAGTCTCCCTTATTCAGATTATTACCCATTTCTGTACTTGGGAGACCCTAGTTGCTTGAGACCCGGCTCAAGGAAAGTTGGCTTGACCCGGCGGATTAATTTGTGCGCTGATCATGGCTCCAAACATCAAGAAACTTTCAGTTCTTCAGAAATTGCTTCTAATTTGAGTATCATACGGTGGCCTGCATACAGTGAATGAAAATTGTTATACTTTTTTCTGCTTTCCACCCCGGTGAAAAGTGACTTTCCCCCTGGGTTAAAAAGAATACTTTCCAAACGGGTGAAAAGTATTTTCCAAGCCGATGAAAAGTGACTTTCCAGCCGCATTCCGGGCTCGGCTGTCTATGATCTACAAAGAGTAATAAAACAAATATCATCTCAATCAAAACCATAAAGCCTTTGTGTTTACTTACATGTACACAGAGCTCACAACCAACCGATTTCACTGACCATACATGTCAATTTCAAAAAAGGCCTATTGTGTGAACGACACCCATCATTTACAACCGTCAGCAAAATTCTAAGCCACTATGCGACTAATTACTCCCTCCAAGCCCAAAATGCGTATAAAAAATACTTTCCACTCGGGTGAAGAGTAACTACCATCCAAAAAGATGGTTGAAAAGATCTTTACACACGGGTGGAAAGTACTTGAACTACAGCATTATGTATCATATGATATTTTGGAACAGTCTGGTATCCAAGTTGAATGCACTCTTTCCCAATGCTACGAGTGGTACATATGTAAATTGATCATGGAACATAGCACCCAACCACGAGGTTGAGCTCCGATTCATATGTTATTTGCTGACGCCAAACCACAATAAGGGAGCAAAATGTCATCTGCATACAGGATATGAAGTAATCTGTGATGTAGATTTTCAAATGTCAATTCATAGAATTGTAAAGTATGTCACAAGTTTGCAACTGTAGCATGAAATCAAATAAAAAGTAATCATTTGTGTCTCATGTGCATAATTTAATAACCTGAAACCGGTTTACGTGGAAATTTGATTCGAAATTCTTTGTAACACACTAACATATTTTTGTGTAGTTTCTGTGGTTTTAAAACCGCTCCTTATTTCCCAATCAACACAGGTTTTGTTTCACGCAGCCTCCCCAGAATTGTTATACCTAGCCACTGATGGGTACAGCAAGCATGGTGATTGTCACGGCATATGAATACTTATATGTGTCATCCCCCTACATTCTTTTCTGTATGGTTAAGAATGTATGTTTAAACGCCCCCCCCCCCTTCTGAATGAACACTTGAGCGTTTACTAACTGCTACTGAACAGTAAACGCCGTCTTCCTTGTATATGCGCATTTGCAAAAAAAGTCTCGGTGGTCGATAAGGCTTCGCATACAGTATTTACTTATATTAGGTATGTATAGTGTACATTGAGGCCATAAGACAGCTTGATTGGATCTCGCCTGCGCGCGGATCGGTTTCACTAAGACTTTAAAAACGCGACGTGTACCCCGATTTGGTGAAAGATTTTTAAAGCCACAGAAATGACAAACAATTCAATTTTGAATAAGTCGCTTGCAAAATTTTAAGAAAATGCCGCGTCTCTGTGTACCGTCGTGCTCTCACAACAGTTAATGATGGTTTAAAATAATTTTATGATTAAATTTAAACAGAATTGTAAGTGGCCGGAGATCTGGCTTGCATGTACGTGGTTTCGAGCCCTGGACGCCATGTGCATTGATGGAAAGTCACCCGCGTGCACCTTATAGCTGGTTTCACCCGAAGTTTTAAGTTCGAAAAAATTGATAATACACTTTACATGTACATTTATTTACACACAACGTGACTTTAATACCCGAATATCCCGTTTCAAACAACGCCGAGTAAAGTTTTGTTTTGATTTGAAAAGTTGGAAACATTTTTCGGCTTGATGATACCAGAACTCAAGCGGAGCTCATTTACTATGGTTTTTAAGGACAGGTTCGTCTCAGCAAGCCCGTACTATATCAGTTTCAATTTGAGTGATTTTTGACATTTAAATAATGCCGCACCATAGCTCACTTTAAAAAGAAATACTTTCCTTTGATTCCCCAATCGCAAATCGTTTTATTTGTTACACCGATGGGCCCAATGTTATCATAACAATAGCTTCAAGGTTATATTATTTGTTTTAAAGGATAATATCACCCCAAAACAACCTGTTTTTATCAATTTAGATGGAGTAGTTCCACTCGATAACAGCAAGTTCAGTTGTTTTACCTGACACCTAACGGCAGACGGAGCTGATGAAATTAATCAATGACGTAATCGGTTCGAACGCAGTCTGTTCAGCCGTTCACAACACGCTTACTGGTGTCAACTTTCCGCTTGAATTCATCGTTTTACACCAATAAATCATCAAAATTCGATGTAAACATCTTACAAATACAACGAGTTCTTAAACAAACATGTTGTTTAATTTCACTCTTACGGATTTATAGGTATTTGAACGTAACTTAGACTACAGACTGAGTTCGGTAGGCCAATTTACTAAGATGGTCGATCGCGAGAGTTTGGGTCTGTTTGGTGATGAATTCGAATCATTCTTCAGTGAAATACAGACGGGGGAATATAGCTGTGTGTTGTACTTTTAGACTTGCGATTTTTCAGTTCTTAATTCACAAAACGCTTGTTAATCCCCACCAGTGGCTCGGAACCCAGGTTAAACGAGATTGAAAGAATATTAAAAAATGAATCCATGTGATATTGTTGATCGCGATTTTCTCGTATGATATGCCCCAATCGTACAAACTACATTTACGTCAACAAAATATCTGAAGACAGGGCAAGGGTCTTTATCCGTCGAAGCAACTTCTTGCCACGTTATTGTCTATACGTAACCGTCGATACATTCGTGAATTGATACATCCGTGAATTGAAAAGTACAGGGGCTTCAACTTGGCGAGATGCCAAGAAAAGTTTGAGCCGGGGGTTGTTGTACCTCTGTCGTAATACCTTGCGGCGGAGTGGTATGTGAACTCTTTCAGGGTCCATGTTCAATAGTAAATGGACAGTTTCCTTGTCTTTCACGAATCTTGACTATACTTGTACTTTTATTAACTGTAGCCTAAACCTCGCCCAGAACCATAAAACTCCATCACTACCAGGTCATGAATTATTCCTGTGTCGTCGTTGATTGTACGTTGATTTTTTAAAATACGGCACGTGAGTGTCAGACAATGAAGCAGATGCTGAGATAATCACTCTAAAAGTAAATTGTCTCCATGCAATTAAATAGCAGACAGAAACAGGCGGTGATCATTTTCATCTATCGTGGTTTATCCGCCACAGGCGTATCAGCACAGGTATGCAATGGGAGGTTATCCGCAACCAATGCCACACTGAACATTTGTGCTGATTACGGTTGCAATGATGTTGAAATCAGAATGAACTTTGACACCACGCGACTTACCACCCCGGTGAAAGGTACTTTTTAACCTAATGGAGAGTGATTTTCCACCAAGTGCAAAGTACTTTCCTCCGGTATGGAAAGTAGCAAAAAATTCGTGTCACAGGCAGCCGCAATAACAAGTAGATATCAGTGTTATACTTTGGTCTTCAATATGTCATGGGATTATTCATGTATATACCGGCTTTAATTTTTAGTTTTAGCAGCAACCGAACTTCAACTGCAACGACAGTTATCGTAAGCTATAAAGGTTTGGAAATGCAAATGCAAAGTTATGACCCTGTGCCATCTTTTCTTTCCAGTCCTATGTAAACTGCTCACTAGGCGTCCACCATCTTGGATTCACTATGGCTTGCTTTGGAACGACCAGCGCTCTTACGTCCATAATTATCGGCCATATTGGACAACACATAAAGAGATTCGTCATGATGTCTGCCGGAGCACTGTTTCACCTTGGATTGCTGGCAGTCCTGTCGCTCTGGACACCCGACGGAAACGATATACCCATGTTTTACGTAACCACGGGATGTCTGGGACTCTGTGATGCCATATGGCAAACGCAAAGTAATAGTAAGTCATGCTTTTATCTCTCCTTAAAATGGCTCGTCTTATTCTCAAGCACTGAATTGTACAAAAACAACGCTTACATGTAATGTATTAAAGCGGTTCACAAAATAATTTAATTTGAGATGAAATAAAACGTCGTTCAATACAATTACGGCAACCAATTTGAAAGATGTCAATGCTCATTGCCTCAGTCTGTCTTAAGTTTCAACGAACGACTATCGAGAAAATTCGATCTTTCAGAAAATTAATGGGATAATGTCTTTTAGACAGCCTGAGAATTTCCGTCAATAGAATCCCTGCGTTATTACTTACATGGTTATTGCTCTTGTCTTGAGTGTCAATCATAGAGAGACCTAAATTTTACAGTTCAGTTAACAGTAATGACATGGAGGTTCATCTATGTGTGCCTTAATGTCGGGTTCACGTTTTCTCCCGGAAAATTGCTCGGTTTCAAGTTAGCTAAAATAAGCAGCGTGACTACTGACAAAGAAAGTCCATGAAGAAATCAACTGAAAGGAGCAAACTACGCTACTTGCACATGCTTAAAGGTGTCATAACTGCACGCCTTCAGACAAGAAAACTACAGCTTTGGATTTACAAATTAAATCATCTCATAACTTCAGATCGGCACTGACGGTCTGTCATTGCTCCGGAGCAGTGCTCGTTTACAGTGTACATATACACCTGTAATTGCTTGCCACAGCGGGTTAGTAGCTGCCACTTAACTTGCAAAACAGACAGAGGAAGTTCCATCATGTGTTTTATTGTAAAAAATTTCAACTTGAAAAAAAGTACGAAAGCGATGACGTTGCTGTTGCTTTGGAAGGGCAACTTTGCCTGTAAAAAGGTATGATGGCATCCTATGATTTATAGCCGCTTTACAACTACATATGGCGATAAAACATGAAGCAATTACCCGAGGTGATCAAGTAATTAGCCAGCTACATGTAGCTTGTAGTGTTGAATTGCATGGGCGGCACACCATAGGGAGCTGGGGGGCTATTGCCCTCCACTTTTTTCAGTGCTAGGCCGCACATGGTCTACAGGCGGTGTACCAAAGGGGGGCTGAGGGGTTTTAGCGCTCCACTTTTTTCAATGCTGCCCCGCCCATGAGTTGTGGTACTGAATTCGCTGTTACCTTTCTATAGTAGCCCTTAAACGAAGACTTTTTGCCGCGAGTGCAAGGTAATACATTGCATCTTGTGGTTTACGCAAGGCAGTCCTGGTGATAGGGTTTAATGAAAGATGGCGAGAACGGGCGCTTGCTGATTTCCTGGTGAAATGTTGTGATCGAACTTACAGGAGGCACAGAACAGTTCTCACAGGGGTTTGCCTATCAGAACACATTTCAATAGACTCTTCACCCTTTCTTCACTCTGTCAAAAACTGCATGCAAATAAAGAAAAAATTTGAGTCATTTCACATCACAGCCCTACAGATGAGCACAGAAACTTTATTCTCTCTTGTATTTTTGACCCTTTCACTCCCATTGAAAACCAAGCTAGATTACGAAAAATAGGGGCAAAACATGTAAAATAGACACTTTTCACCCCAAAACTACCACTTCCCGGCCGATGGTCGACTAAAGCCAACATCAGATTCCGAAGGCAATTTTCCTACCAATTCCAAAAATGTGGTCCAAAAGCACTGTCCGCCAACTAGTTTTTTTTGCAAATCTGGCTTGTTTGAGGGTTACCTGAAATCGCGGCTAATTTATCAGTTGCCACTCAGCAACGCACAATTGCAACAGGGGGCCGACATCTTGAAGAAGAGCGCAGCTACAGCCAAGAAAGTGTCCTTTTTATTCTCAGCGTGTTCACAAATACAAACAAACCACATTCACTAGTATATGGTAGTATATTGATGTAATACGAAAGCAACGACCATTTTGAGGAAAGAATTGCGAATACAATAGTTACCTACCTGAAAATTTCGAGCAATAAAGCATGGTCATTGAGGTAACGTCGACTGAGCTTGGAGCACAGACCTTAACTACTGTAGAAGGTCGATAGTTAGGTACATCGGCACAATATTTTGCTTTTCACATTGATTTATTATTTTTGTTACAAAATGTTTTGATTTATCAAGTGAAATTTTTTTTGTGTCGCACATTCACTGGCTGTCGTGCGATTAGAAACATGTTCAATTTTGATCTACGCCTTTGTCATTTTCAGGGCTATTTGGCTTACTCTTTAAAGAAAACCAAGAAGCAGCGTTCGCCAACTACCGGATGTTCCACGCTAGTGGGCACGCGCTTGCATTTGGATACAGTCACTTCCTGTGCGTTGACGTCAAAGTTTACATTCTCGGTGGCGTACTCATTACCAGTTTAGTATTTTATGCACTCCTAGAAGTGAAAATGAGGAAAGTGCTCTCACAGACGAATGATACCGTGGTGGGAAAAGTGGTAAATGTGTGATGAACACGTAATCGTGACGTGTTGGTACAGGTGTACGTGGCACGCGGCCATGATACCTCGGGCTGTCGAACGACGATGGTCTTAGACTTCGCCAAATTACCGAATGTGTGTTTTGCGATGAAAGTGGGCCAGATCAAAAGAGTGAATAACGGTGTAGAATACATGTACATCCCGTTTTATGACGAGAGCCACAAGTGTTATACGGCCGACACCTTAACCAGGGATTTACTATAGTGATTCGCGCTGATAATGACAGCAGTCGGGTGACAATCACAAAATAGTACTTTATAGTTCATCTAATAAGAGTGAGTGAAAGAGAATCAAAGAGTCTAGGCTCAATAAAGCTAGTAAGTTATCTGCAGAGTTTGATTTCATAAAACTTCTTTAATGTGGTTATGCAATAACATCATTTCTAAAATGTATCGTGTCTTGAATGTCTATTCAGGATTCGCCAATCTCTAGGCTAGGCCTATTTGCTAGTGACGAGAGTGCTGGACAGCAAACAGACAGGTCCCCGAATCAAGGTCCACAACTACCGTGTACTTGTGCTGAAGCTTTTTGACAACAGAAAACGGCCTGACATTTTTGTAAATAGACCAGTAATAGATTTTAGAACTGAGGTTATAAAACTCTAATTTTGATTGTTAATCCCAATGTCTAATGTTAGATGTGAGACGATTCCCGGCCTATCATCACCGAGTGCGGCTATTCTGGCAGTCAATCAAGACACGGCTGATCGATGTCTTAAAAGCGTCCAACGATGCTTTTGTTATCACCCAAACCGACTGTCGGAAAATTCATTTTGACAGGTGGTACACTCTTGAAGAGCCGAAGTCACATTTTTCAGGGCAGGGGTGTAGCTGTGCTTACAAAGCCCATATTTATACCGAGAGCTACTGTAGAACAGTGTCCCATATTTACATGTATATCTACAGTAAGAGGCCTTAGAACATTGTCCGTATTAATTTTACGCTTCATCCAGAAAGGTTATCCTCCTGTCCAGGGACCGGGGCTTTCATTGAAGAAATGTATGTGCCCCGTGTAGATTATTATTAGATAGATACTTATATCATGCAAAAATGTTGATCTGTCATCCCATTTCTATGGCCACTTAATATAAGATGAAAATATTATCAAAATGGTAAATAAGCTATATGCACTCAAATCTGTGCAAGAAAATTTGAGAAATGCAATCCCTCTCATTGGCAAGTCCTATATTCATTTTATTGACCCCCCTTCTCAAGGGTAAACTACGATTGTTTAGTGACTCTTGGCCACGACGCCAGCGATTGACGTTCTAGATAATCTCCCTATCATCATGTTCTACGTTTATGCAAGTAATGCACGAAGAATAAGAGAGTTCACTCCGCCATCTTTTGATTCGCCGCAACGGTTATCGATCGACAAACTAGCGCTCCAAGCGGCGAATAAGCAACACTAATTTACCGGCGCAGTCCTAACCATGTAAACACTGATAAATTCATAATTTAATGACGTTCGACGTGCAGTAAAATTACTGTGTGATTGAAAGCTGCTAAAATACGTAAACTAACATCCGCTTATAATCGAATGAGAATTAAAATGTGTGTTTTAATCAATCTTAAAGTGTGTTTGCTTTCATTCTCTTGAAGCTCCCTCCAAAAACCATCATGGTTTTGTTTCATGTTTGAGTTCGTTATAAGGCAAATTGCCGTTCCTCATAACATTTCATACCTCCACGGACTACATAATTTTAGTGATTGCTCCTGGCTGTTCAGTTGGGAGTCACCCTCAGGTGCCAGCAAAGGAGTACAATTGAGGAGTGAAACCTAGTGTGCGCTAAATGGGTGTTGACCCCCTCAGTCCAGGGGGGTACATGGGAGGAGTGCTAAACAGGTAAAACACGATGGGGTATGCCACATGAGTGTTGAGACCCCTCCCATCGTCACAAATTTTGGTTGTTTCTCTGACCATTGACAACATGTGCTGAGGTGATGATAAGATTTGGCCCTCGTTTTGAGCATGACCCCAAGGATTTTTACTTGTAATGATTGTAGCCATCATGCCCCAGTACAATCCTGGGTGTTTTCCAACTTGTCACTACAAGGTGTTCCCAGGTCACTGCGAGTTTCATAACCACCCAACAATTTCGAATGTGTTCCCCTGCTGTTGAATACGCCAGGCTGCTACCAGAGCAGACAATTGGTTTGTGCAGTAGGTGTAACACAAGTAAGAAGAAGAAAGACAATTCAACAGTAGCACAACACTGTATTCTATTCTGGTGAGCTCCCTGACATACAATTTTAGTAGACGAACTTTAACAACAAAGTATCTGCAGAAGACAGAGTGTAGCCTGTGCAGTGGCCTACACTGAAGACGACAGTGGCATCGGGACTGCAATCGACTTGTCTTCCAACCGCGAACAGAACACAAATTGAAAGACAGTGTATAATATTATTGAATAACAAATAATCCTTACATTTCTGGATCCTCAGGAAACGCAAAAAATAACACGTCTGGGGTTTTCGTGTGTGAATTAGTGCAATTTATTGCATTGCCAAGTGCGCCCTTCCCCATTGTTCTCGCGCTTCCTTCTTGACCGTTGCTTATTCACCACTTAGCGGCGCTATTTCAGTGTAGCGAACTCACACGTGAACTCTCCTATTGTACTGCACTCCGTGGTTTAAGTGGACGATGGCGCCACCTGGAGGAAACGGATTACAACTCACATGCACTCGCCCATACACGCTTGTTTCTGTAAAACCCAATCAAAACATTGCATGAAAAGGTGGAAAGAACTATGTTTTTTTTACTTTAACAGGCATGTGTTTCGCGAAAACGCAAGATCACGTGAGACTACAAGAGATATCGCCAAGTATTACAAACGCTGCCCCTGATCCCTGGCAGACTAGCTTCTTTCGATCGCGAACCTTGCGTCTGCGGAACTCAACCTACGTGTTCACTCTACGCAGATATCACCCTGTCATACTATTCAAACTGATAAATTTACCGCCCACAAAGTGAACGCAGGTTAAATGTACGCAATTCGCTTTATTTTCGGTGCCCTGCTAGGGTGCTCGCATGCCGAAAAACTTGAAGGCAAAATAAGGCTGTCGTGAGTGGTCGGTACGTGCGAAGGATTTATTGGGTATAATTCGACTTCAGAATGCTGTAGACGCTTTTACTAGAATCAAGGTGTCCCAATAATGTTGACAATAACTACGCTGTAAACTGACTTAGGAACACAATCATTGATTTAACACATAATAAAGTGATCTTTTTGATCATCTCATAGTGAATCACTCAATAACTGTAAACGTACGTCTTTCAAAGAAAACTAACGCGTTGCTTTTTTTTCAAGAAAAGCATTGGCGTATTGCACGAATGGATAAATGCAGGTTTACAAATGTTCAAACTCACAACCACCAGGTTCCAACCACCATCAATAACGCCAAACAATAGAATCAACAGCACACTAATCATTTTATTTAGAAGTGCTAGACAAACTTTCTTTTTTTAACTTGACAGTTGCTGGTATTGATATTATATTACCTGTGTACTTTCTTGACGTTTTTTGAATCTCCAGGACGATTGCCAGATTAAACTTTGCGTTTGTTTGTCATTCCGGTGCAGACAGAACACGTAGCGGTACGCGCGCATACAGTAAGCCTAGGTGCTCTTGTCTAGTCTGAATGAATGAATTTGAACTACTGGTATACTGAAATGTGAATATATTTTTGAGACACACGTGCCACTTTGCATGACCCGTGCTTAGTACAATCCCACCACCTTGCGGCAGCTGCCTTGAACCGATGGTACTCATAAAACAGTTTATCGGCACGCAGGACTTAATTCACAAACAGAGACCAAATTGAAGACAAATGCACTGAATTCTAAATTTGCTTTGGTGTACGCTGTTATCATAAAAGCTAAAGCGGAAATTTATTTTTTTTTTTTGAAAAGTTTACCGTCCCGCGTGGAAACCGGCGACGTGCCATTGGAATTGTGTTAGTGACAGTGGTGAAAGTGGATGTGGTGCCTAAAAAGACGCCTTTTGCCTAAGGTGGTTATAAAGTCGCCGGCGATTTGCCAAACATGATATTGATATCGTCACTACTGTGAGCCATTAGTTCTTAATGTCAACCACTAAACCGAGCTAACGCCTATTTACAATTCTTGAAACTGGAATGTAGATCGAAAAAGTCGTTAACAGGCACCCGTTTCGTGCTTAATTTATTTTCATTGGATGTCTGCCTCAAAAATTTTAATTAAGTGGCGATATTAAATCAGGTTCCGTTTATGCTGATATCGCTGGCCTGTTTATGATATCTTCGCTGACGGTCGGTTCAGCAACAAAAGACGTCTTATTGGAAATTAGCTGATAAATCAGCAAAGATTCTGTAAGCTATAAAAAGCCCAACGTCAAGTATATTGCCTGCCATTAACTATGAACAGGCGCAATAAACCCGTACCTTAATTCTGTCAAAAAACGAAGTTTCTTTTAGTCAACTACTGTCTTAAAACAGGAATTGTCAACGAATCCCATGAAAGGCCTACATTACTATGGGTGTCGATAGTGAGGTGACGAGGATCTTTTCAGGAATACTGGCGCGTGACTTTCGTGAACAATCCGTCAAAACACACCGTGACTTGTAAACCGCAATATTGATAACATCTAGGCTATGCGCGACGTTTCCGGTAAACAACACAACAACCACTTAGCCTTGGAAGACATTATCAGAATAGTTACATGTATTAAAATCGATTAAGAAAGGTCTTTAAACGAAAGAAATACACTCACAGTTAGTATTTTTCTGATTCTGGTGTGAGGAGTTCAGCGTAGTAGTGCTCTCGTTACCGTTAAACTTTATTCGAGACTCGACTGGAAAATTTACAAAGCGCGTCACCCCGCGAGTAAGTTTTCTAATTTCAGGTGCATGACCAGCGATTAATCGCCTCAAGTTGAATTTTAGTTAAATAAGGTCCGATAGTCATGTACCCATAGCTTCAAAAATAAACTATTCACCTTAAGCAGGCATGGAACACTAAAACTCATAAAAATACCCTTTTAAACATAACGAATCTACATTTTGCTAACGTGAGAGTTATTCACTTTGAATATTGCAAGAATTTCTAGAAACAAATCATTGGATTCACTATTTTTGTAACCCAGACTAAATGGAAACTCTTTCATCCCAATACAGTCAAATTCTCAGCCCCTAATGATATATATGTTGCGCAAGAGCTCAAAGAAGATGGACGGGATGCTGATTGACATAACCATTGTTTTGTTTACATCAAAGATCAAGGGTTTGCTACACCAAATAAGGAGATGATTTGCCTTGTGAGAGAAAAGTCGACGAAGTTACGAGCAGTTGACAGGTTGCTTTTTTGAAATTTGAAACTAAAGGAAAAATGCTTTGGCATCAACAGAAATTCAAAATGTTTACGTACAAACGATAAAAACGCCTGGTGAACACTTTGACTTCCTTTTACGTGCCAGAGAACCAATTTGAATAATTACACCTGTTTTTCACGTTCCATGCCACTTTAACTTCATTGAAGAGTCTAGACCGGGTACGCTATTGTTTCTACATCACACAGAGTGGAATTGATAACATGGGCGTGCCTATCAAATTTCTAGCTTCGATCGCCTGAACCCCAGGCGGATTACCAAAAACCCAAAAACCCGTGGTACTCAATTTCACATGTAACCACACCTTTAAACGATTCACTCCATGGTCATAAATGCTTGAACTCGGTTACCAAAAATTTTGGCGTGATATTTTCAGCATTTCCTCCTCAATCGGTGTTCTTGTAATCAAGAAATAAATCCCAAAATTAAAAAAAAAATGTTTGACGTCGTCAGTGGAAGTCCGGTCTCAGCCATTGTGTTGTTCTACATAAGTTGAGAGCTGGAGTGGTCTCGAAAAGAGTTGAATATTGCCCGAGACGAGTATTATGAAAAGAAGGTGCGTGTGCAGAATATGCATTAATAGCAATAGGACAGACGATGTTTCAGTTTTTGTATTTCCAAAAGACCATACGATCACCTAGAAATGGAATAGGTTCGTACATGTACATCGGTATTGCAGTACACGGTGGAGCAAACGATCAGGTCAGGGGCCACGCTGTGTTCAGTCCATTGTGGAGAATCTTGCTTCGACCCGTCACAGAAGCGGAAATTTGATGAAGGTTTCTCCAGTGTGTAAGTGCATTTGATGGACAATGAGAGTGTATTGTGTTGCACCATTTCTGAGAACGAGAGTGTCAAGCACTTATTGAGTAAAAGACGAAGCATCAAAATATGACTGGGATAATGAATGAGATTGCAGTAAGAAAGTTCTCATCAGTTTAATCTTGATAAAGATATTGTGGAAAAGCATTCTGTCCACATACATGTATACTTCAATGCCCAATAGTACAAAATGGAACGTAAATGCCAGGCAAATAATTTGAGGTCACAACTCCAGGCGACACAGAGGCTGGAGTAGGACACTGGACCGAAATAATACATGAACGGAGCTTTCGTAATTTTGGAACAGACAAGACGAGTGTCACTTACCAGAAATAAAATCAGTTAGCATCACAAATTATTAGATATCGTTGCACGCGCTCGGCTTTCGATAAAATGAAATCATTGTGGTCGCTTTTCGCGACAGGGCTTTGACATTCAGGGTATAAATTTCGGTTATAGATTTACAGTTCGAGACATATACACATTATTCGACACTCAAGTGGCTAGAAAGTTAAATCGTGATTCAATAAAGGCTATATTTTACCTTTCAGGAATGTCAGGTGCGAAATGGGGACTGTCCGCTGACTGAGTAGGTTCCAACTCAACTTCGCTGTCCGGAAACGCCGGCTGCGGGAGGGACGAGTTTGTACAGCCCCAAACACGCAAAGTCTGCCGATACGGCGAGGTCTTATTTATTATCTTCTTGCGCCGCTTTAAGCCTTCGTAACTTTCAAAATCACTACTATCCTATTTTGCATATATGCTGTAAACTACATGTACTCAACGCAACGTCTTCCACTGATGACGGACGTGACGGGAAACCAAAAAATCATCATTTTTATTTATAATTCATCAATCATTTCCTAAAATAAGTGTTTATTAGTTAGATATTGCGTTCTTATTATATACTGTTCAAAGCCTCAAAAAGTGCATTACGCGGGCGCTAGCGTTTTCGTGCTGCAATATTCACGAGTTTTTTAAAACTACCAGTAGTGAACTTCAAATCACCTCCTTTCCGCAATTACATTTACTAAATGTTCATGAAATAGGATGGGCGGTAGGAGGTAATGCGATTGTAAATCTGACAAGGTTTAAGTCAATGAATGACAGGGACACAATTTATTTTGGGACAAGCATTAGGTGACATTATCGGCAAGAAAAGTCATTTTCTGAGATAAGCCTCAGGGCAGATTGGAGCCTGCAACATCCGTGTTCGCATTCTAACACTCTGCTGGCGGAGATGAACTTCGCTCGACAGGGGGCATGGTATTTTAAGCTTATTTTATCGGTAAAGTCACCGGATTCAGGCAGCCAGCGGCAAGAATTGGCGATTTTTGTTGTTTTGTTGCTCTGGTCAAAGCTCCCTACTCCAAAAAGTCTATCCTATCCGACCGTACTTCCCAAAAAGCCCCTTTTCAGCTCGAGTCATATTCATATACAGTAGCTGTTTAATCTCGTCTTAGATTGAGGTGCATGCATTTAGTAAGTCCATAATGCACATCTAATAGAGTTAAATCAATTCCACAAACAAAAAGGCGGCACATCTCGATTTTCCCATTTGTTGCAGTGTTCAGGCACTTGGTCATGATAAACATAGCAATAAAAAGAAACATTTAGTGTTCTGATTGCTATCATTATGAAAAAATAAACGAAACTGAAGAATGGGTATCAAGATAGGTGCAAGCGTTCACTTTGATAATATTTTTACACTGGTAGCAAAAGTTTATTGCCAAAATAACAGAATGATGCGATCATAGTAATAGATTATTATGAAACAAAATTCGCCTCTTTGTGACTGACATCATTGCACTTGCTTAGCGATGGACATAATCATTTTGTTCTACTTGCAAAGTAAATCGCTTGGTTGATACCATTGTGAAATGTAGGAGACCAAAACCAATATATAAGCAGGAAAAAGAACAGAAGTTAACAAGACAGAAAGCTCGAGGCAATCAGGATACAATGACCTGGACAGCTTCGTACGTTTATAACTTGGACCAGAAATTACTCATTGTTCGTAAAATTAATGATGATAAAATGTTGTGAGTCAGTTACATGTATCTCTGTGTACACGTAATTGAAATGGCAATGCTCTTTCAAACTATTTGTTTGAGTGCCTGGAAAATGATAGTATATATTTTGATAGTGTGAATACTTTTGACTTATCCAACAACTTGGATTAACCAGCTGGTTTGTGCTGAAAAACATCCAAATGAAATCTTAAAATGTTGCAAAATGTGATCATAAATTAAAACTTTTAGTCTTGATTTGGTCTGTATATCGGAATATTACCACTTAATTTTAAGGCATTTGGATAATTTGGTATATTTCTTTTGATACTCTAAAATGCATTTTGAATTTTTTATCCGATTTCAAAAACGATATTTAAGACCCACGCAGTACCAATTGGGCCAAGCCAAAGTCGCAAAATTTAAACTCGCGAATGATTAAGTTGGTCAATCTTTTTTTCATGTAAAATTTTGAATGCAAAAGAAAGGGCTTCACAACACAAATTAAAAAAAACAATGTTTTTCAAAAATGGCGCAGTATAGGCCTTTGACAGAGGTGCGTTCCGTTGACTCAAGATTCTCGCGAAAAAGCAGAATCACGCAATAGCACGAAAAACCGTGCGAGTGAAAGAAGAGAGATTCGTGAGTATTTTTTCACGAAATCACACATGACTTGCTTATTGTTTTCATTGAACTTATTAACTGAGGAAATATGCATATATATATACAACAGATATTCAAAAAACGCAGTAGTTCAATTTTTGCAGTATTGGAGAAGGGGTGAAATATGACAATTTTTTTCATACGTTTGCCACGTGAAATATAAGGTCTACATTTTGTAAAGTGTCACCTCGTCACCGTGTTATGTAAATGACTCACTGTTGTGCTATGAACCAGATACTTTAAAATCCACAAGGATTTGTGTTTACAGAGTTCACTGAGCGGTGTGAGGGAAGACAAAAATTTCTAGATTTTTAAAAAATGCCATGGTGAGGGCAAACTTTTTTATCACTGCTCCGAATACTCCCATACTTAAATGCCCTCGGCACACCCGTTCACTTTACAACCAATAAGTAAAGATCCAGAACACAATGGAGACAAAGAGAATCTCAGAGAAATGCGCATAGTCTTTCAGGGATCCCATATTTTCTATGACAGCTTTCCTGTTGCTCATTATATGTACCAGTTGACTCCACTAAGATTTCGTTTTTACAGAAAATGTGCGATTTTCAAATCATGAATTAAAAACGCATCTTCCAGCCTGATACAAGAAAAATTGAATTGCATTGCCAGGTGAAAGTACTCACGAAACGTTTTCCTACAACCCTGAGGGCTCACTGGCTATATACAGTATGATATTCGTCGAACTCAAGGACCGTTCAAAAATTGACTTAGCTAAGACAAATTTTTAACTTAAATCTATTTTAAGATAAAACATAAGTTTGTCTTAAGTCCGTTCCGAGACAGCGATTTTAAGTTTGGCTTATGTTTATGGCTTAAATGTTGTCTTAAATTTGACATAACTTACCGGATGTGGAAGTTTTAAAGTTTGGAGGTCGAGACAAATCCTAAACTTAATCAAAAATGAACTCAAGTTGGTTTCCAGGAACGAGCGCCTGGTCTCTAAAGTCAAGAGTCCAAAACCACTACACTGCAAAGGAGTGCTATCTGTGCTACGCACTTCGATTAATATTTTAAAATGTTTAAAAAATAATGTGGAAGTTGGTTGTGCAGGTAGGATGCCCTTTTGGAATGAGTCTTTGTGATGATCTTGTGGCCATGAATGCTGCTCATTTTTCAAATCTATAATTGTGTGATGGGGCGTTGCGTCAGTGCGCGCTAACTCAACGCTGACTGCGCGCAGTTTTAGTCCATAAGTTTTAGAAGCATGCAAATTAGATAAAGACGCATATAGCTACCGATGTGTGTAATAGGTGACAAAAACCTACTAAGCGTCACTGACGCCGTGGTGAGCGAGTAACAAGAACCCGATTTTTCAAATAATAGAAACGCTTTGATACAAAATGAAACTGAACAGTTTGCAAACTTCATCCAAAATCTGTCAAATTCTGAATTGTGGAAACTTTACTGTAGATTGTCAAATGATCCTTGCCACCAAAATTAGGAAAGTTGGGTTCTTAAGATCGGTTTTCTATACAGTCTGTAGCCTGACTCTTCCAGCAGACAGCCACTAATTGAAGCGCGATGTATATTCGCTCTTTGAATTTCTGTAAAATACAAAAAATGTACAAAACATAATCAAATGACGTAGTTCAAATGAAATGCGCAAGTGAAAATAAATGACTCGTAAAAGTCAAGATTCTGCCGTGCGTCACGTGCGCTTTTCAAAACACCAATCCAAAGTTTTCTATAGAAGCAGTAGTGCAAACAAGACCAACCGTTGCCACACAATCTTTACATTTCAGAGTACTTGTACGAGACAAGTTATTTCCGTGTGAAAATGCGAAAACTTGAAAAAATCTTACGGCGATGATACGACTGACAAACTGACAGTTTTCTAGAAAATTAATGTGTTTTTCAGAAGTGGTTCGTGGCTGAGCAGTTTTTTATGTTTTTAAAAGTACTTTAATAATGCAGTCTTGAAATTGTGTTTTTATGTATACGGAAATGTTTTGCGAATGCAGACAGTTACAAGAAAAATTATTCCTTGTCTGGATTTGATTTGGACCTTGAGTGATGGCGTACATTGACGTAGTATTGTTGTATCACATCTGTATGTACATGTACAACAACACTTCAGACTACTCTAATCGAATCCTTCAATGAAGTGTGCGAAAACTATGTTAAACAATCCATTCTCTCTTCTCTGACGAAGTCACGAACGTCAAATGTATCACTAACTTGGTTGCAAAAGCGAATACTTTCATACCACCTCCGCAGATACTGTAGGTACAACACACCGCGCACGCTTAATTTTCAAGGCAATACTCACCCACCTGATTGTTCATGATCCATAACATAACGTTGTTAAGCCATCGACTATTATTAGGCTGCGATCAGCTTATCCAGCACGATTATCCCATGAATGACTACGAGCCATTGCTGACACTGAACAGCTAGGTTGTGGTACCAAAATATTAAAATCTATGGTTGGGCCAGGCTTAGGAACTCTTTTGGGGTAGGAGTTGCACGTAGTCTCAGAGAATGTGGTTTGTTTGTATTTGTGAGCATGTTGGGAATGCGAAAAGACTTGTAGCTGCACTTTTCTTCAAGATGGCGGTCCTCTATTGCATTTGTTTATTGCTGGGTAGTAGCTGAGAGATCAGCTACGATTTCAGGTACCTATCAAGCCAGAATTGCAAAAAAACTACATGTAGTTGATTAAAAGTATTTTTGGGCCACATTTATCTATGAGAAATTTGCTCTCGGAGTCTAATGTTGTCTTTTGTCGCGAATCAGCAGGGAATTGGGGTGAAAAGGCCGATTTTGTGTTTTTTTTTTACTCTTTTGTCTAAGCCTACCTTGCTTTTCAGTAGGAGTGAAAGGGTAAAAAATACACGAGGAAATAAAGTTTCTGTCCTCAACCGTAGGGATTGTGTTGTGAAATGACTCCAAACTTTTCATTCTTTGCTTACAGATTTCGACAGAGTGAAGAAAGGGTGACGAGTCCGTTGACGTGTATTCTAATAGACAAACACCGGTAAGAATTATTCTATGCCCCCATTGTGCCGCTCCAATAGTCATTTGATGAAGTTTACCTTTTACGCAACTTCCATTCATGAACATCCGTTTTGACAAGATTACTGAAGAGCTAATATTTGAAAATTAAGACTAAAATACTTACAAGGGTGACCATGCACCCTCACATGGTGCTTATACACCCGCTATTGCAGCCATCGAAGCCAAGATATCTATCACTTATCCTAATGAAAAAAGCATGATTAGTAATTGCTGTATTCTGAACATGAGCTACAAAGCGTGTTTAGTTGCGTTTGGGTTTTTGTGAGGCATAAACACGAAAACACGATGTTTATGATAGACTAACTTCTTTTAGCATCAGGAGCTATCAAAATATGATTTTACTAAAAAGACACGGTCACGTGACCCAATTTATAGCAGATATAAAGTCAAAAATCAAGATTTACAGGCTTTCTACTTTACTAAAATTATGTACTTTTAGGGAGGCAAAATCTATAGTTTTGTACATATTTGGTTAAATACATGTACAAGTCGATAAGGTCCTACATGACCTTAAACGACAGGCGCAGGCGCAAATCGACTGTTTGCGAATTCAGAAGCAAAGTGGATTCCTCTTTGGCGTCATGGTGCTAAACCGCTGACCCTGCAAAGCAGGTTTGAGCGAGTAGTATTCAACAACACTAAAACTCTGTCGCACTTTAATGAAACGGAAGTTTAGAAAATTCACAAGAGGTCTGGGCCGGTTCCAAGATACTGACCTAAGTTCATTTTTATTTAAGTCTACGATTTGTCTCAACTTACAAAGTTTGAAACTTCCACGTCTGGTAAGATATTCAAAATTGAGACAAAGCTTAAGTCAAATTTTTAAGTCAAACTTAGGATCGTTTTCTTGAAAAAAACTTGAGACAAATTTAAGTTTTATTTAAAATTGGTTGAAATTTAAGATTTGTCTTGGCTAAGTCAGTTTTCTTGAAGCCGGCCACTTTTGTCAGACTGGGCTGGCTGAAATGTATACAAGTACATGCATCATCTAGTTCAATATTCGGCTTAAGACGGACATCTCGGCCTATATTACCACCGATTTGTTTGCATTCATTCCGTCTAAGAAATCTTGAAGCACTGTTCGGATTTCCTGGTTGTTCTGCTTCTAAGAAAGAAATCAAAGTACAACAAATCAAAACATATTAAATCCAAAGTGTAGTAAATTGCGAATTTTTATTGCTCTTGTTGTATAACTGACAAAATTATCAGTTTACAAAACTGTGATATCAGACTTATAATTAGCCACACTGGAGAGTTTGTGGCCATTTTGAACAAGTATCTCTTCTTGTTCTAGTTTCCTGTTTAAATAGCATTTGTTTTTTTTCAATGTTGTTTGCCGGCACGCCATGTAGATATGTACATGTTATTAAATTCTAACAAAACTTAAAAAGAAAACCTTTCTAACAACAAATTTACAGCCTTGTTGCCTTAGTGAAATAAACAGCGCTGCCATTAGTGACGGCTTTGTCCTCATATTCGAAAATTGGGTTGTTTTCTTTTTCCGCTTGAGATCTCAGTTGAATAAAATTCTTTTGGCCGTACAGTGTAGTAAAATTATTAGCCAACGTTGGAACAGTAAAGGCCACTAGAAGCAAGCCACTCATGGCGCACATTGTACCCACAACATATCCCCATGCAGTTTTGGGAGCCATGTCTCCATAGCCAACGGTTGTCATGGTAACTACCGCCCACCAACATGACGTAGGAATGTTGGGAAAATTCTGTGGTTCAACGTAATGAATCAGCGAGGAATACAAAAGCGTCCCTGCTCCAACTAAAATAAAAAAGAGTATGGTTTCCTCAACACCAGCGTGGATTGTCTGAACAAGAAGCTTAAACCCCGAATAATATTTTAGAACTCGAAGGATTCGAATAACCTGAAATATCTTGCCTACTTTAATGGCAATTTTCACGTCCCCTGTCGTGAGCGGGACCGCAGACGTAATTATCATGTTGATATAAAACGGGAGTAATGAAACTACGTCGACAAGTGTCGAGAGACTTTTGAGAAATGCACACTTATTCGGGCTGAAAAATAATCTGACGATAAATTCAATTGAAAGAAGAACGACACAGGTAAGTTCGATGATACCCAACGCTGGCAGAGCCACTTCAAGCTCAGAATCGCCCCTTGTATGGTTGCCACCAGTCGTAGTATTCCACCTCTCAACTAAGACAGGCGCCTGCAGCTGCTCGAGAGATTCCAAGATACTCTCAACGACAAGCGTCACCGACACAACTGACACAACGGCAGCGTACAACTGAAAATGTAAATGACATCCTGTTGTTTGTGTACTGAAATATTCAAGGAACTAATGCAGCACAGTAATACAACTACACGTACTTGAGGAGAAAGAACAAATTATGCTGAAGATTTTGGAATGAATTAAACATTGATATTTGCAATTAAAACGTTGACGTTGTCGACAGCCGGTTAAGTGAAAACTCGAAACCTCTGATCTTTAGTTAGTTATTTACGTGCATTTTCACAGGTATATAGTACATTTAGGAAGGTAAGTTCATGTAGGTAGGTAGATGTACACGTAGATAGGTAGGTACATTTAGGTAGGAAGGTACATAGAAGTAGGTAGGTAGGTAGGTAGGAATATTGAGGTACATGTAGATCGGTACATGTAATAAAACTAGTTCTATTAATTGAAGGTAATAAGGTTTGTTGTATTAGGCCTATCAGGAAACATGCTATTTGTTGAAATGTATACTTGTAAGAAGCACAATTTGCACAGATGCGTTTAATTGCAGGCCTATTCATGAATGCATCTGTAACAATAATACGATTTAGGATTGTGAATTGGAAAACGTAAACAAACAGATTTTTACCGTCTATGCGTCTATTTACTTCCATGCGCCATACTTGGAATTAGGCACATGCGCCCATTCTCGAAACACTGGAGTAAAACAAGGAGCAAATTTGTGAACGTCATTGAAGTTTGACGTACAAAATATTAGATACTGGCGTGCTTTCAATGGCTACAGTCATTCGCTTCCGGATCAGTCGGCCGAGACGTGTGATCGGTCTGACAGAAGCGGTCACCGAGAACCAATCAAATGATGTCTTCGTCGGTTGACCCGAGACAGACGACGTTAATCAAGCGCAGTCAATAGGGGAGTTGCAACTGAATCGATTTAACGATTGCGCATGTCCGGAAATTAGGGTGCGCAAAGGCTACTGGGATTGTTGATGGTAAACGGGATGGCCGACTGGTCTGCACGACGTGTAATTTGGGTGCGTTAAACTACGCTGCTGTCTCTAATTCTGATAACGTGAAGTTCTGAGCTACTAGGTACTGATTCATTGAACGTCGCACGAAGTGGTACTCGCTTATTGCTTGAAAATATCATCTGGTGAGGTATGTACACGCATGTAATGCTTAGTCACATTGACTAGAATCAGACTCAAACATTTCCCGCGCTTCTTGTCGTTGACCTACGAAGAGGTTTACAAGGCGAAATTATCCTACTCATCATGCTAAAACGTGTTATAAATAGCCTGGTTAGGAAATGTTATAAACACAATACAAGATCTTGTACCTCTGGTCCGGGTGTTGGTAGGTATATCTAATGGTCCGTTCAGTTTAACAATCGTAAACCCTAAACCTAGGATAGCTATGCTTGTACTTGGAATTTTGCTTAAACTCAAGATTGCATATNGCTCTAAGTGCAGCTTCCTTTTAACATTTATGTTGTATCTGAAGGAAGTGGGTGTGGCACTTTCCACCTGTGTAATGCTTAATAATATACCTTTTTCACAGTTTTGATTAATAACAAAGTAATTTTCTGTTGGATAGCGTTATTGTCTGTAGCCCAGGTGATCAATCGAAAATTTGGAAGTGTGAGAAGCTATCCAACTGAATGTACAGTTGTGTTTTTGATTATTTTTGTGTTAACCAAGGGATGCTACGGAACTATACTGGTTTAACAATCTGCTTAATTTTGATAGCAAATTCATCAAATGTAATTAAATGATGTTGTGCTCTTTCAGATGTTATCATTACTTCAATGATAAAGACAGGTGCAACAAGATAGTGAATCCCGATGAGAACCGGCGACCGAAGGGTACAAAAAACAAGGCAAGCACCCTCCATGAGGGAATAAGCAATAATGCTGGATGGACATCAATGTTAGATGTTCTGCCTTCTACGTTCACTCATAGCTTCATATATGGTCATCTTGGGGGCAGGACAGAAAAACATCGGCAGAGTGGATTCAGGATGAGTAGGTGTCAAAAAGTAGAGAAGTTGCTATTAAAACAAGACCACGATAGCGTGCAGTTTAAAGGAGTGGTCAGCGCAAGCTACTCGTCAAAAAAGTACTCCGTAGTTGGTGAAATTCAAGGATGTGGTGTCGACGCAAAATGCAAGTGCGTTGCTGGAGCAAAGGGTGTTTGCAAGCATGTTGCTGCCCTCTTATTTAGACTACTTGAATGTAAGGAAAGTGGGTTGGCAACTATTCCTGAGGACATTGCGTGCACATCCCAGGAGCGAGCATGGGGCCTAAAGAAGAGTTGTGTCAAGGTGTCTGAAAATTTTTCAGACTTAGTATTTGTCAACTATGTGGATGGAAAGGACTCCGAAAAAACCATAGAAAATTCAAAAAAAAGAAAAGATTACAACTGCCTTGCTCCAAATAAACAGTCCTTACCAACAGCTCGACTTCAGGAACTGGGAAGAAATTTGGAGCCATATCAGCCAGTGTGGACGAAGTTGCTAGACCGAGTAAGTGTGTCACCTAACAACTGCTTGGAGGCATCATTACATAATGCTAAAAAATGTGTTGTTTTACTATTGTTTGGTTATCATTCACTTATTGTCCTTCATATTCTTGTGTTTTGCGTTCTCTTACTTGAGGAGGCAGTGTGGCCTAGTTGATAAGTGCCCATTAATCTTTGGAATGAATGAAAATTGCTTACAAACATAAACCTACATATAGAAAGAGATCGTGTAACTTCTTAATATAGTTTACAAAACAGCCACACGGTTCGCACCCCGGAAGTCAGCCATTTGACCAATGTCAAAAACAAAATCAGAACAGCTGCTCAGCATGTTATTGAGCATTTCAAATTTGCATTACTGAATTATATAAGGTCTGTGTTTTACTAAATATGTCATGTGGCATGAAATTATTGTTTGCTTTTTTACTCACACCTAGGTTTTACTCATTTCAATTATAGCTACGCCAACGTTGGTCGTACTATTTTCATTTGTTTACGTTCTTGAGGTTTCTTCATTTGCACAACAACATTACTGTCCTGACTCGGTGATACCCATATCAAGAAGTTTTTACTAATAAACCCAGTACCCCGACGAAAGTAACGAGTTAGAGCTACGAAGTATATCTCTTCATTATATTTGTTTTGTTTCTTTGTCTTCTATTGATTCCAGTCACCTTACAATACCCTGTGTGTAGCTTACCAGCGAAGCTTAATTCCCACTACTTTTGGCACCTACACCTGTTGTCTAACTCAGACGTCATGTTGATAAATATTTCAGGTGAAGTGACTACGTGATTGGTCAGTTTATTATTTGGCATGCATTCTTATTGCTCTACTGTATTTTACGCGTTTGCCTTTTTGTTCATGTTCCCCCACTATCACTACCAGAAGCTCCTAATACACCAATAAACGGTATCTCGAAACACAAGCTTCATCGGTCCATTGAAAAAAATGTCTACTACAACATCAGAATTTAAGAGCATTTCATCATGGTATTCGTGAGTGTCCGAATGTTAACTTTTGCATGGAGATACTTACAGTTATTTGATAGAATCAAAAACAGTTGATGAACAGTCAATGAAAAATTTTAAAAGTCTTGAATCATTGAGTTACTTCCAGAGTGGCTGTGTTGATAACATGTTATACTATAATTTGGATAAAGACGCTGTGATGCGTGTGTAACGTCAGACCATCTCAGAACGTCAACAATAAGTAAAACTCAGTCTGCATAAAAGCATTGCATAGTCACTGTGGTGAAATATTGTCAACTGCAAGTGTGGCCAGTTTAGGACAGATATGCAGCCACATTCAATTGGTGCTGTTCTGCGGAAAATTGAACGCGCTGTTAGAATGAGAGTGACGGGCGCTGGCTTCACTGACATATCCTCAAACTGGACTAAGGGACAGTACATTGTATGTGGAACATGGAGCCAAAAGATCTTAATAAAATGGCTTTAAAAACAACACAATATCATTGAAGACGTGCTAGACGGGATCTCAATATGTTTTCATCCCAGCAGGCATTCCAGGAACATAGTAACAAATCATTCTTGTCTTCTCTAATTCGGTTAAAAGGGACAGTAATTAAAAGTATTGTATAGCA
Organism: Phoronis australis; assembly: GCA_002633005.1. Lineage (NCBI taxonomy): Eukaryota > Metazoa > Phoronida > Phoronidae > Phoronis > Phoronis australis. Next base: position 330,245 of record NMRA01000163.1, read on the forward strand.
AGTTATTATCCAAGACAATTGCAATAGAAACACATACGTCCCATGATAGAACACTGGAATGTACATTTTACGACAAATTTGACAATTTGTCAGGTGAAAAATTAGAGCTCTAGCAGCCACTACTGAGTTCAGCAAACTCACATGTGGAAGGACTCCAGAAAAATCCGGTTAACACGATTGTTGCACATAAAGTTCCTGTGAAAGTAACCACCGACGCCACGAACTTCTTATGTGAACACTTCCACCCTAGTTTTACAGGCATACATTTTACATAGTATGGTAGTCTGAACGAAGTGAATTCTTTAGACTGCCTCAGAAATTCATTCACTCTTTCACACGCTGGGCTCTTAGCCCCTCTTCAGAAAACTGGTTAATAGCAGCAAGCTCAGATGGAATTCTAAATGATTATAATGGAAATAAAATGCCCAGTTCCAACTTCATGGTCTTCCTTACATGAACTCATATCATCAAATAAATATGATTTTGTGTTCAACAGGGATACTGATATCGTTAAAGTCAACGTTTAGAGAGGATATTACATGCAATTAACCATGTTTTGTACTGGACTTAAGAAAGCAAAACTAATTTTGTACAGAAATGGCAATGACTTTGTTATCGAAGATGTGCCATAGTACAGTGAAGGTTATGTTGAGCAAACCGTTGCAGGGTTGCGTACATTTTAATTTCAGAAATTTCTTGAACGGTGGGTGGGTGAAGTTGAGGCTAGAATTGACTTTGTAAAGCACTTTATAATATTGATTTCACTGCTTGAAGTACTTTTGGATGTTTGTTTTAAGATCATCAACTGTGAACCATATGACACATGCATGCTTTGCTCCGTACATGTATGCATCAGTAGTATGAATTGCTATTTCTCAAAGTGTATGCCAACTTTCTCAACATGAAACAATACATGTAACCCTGCCTTGGAATGGGCAATACACATATTCTGTCATTTAAACATTATGGTGTACAAAGCCACACATAGCCTCACACCTACATCACCTCACTACTAAATTCAAAGCAGTCAGAGATACTCACAATTACAATATTAGAGTGAGTGTTTCCGGCTGCCTGGTACCAGATAAACCTAAAAACAACTGAGGAAAAAGAACTTTTGCCAACAGAGGTGCTGTTGCTTACCCGGCACGGGTTGGAGACTGCCGTCCACGTCTTCAAACAAAATTACTGAGACTTTATACGTGCCTTGTTTCGGGGCTTTAGGCTTCAGTTCATCATTATTTCACTATATTTTGTCTAATTTATTCATCTAATTCTACATAAAAGATATTAACTATTTTTTATAATAATTTACTTTTTTAATCTTTTCAATCTAATTGTACATAGCTGTCAGTAATTATTTCCGACTGGGCCCACTTGAAAATCAGTGTATTCACTGAAGTGATCACCCAGTCTTTTAAAGAAGTTTAAACAAATAAATAAATATGGCTCTTCCCAGGATTTCGGCTGCTTCCGTAGTGCAATCTGTCTATATAAGTGAAACCACTTGAATAAAAATCATTTGAAAAAAAACGCATTACTAGTTCGATCTCCCGAACCTTGGTGTCTAAAATAGGCTTGTTGTTGAAAATTGGGTCTAGCAAATGCTGTCGTAAAATTTCTGGACAACCGCTTTACTTCATCGTTTGAAAAAATCGCGGAATTCTAGTATGTGTAATATTTTATGCATGTTGGAGACCATCTACTTCCATTTATTTTTAAATTAAAGATTAGTGGGTCAACACTGCATACATGTAAGTGTATGTAACAACATTAACGCTACCACGGTAACGGCACAGTTGGACGTGTCCCTGAATCAGTTTTGATGGCTACACGTAACTTGCAATGCTCACAGGTGTCAGGTTCACGCGCTGTTAACGTTTGACCTGTGGAAACTGTTTTTTGCACATTACGTTTCTGTACTAATCAGCTTTTTTAACATTCCAAATGTTCGTTCTAAACATTTCCTGTGACAGTTTTCCTTTCGTCAACATTTTCAAACGTATTTTCCTATTATTACGGACACTGTTCCCGATCTATCTTCATAAGCATTTTTCAATTCCTTTCGTAGAATATTTATTTTACAGGTCTATGATTTATAAGTAATTTGTTGAAGTAATTGAGCTCTCGTGACGCACAGCACCAACCTATATGTCACCAGCCAATGGATAAATAGCAGGTCCGTAGAATCCAGTGACTTTTTACGTAGTTATAGTGGTGGTGAAGAACACAGCAATAATAACTTTTACTAGAAGTGATGATGAAAGTATTATTGAAACACAAAACCGTTCACTGCATATCAAATTTGTTTTAATTGATGACCACGCAGTTACAAAAATCGCTAAAACACAAACAAATACATCAGGCATAGGTCACGGTCAAATTTAAACAGATATAATAAAATAATGCGCATATGAACTTAATAAAACTTTGAATTTATCATTAACCAAACTCAGTCCTCTGGATTCTTCAAAATACCTTAAACCTCGTCAAAGCGCATGTATGAACAAAATAAACTTAATGGACGTTGTTCTCCAGTTACTGAACAATATCCAATCTTCCTTGCATATGGAAAATATTTGATTCACAGTTGTGCGTGTACAACTTCACTTACTTTTACAAGCTAACAACATTCGTTAAAAACAACTTTTCGACTGAACTAGCTGAACTTGAGCCTATTGACAAACCCCACAAATTTTAAAGGACAAGCCCTCTCACAATATTTAGCGATCCATCAAAAGCGTTTGACATCATAGACCATACCACTTCACAACACAAGCGAGGTCACTCCATTAAAATGGTTCATTATTGATCTTCACCCCACAGAGCCAATGAAACAGGTGTGCCTCGTGACAATGTCCTAACTCGACTATTGTTGTTATTGTTTGTAAATGGTTTACAACTTTAACTCAATCAGTATACATGTAAGTGTGCGTGTTTATGCTGGCGACACAGACGTACTACACCAATACACATCAAGACAAGTATAGTAATACCACATACTCGACATTTGTTTTTGCAAACTCTCTCTCTCTTGAACGACTGACTTGTGGTCAACAAACTAACCTTTAACATTTCTAAAATCTAATACATGCTTTTCTGTCACCCACAGAAACACATTACTGATGCAAACGTGACAAAATTAATAATTTTAGAAAAAAAATATTATCATATCTTAAGGTCATAGACCCATAGAACGGATTACAACTTTCAATAGAGAGGATACATGAGTATCAATAACTGAACAGAAACAAAAAATGTATTATAGGGACAATTCCGTGGGAAGGTCAACAAAAATTTGTACGTCCGTCACACCCAAGGAATTACTTTTATCAGCCAATAAAATTAACCTTTGGTCTTATTTTTACTTTCCAAACTCGCAGAAGATGAAATTTGTCTCACAGTTAAGAACCTAAAACAATTAAATATCACAAAGACAGCAATAAAATCAAATACATAAGTTGCTAAGGATTTAAACTAAATGCAATACAGTTTTTCGACTTCAAAAGTATTTGCTGAGAAGTTATACTTAACAGTCTGATCTTGATATTCTTAGTAGAATTCAACTTGCTTAAATTAGACAGTTGGACCATATAATATAATGTAAATAAAACAAAATGTTAATTTAATGAACTTATTGTTTTGGTGTTGCCCCATGTTTGTTTCACATAAAAGACTTCCAAAGGTGCCCTGAGCTTAAATAACAAGAGACCTAAAGGAATACATGTCAAGTTAGTGTTCAGCTGGAATCACTATGTTATTTCCACTCTGACCAGCTATGCTGTTTTGTGTTGAAAAAGCCGATGCTGGGCATTTTTAAGTGGTACTGTGACCTACTTTATTAAACATTTTTGTCACACTGTCACTCACTGTAGTCACTCTTTTGTCACTCTCAGCGTTTAGAAACGTTTATTGAAGTCCAGGATAAGAAAAGATGTGACTGAGAGAGAAACACATGTTTGCCAGAATGTACCAACAAAATTGAAACTTAAACAAACAATTCATATCAAACTCAGTTAAGTTAAAAATGATTAGAGTTGTGATGAATGAGAATTTTTTGGGCTTAAATTTTGACTGAAGTAACCTACGTTAAAATCTCTCTCTCCCTCCCTCCCTCCCTCCCTCCCTCCTATTNTACCCCTTCCCTCCCTGTCTCCTTCTCCCCTTGACCAAACGTACATTCTGTGCACAACGCAAAAACGTTTATTCGCTAACGAAAGGACAATAATTAATCAAAACCCAAAAATGAAAACACCACGTCAAACATTTGGAACAGTTAGGCATTTTCGTAACGTCAAATTCCCCTCCAGTTGTTTTATATCTGAACACTTGCCATCTTTAGTCGTAAGACAAGTCGTCATGCCCAGAATTTCACCTCAATATCCAACTGCTGCCTGTAGATTTATTAATAGGTCCAATTACTCAGAATTAATGACAACCATAATGCTGGCAACATTGCTTATTGTGAAAATTCAAATTGCTATTGAGAAACTTCCAAAACATAAATTTAAAAATACATTTGTCGCCTCCGGTGTGTTTATGACAAGTCTGGTTTGCTAGAAAACGACATCAGCAGCCTGTGGCGTCAAGACGTGATGTGATTGGCTACAGCTGCATGGTAGCGTTGGTCATTGCGGCATATTTCGAGGTACGCATACCGTTCGACTTGCCGAATCTCGACCGGTGGGGTTGTGAACATAGGATTCTTTTTACGATGTGACTTTCTCATTCGAGAATGATTTTCCGAATGATTGACGTTCTGAATGCACACCAAGATCACTCGTTTCTATTGGTCGAATTCGGTATTACATCCATCACCTTGTGCATTTCCGTATTCTCAAATCGGAGGTGATTCAAATCTGCGCACGCGTGAGCTTCAATCAGAATAGCAAAAGGATTTGATCAAGAGAAGGCTGAAATCGTTCGTTTCAGCCTGGCAGGTCTCAAAAGTCACAAGCGATGGTCATTGTCAGTCCTTCGTCTGACTCCTCATGTATTGCTATGTCTTTTTAAGTCTGTGAGTCACACAAGTATCCCTTAACATTCGACAATATTCTCCATTTGAGAGTCGCATGACTTGCTGTAAAATGATTGCAGTAAGCACTTCCGCAGATATGAAACACCTCCGACGGTATTCGGAACACTAACTGCATTTCGGTTGAAAGCGGGACATCTGGAACACTTCGGGTATTTTTGTAGCCCCCGAGGTGAAATTTGCGGCTACGAAAAAACCCGAGGTCCCCCTGAAGCCATCATATTAGGTCCCATAAATGCGCACGTGCGAGCTTCAGTCATTACAGCAAGTAATTTGACTATCAAAATGAAGAATGCAATCGAATTCGCCGCTACGTTCCCCTCTGCTGGCAAGCTAAAAAGAGTTAACATTACTTCAAATGGAAAATATGTAATGGGAATGACCGTTGTGTATGGAAACCTGGCAGGTTGAAATCATGAAGTTAGACTACTCTTGACCAAATTTATTAATTTGCTGTAATGATCAAAGTTCGCCCATGTGTGCAGTTATGAAACACGCCACGGCGAGCGTCTGAAACACCTCGGGTGTCTTCGGGCATTCAGGTCTTCCACCGGGGGTGAACGTTGTTTGTGTACTTCCGTACTTCAGCCATACTACCAATACACATTTGAAGGTCCCGTAATTTACCATGTGTGACTGAAGTCCATACATGCAGATAACGCTCACGTAAGGCTACAAAAATTCACGATGTGTTCCGGATGGTGTTATACGAATGCAAGCGAAGTTAGCAAGTCAACATGCACGGAACGTAACGACTACAATTTCAAATAACCCCAGTAATCTGAAAGAATGGCTACGAGGAGAGACCTCGGTCCAAGGCGCTTCTCGATTAATAATTCGTAGTGATGTCGATGATATAAAAAATGTACCTAACTACTGACTGATCTACCTACGTAAGTCTACCTACCTGTACCCATCTCAGATGCAAGGGAGACGGTAAAGTAGTAATGGGGATTTTACTTTGCACAGATTATTTTTTCACCGACTACTTTCTGAAATCACCTCGTGCTTCACTACAAAATGTCCAAACTTCAAAGAGGTCTCGCATATACTATGGAACGAAAACCAGCCTGAAGGTAATTGTCAGTGCGTCCCCAAAAATGGAAAATACAAAGGGAAGTTATCTATTATACAATCTGAGTGGAGCGGTAATTGTGAGGGATTACATGTATATTGTTTGCCAAAGCTGCCAAATCCTCATCTGTTCCACTGGGGTCAGTGTTAAGAACATGAGACCGAGTTTGATGTGACAGACGGTGACGCCTTTGATGCAGGCAGGTTTTGGATAAAGATTACAGGTTATCACTTGTCTCCACCACGTTTATGTTTACTCATGCTCAGATGCTCTGAGGAGTTTAGTGAGACGGCCAAAGTTGAACTCAGTCAAAAAATTCAGTCCACCAAATAACTTACCAGTGCACAACGGGATGTCTCCGGCTGCGTTAACAAAACCCATGCTTTTTGCCGGAAGGTTCCTTTACCAACGGTGTCTGAAGAAGTTGTACTATGGTCATCCAGCTTTAATCGCAAGTAAGCCGACTGTTGGTCACAGAAACCATTGTAAAAAGCTCCACAACAGCCGTTGAAGTTTTCCAATCCTATACCCCAGTATTGAAGTTCCAATTTTGTCCTAAAGCTACACACGTCTAATGGCACGTGAAATTCGCCAGAGCGATAAAAATTCAGGACTTCACGAAATACGGCAGGATCGCGATCGAAGAAAAAATCGTTCGTTTCTGCGCGGTAGTTAGGGGACGCAGACGACAAGTTGGACAGCACGTGACCAGGAGTAGAAGGCAAATGTCTCCGATAGGTTTCAAAGCGGGTTCCACTCACGTTTAAAACAACTGTGCTATAATCCGGCACATCGACAACTTCCATCATGCTGGATGTCCTAGTTCAAGCTCAACTAAAGGATCCTCACGGGTTAAGCAAAATATTAAAAGTTCCAGTCAGCGAGTCACGCACCCAAAACAATACGTGCAGCTGAAAAAAAAACTGCAGCGATGAAGGTTCTCGAAACCTGTGCCAATTAATTATTAAGCGATGTCCATACAGCGAATGTCTGAGGTCCGCAAACCAAGGCATTCATGGCGACTGACGTACCCGCACCCCTATTAGTTCGTCCTACTCATCAGTTAATTGCAACTTACGTATATTTAATTGCGGTCACTATTGCAATTTGTGGACAGCAGCATACGTTTATACTGTGTGTGGCCGATCTAACTGTTGAGGGCGGGTCCGGGTCGAAAGACGTAAGACCGCTCACAGATGTTCAGCCTGTTGTGTAGAGCCACAAGTCAGCTCAAGGAATTGCTGTAGTTTTATTGCTCAACAGCATTAGAGGTTGGGTATGAAGAAAAATGCAGAAAGCCGTTTTTTTTTCACTAACAACTTCTTGTGAGAATCCGACCAAAAATCAGAAAGCAACCTCAAAATTCCCAACCCGGGGGTTTGCACAATACTAGTTTAATTTGAGGTGAAGTGGAGCTTGTTCCTAAATCACATTGTAAAACTTATATGCTGAGGTTTAACTCAAGCTCAAGATTACTAAATAGCTATTTTTGGGCTAACCTTATTTTATGGTTGACCTTATTAAAAATTCAAAAGTGAAAAATTTCTATATTTTTTATTTTTCTTGGCTTTGAGTGCCCATAATTTGTGCAGCTAAGCGCAATTTAAAAGATTGGTGACAGTTTAGCTTTACAATTTGAATATTTAACTAATAAAATATTCAAGATGTTGGGAAAATGACCACCAAACAGTAAAATAAAAACTGTACATACTTGAAAATATGACATGATAATTTTAGGCGAAGTGAACGTGAATGATGATTCAAACTTAGTAGTGTATTAGCTATATACGATGCCAAAACACAAATACTGCTAACATGTCTCCTTATTGACTTCAGAAGCTGTAGGAACCGATGAACACGTTTCCGTGCAAAGCAGCCTGCATGACTTTCTGACACTTGAACCTTCTTCTGCATACCCAAACCCCTTTGCAACCAAAAACTATCTTGAAAACTATCCTGGGTGTATCAGTCAATCAGTAATAACTGGCGACGGGATTCCATTAACGAGTTCGCTAGCATCCTTAGCTGTCATGGAAGAATGGTGTTTGTGACCGGCGGCAACCATCTCCTCGTCATTGCTGCGAAATTTTTCATCCGTTTGTTGATATATTCGAAGATTTGTTGTAGTCTCGTTTACATGGAACGTGAATAGAAATGGATATTTCCATGTATGTAAGCTTATCGGCAACCCCATCTCCCACTTAGTTATTTCCAAGATTGTGCGGAGTCATTTTTCTTGAACATACAGTACCCATGATCTGAAGAAGTGGTCTTTTCCAGGAGTCCGCAGCTCCCCATGCGAAAATAGAAACGAGATGTCAGCAAATTGTATTAATAGTAAAGAGACACGTTCGCCTTATCAGATGGAGGCAATGTAAAGTGCCTAGGAGAGGTAAAAACCGTCTCGTGACCCAGGCACGCGGAAGACTTGTTTGACTTAGTTGTGGTATACGTTCTTAAGCAGCACTAATTCTTACAATGCTTTTTGCAACGAATTACGTCTAAACAGTTGTGTTTAATGTACAGTACAGTTCGCATTACACACTATATACTGCTTGTACAATAGGCCATGGGTTAAGGATGGCGTAGACTAACAGTGATGCTACGGTAAGATGAGACCCTGGGTAGTTCAAATTCTGAAAATTATCTTGTCTTCCCTTCATTATAGTAAATCCAGATGTTTGTTAAATAAAAGAATTGTTCAATTGTTTGTACCTGACGTATATGATAATATGAAATTGTAAGCAACCCATGACAAATAAATTCTTTCACCAGTGCAAACATATCTTCTAACAGGTGTCTTGCGGGTGTAAGAACCATGTACTCAAATGGCATGACCTCACATTCCGTTGTGCCATATTACTTCGTATCCTCCCATCTGTAAACATATCATTAACTATAATATAATAACATGCTAAAGTTGAGCTCAGCTTCATAAAATGAAAGTTGATTGCAAACCAAAGATTTCTGCAACCAGCGGAATGAAACGGAAAAACACCACGGGGACCGTTTACTTAATCGTTGTGGAAGTGCTTGAATTACAGTGTGAAATACACTGAATATGATACATGCATTTTACAGTTTTACACAACATATTTACATGTAACTCACTAGTGCTTATATTGATTCTAGTGGCTATTTAATAAGAAAGATTGACAATGCTGAATTGAATGAAATAAGATTTTACAAAGACCGTTAGACTCCTCTCTGCTCGGTCTTAGTAGTGAATGAATGCAAGAAATCTAGAGTGAACGAGACCCTAGAAATATCACGAAAGCTCCACACATTCTCGAACCAAAGAAAATTCATGCAAGCGCAAGAGTAGTCAGAAAATTTATTTCCTGCGTTAACTTTTGTGTTTCCGCGACACCAGCAGTGTTGCAACGGATTGATTACCTGAATACACATGTACCTGTAGGCTCTACATGTAGATTACATTGTGGCCAATTCTTGCGGAACGATTTTATATTACAAACTAGCTTTCAAAAATATAATGCGTTGCAAAATACATGCAACCGATCTGATGGTCAATAAGTGAGTTAGTCGCTAATTGGGGTCGTACAGGCAAACGCCTGCTTAGCGTACGAGTTTCAAAGCATGTTGAGAATTTCTCGCTTACACTGGTGACCGGTCTGATTCCCTAAGCCCCAGACAACTTTTCCCATGCCTATTCATCACGCCCTTTGTATTAATGTATATCTGAGCTAATGAACTGGAAAGGTAATTACTGGCGTTACTGTCTCAACAATGGTTGCTATTTGTACCCCCAATTTGATTTTCTCTGACATTTGCAAAGTTATAGCAAGGAGTGTACTATATTACATGTAATAGTACACTCCTTGGTTATAGCTTACAACTCTGGAGATTAGTTTTAACTCGGAACATTATGACTAAAAAGGTTAAGTTGTGTTTATCTCATTAAAGGGCCACTTCCCAAAGAAACGATAAGTTACATATTGGTTTTCTTAATTTTTAATGCTTCTGCCCACTTTTTTTTCTTATCGGGAACGGGCTGATAACTTTTTATCTAAGTTTGAAACTTGAAGTACCAAAACAGTGGTAGATTTTGATCGCCAGCTAAACTTAATTAGTTAAGTTCATTGTGAGCCCATCCCTAAACTTACCACATTACAGGTACACTAAACAATTCAGGTGTCATTAAAGTTTAATCTTTATTAGAACCCAAATCATATTTTTTTTACAAAAGTGCAAATATGGTAATAACCAAACTCAAGATTTGGAATCTCTGGACAATTTTGGTGGCACTGACTATATAACTATTCTAGCTCTTTGTCAGTAATAAAAAATGGAAAGTGTTTCCTGGTAAAAAATCTGGTTAAATGAGATTGAAAGAATATTAAAAATATGAATCCATGTGATATTGTAAACTCTGATCAGCGTTTGTATATCCACCGCGTATATCAGTGGCGGATCGAGGATATCACAAGGGGGGGGCAACATTTTGTCCGGCTTTAGGCATTTGCGCAAACTGAACCACGATTGTAGATGCGAATAGCACCGAATGGGGGGAGGTCGCTCAGAAAATTTTTCTGTTTTTACCTCTAAAAATCAAGCATTTTCCTTGATTCCTGAAGTATTATCCAAGAAAAAAAGAAAAAAAAATGGAGAACGTGTCAAACAGGAAAACTTGAACTTAACGTACCAAAGACTCGAACTCACGACCTGGAGCTTAATGAGCGCGTGCGTTACCACTACAGCACACCACGATTTTACTACTAGAGTTATACTAAAAGACCTACTTGTTTATGGTCCACAGCGTTGCGCGCGAAACCTGCTTCTTTTCGTAATGCTATACGTTTTATATTTTGCGCCATCAATTCTTAACAAATTTGTCGTATTTAAAATAGTCTTCACATGCCCAAAAGACCAGGGGCCTGTTCCAAGAAATTGACTTAAGTTCATTTTTGACTTAAGTTTAAGATTTGTCTTATCTTCCAAACTTTGAAACCTCCACAGTCGGCAAGTTAATCAAAATTAAGACAAAACTTATGTCAAACACTTAAGTCATACTTTAGATCTCTTTCTTGAATCGTTTTTGAGACAAATTTAACTTTTATTTCAAAATTTACTAAAATTTAAGATTTGTCTTAGCTAAGTCAGTTTTGTTGGAACGGGTCCCAGATCCGTTTTTCGTGTTGGCAATAATGACGGGATTGCTTTGGCCAAAATCGTCAAGGTTTGACAAAGAGAGTATTGTGAGTTTCTGAGTGATTCACTAAGGCTTCGATTAAAATTCATATCTTACCAACAGCTTCTGTTTTTTCATCGTCACNTGGGGTGGTATTCCAAACCAAAAATGTCCCCCTCTCAGGATCGAGGTAATGTTTTTGAAAAAAATTATTGTGCTTCCCTTTATTAGTTCGAGTCCCGTCAAAAAAAAAAAACTATGCCAAACGAGTCAGGCAGGCAGTTTTAAAATTTAAACCGATTCTTTAAAATCGACTTAAAATTAAAATTGTTCGCACAATGACGGTGTTCAAATATTTTTTTTTGTCTTGAAAGGTAATATCGGATTGTAGTTAACGAGCGTAATCAATTAGCGACTCCGTATTTTACGCGGGCCGGGGTTTTCACTACGGCCGTAATTCACGGGACGGTCAACGATACGTGTATCTTAATTCTTCGAACAGAGTTAAACCCAATACTATAGGTTCTCAACTAGTATCGAAGTCGTTGCTTCGTGATTTCAAGATCATCGAACTAAGACAGTAACATGTCTGTATATGAATACAGTCACGATGTAACATTTTGCATAACATGTAGAGTGAATTCTTCGCCATAAAATGCATGGATTCGCGAAATTTGTTCGTATTTATCAAGAACTCTGTATATTCGACGAGGCACGAGTAAGTGGCACCATTTTTAATTTATGAGCTTGATACAAAATTACTTCTTGTACACGGGATTCGGCAACTGAAACCTGTGTATGGGTCAGTTGAAACAATTAAAGAGGGGTATGTAAAAAACATTTCAAAAGTGGATTGCACCTTGTGGATTTTCAAGTGGCGTTATTGGATGTCAGCTTTCTCACTTCAGCTTTCTCACTGGGATTGTGAATTCTAGTGACGAACAGGAGTATAGAATGGAAGATGTTTATATTATCAGCCAATAGGTTTTATAACAACAGTTAATGAAGAATGTTTCAAGTTTCTTTGAAAACTTTGAAACAGGCAAAATAGGTAAACAAGAGTCAGAATCCGTGGGAACAACTGACTTCTGACTGACGTACATGCATGCTGTGTAGTATATTGTTAAAACAGGTCGGAATCGATAGCTGCACATATAGGTTGGTCCAATTTGACACCAACACAAAAACGAGTATATTCAGCAACTCAATAAATAAAGTTCACCTGATCAATATCACAGATTAAAACACTACAAGACCTGTGCACAACTGACATTCGTCAATTTGCTTCACAGCAATACACAGTCACGTAAATAAATTAACAAACAGAAAGTTATTGACACCAGCATTTTATGACTACTGCATTCGCATAATTTACCCCTATCTTACACATGTACCATTTACATCTTGACAGCCGTTACTACATGTATATCCCTTGCCTTCTCAAATGCTCATTTAGTGGACATACACTGTAACTGCATACCCACAGAGCAGAAGCAGTCTCAGCAATGAAGATGACAATTACAGCCCATTCGAATACTCGATCACCTCCATGTTGGCCTAACAATTATGATCAGACATACTTAGGTTTAAACGCTTCTAGGCCTATTTCAGGAAAAGTGACTTAAAGATGCTGTGTTTGATTAAAACCGCGAATATCTAAATTTGTAGCAAGTGCCACCTAGTGACTTACTGGAGAACTGTGTGTGTGTGTGCAAGTATAGTAAGGAAAAGAAAGAGTTTGTAAATAAAATGCGGTTTTAAAGAAAACACCACAACTGATACACTTAATATAAACAAAATGTGAACATAAGAAACCCCTAGTTATTCCAAATAAGTAATCATAATTTGACGGTGAAATGAATAAATAATAAAAACTTTGCCTTGTTTTACTGGGGTAACGATGACATAATACCATACTGATGTACATAAAAATAGTCTTGCAAAATGAGACTTTCACAAGATTGTAATGGTAACCGGTTCTCGGATGGTTTCTGGCACACCGGAAGACCCAGGCTTCTTCCTACACTAATACTGCATTTGCATCTTCACAATTTAATGAGACATAGCATGCTTAAGGCTTTAGTCAGAGATTCTGTCTCGCACTCCCACTTTGCTACTACAAAAGAAATGTTTGATTTCATTATTAGTTGATTAAAAACAAAACCGTACTTTATGTTGCACAGCTTGATATACACTCCCTCATGCTCTCCGCATCGTTTTCCTTCTTCCAGTGTACAATTAGTTGTAAAGCAAATTGCCAATAGACATTTCAAATAAACAAGTTAAAATAGTAGCTATATTTTGAGAGCACATGTATCGTCCTCAGGCACCTGGTAAAATAAAAGTGGAGGAAGCGTAATAAACAATGAAATAAACCATGACAGAATGTGTTTTTTAAATCAAGTTTGGTTTAATGAAAGGCTGCTACCGAACTATACTGATATTTTTGAATAACATTTTAGGAAATACTGTTGGATTAACCTGCAGTATCAAGTACACTGGGTCTCACAGACTTTGCATTCTGCTGAAGTGAAATTAAATTACTTTCCGGGAACATTTGCGTGGAATGCAAGACAGAACTTCAGACTTTGAGCACCAAAAGTACATGTAAATGACTATTACACTGGGACTGCCTCTTTTAAACAATGGTGAGTGTCAAATATGAATTAATTTTCAGATGGTCAGACAGGTCACAGACATCCCATTTGGGAAATAAGGCAAAGAGTTGGCTCTTGTTTTTATGGTTACAATGTACATGTAATCGCAAGGGAGCTGTGATTTTTGTCTTTTTAAACCAATTCATTCTTATTTTACCTTACTTTAAAGTTGACAATTTTTGACCTACAAAAGCAGGGCTCAATATAACTTAAGGACGTCTCATGGATAAGTCATTGACTCTAACATCATCCATCCTCTCCCCAGTCTACGGCCACTCGGTGAAGTGCTATAGCAGCAACAATAACCAGCACATGAAGAACAACTAATAGGACTTTAGTCCATGTGTTGGTGCTAGAGGGCGCTTCTAACACTTTGTGATTGGCTTGTTCTAGCTTCTTCTTCCATAGTACTTTATTGGGCCTCTGTGGTGATGAGGACTTCTGCACTTTTTGGTAGTTAGATATTGCTTTGCTGGAAAAAATAATGAGCTTAAACAAACCCCAAGAATTATTATAATTTGTATTAATATTACTATTACTGCTATTATCAATATTGTTGTGTTGTAATCTTAATTCATTTACCTTCTAAAGGAAAGGCTCCAAAATCCAAGTTTTGTTCAAATGTAACACTTGTTTCAGTGTTTTCGTCACTCTGATATTAAATGTCAATGAAGACTCGGAAGCATTTGGTGAGTAAAACGTTAAACTGAATAATCAAACTTAATCCACAGTAAGTACAAATACCCAGAGGAATTAAACTGTGAAACTCAAAAATCAGGGGCTGAGATCAATCAAACATGGGCATTTGAAAGTGACAGAAAATTTGGAAGGGCCTTCACTAGCCAAACATTTACATCAACCTAGAAAAAAGGTACAAAATGTGCCTAATGAAATTTTTTCAGGTTGTAAGTTGTTAAAATTTCAGAGTAAAAGATTTTGACTAATTTTTAAATATTTAAGTTATTCTTGCCAGGGTTACGAGAAAACAAACAGCAAACTGTTACATACCTCTTCTTGTAGACAAGCTTGGCTTCCCCAGCCAGTTTATCTGGTGGATATTGAATAAATAACTGTCCTGCTTTAGATATCAGATCCTCATAGGGTAAGTTATCCGGGATTTTAGACAATAGGCCATGCATTATACACATGTCACATTCACACGATAAGATGTCCTGCTCCCTGTAAAGGACGATCTAGGAGAAAGAAGACAGAGCTGTTTAGCAGATTGATACAACTTGAGCAACCTTCCAGGAAGATCACTGAAGAATACATTCTATACAGTCAAATACTTTACAGGACGCTTTCCTTTTATTTGTTTGTAAATTTCAAAGCTCGATGAAGTGCCATCTTTGAAAACCCTGTTTAGGTTTTCATTTTTTGTTTTTTAAAGCAGCCAATTAGTGATCCTAACCACAAAATTATAAAACCTTGGATTGAACAGGGTTTAATGAGTGTTCCACCACACAGATTTACAGAAAATTAGCACTAACGTTAGATTTATTTTGGTTTGAGTATTGCTATTTAGACTTGACCTAACTAACGCTGCATGTAACAATGATTGACTTTAAAACATAATTTACTTAATGACTATGCACAGTTTGAGAGTTAAGCGAAAGTAAACAATTAAGATGACACGGATAAGTGAAGTAATGCTATTAAACAACTGACAGATTAAAAGTTTTAATTTTTAAAACTATTTTACTATGCATTGTTGCAACACCACAAACAGGTTGAAATTAAATGAGACTTATCTCCCTCGTTTGCACATGATTGCTTCCGCTTATTGTGCATCACAAGTCGACATGTCGGAATAATCAGTCTTTGTGTGTGAGAATATTTTGGAAGAATCTATGCCACAAGTAGACGATATAACTTTGCTATCCGAAGATTCTGACATCGATCAGACCAAGGTGAAGAGCTAGTAAATAACTTCTCATAACTTCATCAAGATGTTAATATGTACATGTACATATCACAGTCAGCTTCCTACCAGGCAATCCAATAGAAAAATGAGAACTACCTCTAGAATTGTTCAATGGCTGTCGATTGGCTGCCATCTTCCTCAGTAGCGATTGCCATTAGGTGGAGCTCCTGAACAGAGTGCTCAGGTGTAGGGAGCCTTCGTCTTTGATCATACACCTTGGCATGTGTTTGACGGTAATAGACTCCTGTATTTTGCGTTAACTTTGTAGTTGTAGGTCTCTTGGCATATTAGGCTAGGAAAACACCAGCCTAATGGCCCAAGATACCAACGACTGAAAAGGCAAGATAAAGGAGTCTATTTACATCGAACAGATGCCAAGGTGTATGAACAGAGGTGAGGGCTCCCTACGCCCAAGCTCTGTTTACAGCGTGCAATTTTCAAGGGCTCCACCTAGTGGTAGTCACTATTGAGGATGATGGCAGCTAGTCAACAGCCACTGAAAATTTCTAAGAGTTAATTTTTCTGTCAGATGGCTATTAAGAAACTAACTATGCAGATCAGGGATATTCAGAAAACAGGATTGTAACTGATGTGCGACCGAAGAATGCAGTGTTACATTAAATCATTATCACCCAGCTTCGGCTTCTTATGATGAAACAAATCTTAAAGTGAACTTCTGGCGTGCTTTGGAAATTTTCAAAAAATAATTAAAGAGTAATAGGATGACGATAATGCGTTCAGAAATTCATTAAATGTCTTACATCAAAGTACCGAGGATGAGCACGAAATTACTCTTCATAATCTTGACATGAAAAGTAGATAAAGAGAACTCTTCTGTAAACTTGGTGTTATTACAGAAAAAACCCACATTTTTGGAATAATTGTGGGATGGGATAGACTTCTTGAAGTTGGGGGTTTGACCAGTGACATAAAAGAACAAAATTCGTTGTGTTTTTTGTAATTTCATTGCAAATAGTCAATTCTTGCCCTTGTCTACAATAAATTTTGCTGAAATTGAGGCAGGTGACTTTACAATTAAGTTAAATATAATCAGTTAAATACTCTGTCATTTACTAAGTGTAGCAGAGCTGCACCAAGAGAACATTAGACTGTAACTGTGGCGGTAACAGGTAAAATTCCAAGCTGAGGCTAATCATAAAAATCACTTTTCTGCCCTTGTTACAAGGCATACTGAAAACGCAAACAGATGGTAGTAGTTTTCAAAAACAACTGGCAAATATATAGTGGAAGTTTGTTTAGCTTTGTTGAAGTTTCAGCAAAAGTCCTGCAGCAAACCAGGTAAAAATTCTGTCCACCAAATCACTTGTCAAACCTGCTACAAGGCCAGAGTGATGCAGTTAGAGGGGTTTACACGTCCACGATTTATTTCTTTGATAAAAACCCAGGTTTAGGACAGCTTTAGCAAAAACCTTCTGCTCCAAACGTTTCTCAATTTTCTACGAGCAGAGATTTCATCCTCCTTTTGAAAAAAACAACAGAGAATAAAAGTCACAACAGACTAAATAATTATGTGGAGCATACTTACAGCTGCTGCCAAATATATAGGCATGAGTGGGTGGCAGGCTAGGAAGAAGTCATACAGACGGACAATTTGGCGGAATTCATTGAGGACATGGCCGAACCAGGTAATTAACCAGCTTAAACAGAATACGTTGCCAACCTCAGAACTGAAAGACAACAACTGCATATCAAACTTTTAGTTCTTCTGATAGAAAATATCATTGGTAAATTATTCCAGAAATGTTCTTGAAAGAAATTCAAAGCTAAAAACGAATAAAGTACATGCAACTAGAAGCTGACAAATATGAATTATCATTTGTCGGAAAGTCAAAATCCAGAAAATTGTTAATAAAAATCTTTAACACCTCCACCGAAAAGAAACAACTTGAACTTATGACAGTTAAAACACAATGATCTTTTTCTCCAAAAAATTTAGTTTTTGGCAAGTCTGTTACAAACAAAGGATACTAGATTGTCGCACTAAGAAAGATACGATTCCTGTCATCTAAATAGATCGAGACCGAATGCTGTTCTCAAGCACGGGGCCTTTGTAAGATACAGCCCCATGATGACTGAGGCAAGCACAATTCACAGGCATGACATCCGGAAATCTAACAAGATGGAATCATAATTCTATATTTAGGAAGTTGCCAGAACTATAAGCCATTGAAGGTGATAGCTGTTACTTTTGCAGCAAAAGAAATTGGCTTGTCATGGTGGAAATGGTTTATGTCCAGTAGCTTTTGGCATGTACTGTGCCTGATGCAAACACTTATACAGCTAGCACCAATGTTTCACTAACGCCACCATATGGCAAGACCACATTTTCCTCAGACTACACACTATTACTCACTCCTCCAGGTAACTTCTCAGCTTCTCATTGGCTTTACCGATGATGGGATAGAGGTAATTCAACATGTGCTTAGTTCTGTCCATGGACTGGTCCATAAAATCCCTACAACGCAATACAGTGGGGTACACAATGGACTTCCAACACATACTATGTACGATCATTGCTTTCAAAAATAAGAGCAACGCAAAGTGTTGAAATATGTTCATGACTGAACCGCAAATGTAATATGATGGTAGGCATATTACTATCACAGGAAATATAAACTTAAAATGCCACTAGGTGGCAAACCATATGTCACATCTATATGAAACAGGCATGTGCTGTCATGACCTTATAAAATTATTTGCCAAGAATCAGTGAACATTCATCAAGGAACTTCAATATCTAAAAATGCCACATTCACAGAAAACTTTTAAGTTCTTAAAACCAACATTAACCTTGTTTAGACAAGTAACAACATTGTCAGCATCCTTAAATCTTCCATTATACCGTAGAAATGCATATCACAATCTTGAATTCAATATCCCAAAAATGAGGAAACAGAAGAAAAGCAAAAGTTTCTTAGCTGCGTGTGACAACGTCACAAGCACCAGTGTGTCATGACCATTAACTTGCGAGTTTTGTGCGGAACTTGGGATGCAGATAACGTTGTCCATCTCAAAATACAAAGGCATTGTCGCCTCCATAATTTGCCAATAAAATTTCACGAAGACTCGTAAAACAATGGGGTGGATATGGAGCTAATGTAAAAAACTCAAACTGCTTGTAGGGGAACAGCAGTAGTTAAATACATCTCAAAATTCGCTTGTGTTATCATGTCCATAGGAACATGTCTACAAAATTTCAGGAACATTCCATAACAGGATTTTGGAGATAAAACAGCTGACTTACATTAGCTGGACGAAAGTCAGATAGACAGAGATGACGGCCCCATGTACCCAAATGTGGGCGCATAATGACGAAAGTAACATCTTCTAGAACTACCCGCAAATTTTAAAATAATTCTCAAATGACTTAAAAAATAAATTTCCTTGTGATTTCATTCATAATTTTTGACCAGCTGGATTTTTTTACTCATCACCTGGCAAATCATGGCGTTTCAAACCGTGTTTACAGTACCCTTGTTTACCCACCCTTGCAGTTTTTCAAACAAAACATGAAATCCTGGCTGAAATTGATATGGGTGGAGGCTTTTTTAAGTCTGACAGTGAGCAAAGGTCTCAAAACCACTCGGGGTAAAGACCAGGACCAGTTTCTGTGGCCATGTTGGAATTAATTACAATGACAATGAAAATGTCAGCAACGAAATTTATTCACGGACTATTGGCCATGTACTTCACGCTTAAATTGATTAATTTCAACAATTGTGCCAAGAGCATAAATATGGTGTTACCTTAAATGAGCTTTAGACAGCTTGTCAACTAAAATGAAAGCTATGTCTTGACCACACACCAACAGAAATGTGACTACGATATCATGATAGCCCTGCAATAAGAAAACAAAATTTAATAATATTATTCAACATGTTAAAGAGTCACTGCATGAGAAAAGCAAAATAGGATAGGGCAAAAAACACGCCACAAAATTCCAATTTTCTACTTTGTATTTCTATCATCTGCTGATCTATACTCTAAAAGGCTTTAAGGTTATGTACGATCCATATAATCCCAGAAAAACGTCCCAATTTGGGTTACTTTGAAACATCCTATCTCAGAGATGGCATATCACACTCACATGAACCATCTATACTACACCCACGATTGTATCTATACTATACCCAGGATTGTATCTATACTATACCCAGGATTGTATCTATACTACACCCACGATTGTATCTATCAGTTGGTATTGTAGCAACAACAACTTGCCCTCTCTACTAGCCTGGTAGTAATGTAGTTCATCATGTCTTGTCAAAACTCTCATGATTGTGTCAACCAGCTGATCTTGTAGCACCAATCGTTGATTTTCCTTCATTCCCGGTGGAAACCGTCTTAGCGACCTGTTGACATCTAGCACCACCTGGTTGTAGTCTCGGTGTTTCTCTAGATCGCCTGTAAAAACAAAGAAAGTGCTGAATTTATGAGAGCTGTAAGGCAGTGACTGCTGGCAACTCATCGGAGACACAACTTTAACATCCTTCACTGCAGAGATAATAACTCTTCGGCTGTCTCCGGTGAGTCTATTCATTCTTGAATGATGTTTAGGTAAATTAAATTTTTTAAATGATCTGGAGATCAATGCCATCTAGTATGATACAAGCAAAATAAAAGCACCAGGTGAAAATTAAATTTGTGCGATTCATCATTAGACATTTGTCAAGATCAGAACTGAATTGTATAACGGGCAGAGTGATAGTAAACGACAAAAGAGCATCAAGCAGGTGCACATCCATAGGTCACAGTAAACCTAGTGGAGAGAAACGGAAAGAGCAGGAATAATGAAATGATCTTGAACATACTACCAAGCATTAACAATTAAGTGTATTCTAAACAAAATAATGAAGATAAGGATATCAATATTCTGTGCAGTTCGCCAATCCTTTGTCCAATGTATGACGGCTGGGGACTGCTCTGTGTGATCCTCTTCCCAGAGAGGCGGAAGCATTTTTGCCAGCCAATTGCCACCCATTCCAGAACCTATTCCCGAGCTAATCCACTCATTAACTAAGTTATGCTAACTTTATTGAACATGTATTCGAACAGAGAAAAAGCATGTTAGACACAGTGCTTTTTAAAACAAATCTGATAATGGTGTATGAGTACAAGACGAAAGTATTCACTCCAGGTCAATTTGTCTGAACACTTTTGACTTGTACTTTAGATGATTGACATTTAACATGCGATTAGAAAACTGTGAGTTATATGAAAAATAAAATATTAGGCATGCAACATACAGGCTTTCTATTATGAGCATTGCCTAGCTGAAAAGAGGACTGAATAACACGTTTCAGCATATTAATTATGAATTTTGAAAGTATAAAGGTTGCTTACTGGCATTCACATCTTCTTAAATAGTGCACAGTATCTTAATTTTTTTACTTCGAAAAATAAAAATTTATTACTTCCGTAAAGCCCCACTGTTAGCGTTGCTTTTCATGACGTCACTGAGGCTGTACAGCACAAAGAGATATAGGTCATTGGCCGTGTGAGTACATATTCCAGTCGACAAACCACCTGGTGCATACTCACAACCTTTTTTGTTTTCCTTCTCTGTGACAGTGATTCGTCCCAGGGCCTAGCCAGCCAGCTAGCTGTATGAAGACTATCGTCAAAATACAGCTGGGTATCAGTAGCACTGTATGTTGAGCTCTGTTAGACTCCAAAATTTCACATAGCCCGGGTAATTCTGCTTGTCACCTTGTCGTGAAACTTATATCAACATGTACACTGTAGAGCAATAAACTGACAAAGGTGCATGCAAATATCTGGGTGTCAACCAACACTCATCTTGTCCGCTGGAGCTTTTTAAGTAAAAAACAATCTAATAAAGGTCACATTCTCTCATAATTCTCAGCCTTTTGTAACAAAGAAGTCAGTCGTAGTTTTGAAAACAGTACACTCAACACCCAACATTTCCTAAAATTTTGCATCATCTCTCAGAGATGGTGACAGCTTTGCAGGAGCAAATTTTGTTCTGAAATTCGGTTTGCTGGTATTAAAATACAAAAAACTTGAAGCAATCGAAACCAGCTCCAATAATTTGCTGTGACATGTACGCAACTTCGAAGAACAGTTCGATCACTTGTTGTACTTGGAAGACGAAAGTCTCGAGTAAGAAAACTGGCCAATAAGGCAACAGGTGGTAATTCTGTGTCAGATTTTACTCGATCAGTTTTTACCCAGGTTGGCACAAGGGCTGTATATTTAGTATACAGCTTTGCACCAAGGCAAGGCTACGCAGTCAGGGCCCCTGCCTGGCCTGATGCAGAATGCCATCGTTCGATCCATTAATAGTCAACACTACATGACAGTAAACTTGTATTATGAACTTTTGAGAGCTGAGATCGCAGACGAGTTATACACATTAAGCACAGTTCTGTAGCCAAGAGGCATTCACCCAATGAGCTATATACATAATAAGCTTAATTTATCTCATTGCCTTCAGCCACGGTAAAGCCTCAGTGTCGTCAGACGCACGTTAGACAATAGGAACTAACATTGGAAAAACTTTTTTTACAAAAATGTGGAAGAATAATAAACATGAGATTTCAAACTAAATTACATGAAAAATGTATGTTTTTGTACTTCATGAACCTTTTATGAACCTTCATTAAAAAACAAAATAACAGAAAAAAATCTAACATCGTGTATTCCAACGTAAACCAATTTCATTTTACTGACATTTTCTCTGACTTGACAATGATTAGCTTTTAAAACATTACTATGGGTATTCATTGATTCAGTTACTCTAGCCTAGACTGTCTGAAAAATGCATAGTTACAAACCAGGTTTGGAAGGCGTGTCATAGATATTGGCTCCCAGAAGCTTTGGCCAGGCTTCTCTCCTGAGTTCATTATTCACTAGTCCATGAGTACTGATAGCTAACTGCTTCAGCGTTGTAACATCAACTGGGTCTTCAGATAACGCCTTCCTTATCACAACTACCTTCTGCCTACGTGACAGGCTTCCTTCATCTGCATAAAAATTAGCATGATTACAGTAACAATTACAAAATAGCACAGACTGAAGTTCTCAAAATTTTACATACGGATTCCACATAAATTGGTTGAAAACAAAATCTCGTCATATCAAAAATCAGAAATTAATCACAACACTCCTCACTTTGAAAGTATTTTATTGACGATGAATTTTGCCTCGACTTTCTAAGGGCTGTTCCAGCAAAAAACGTATGAGAGGGGGAAAGGCACTTTCATTTTTTACCCAACGCCCATATTTTTCTTTTATTTCTCCAACCCATGACCCATAATTTTAATTAGGTTGAAATATAAAATGCATCACTTGTAAACAAATTGCCACTAGGATGACAGGCTGTTAAGTGCTTAGATGATCAATGGACAAGAACTAGTCGAATCTTGTCAAAAACTAAAGCAGCCAAGAGGGTGGTCGAATCAGAACAAGAATCGACTTTTGTCAGTGCATCCATTCCTGCCATATATCTTTGTGCCAAATTTCATCCAGCTGCGCCAATAGCTTTTTGAGATAATCAACCTGTCTTGTCAAAAATTAAAATGACCTACAGAGGGTACTACAGTAGCCAAATTTGTCCAAAATTTGACTGGGTGCTGGCACATACCAGCCATCCATCTCTATGCCAAATGTCATCATGATCCTTTAAGAAGTTTCAAGATTATCGACAGCCAAGCAATGACGCGAGCAGTCGAAAATTAACAGGGATGCCACAATAGTTGAATCCATCCAAAAATTGACTGGTGCGGGCACATTCTTGCCATGTACCTTTGTATCGAATTTCACTGTGATTCGTCTAGCAGTTTTTGAGATAATCGACGCACAAGGAATGGCTTGTCGAAAATTAAAACGACCAACATGGGGTACCACGGTAACCAAATTCGTCCAAAAATCAACTGGTGCTGGTGCACCCATGTCAATTACCTCTATACTAAATTTCATCATGATCCGCCAAGCGGTTCTTGAGATAATTGACAGACAAGAAATGATATTGACAGACAAACTGATTGACAGACAAACAAAGGTAAGAACGAGATGCTGACTATATTCGACCACAAAAGTTTTTGTGGGTGCAGAAAAATTCCATGTGAGATCACAACTCATGTCAGTTACCACAAACTTCCTTTTCAAAGACACCTGTGAGCAATACTTTAAGCAGCCACCAGGTGTCTCTGTCCACCATGTGTCTGTAATTTCAATAGGATTTCTTCATTTTCAAGAATCTATGAATCTCAAAATGTTTCCATGAATGCTTTTTAAGCTGCTATGCCAAGTGAACATTGGAAATTTTCTATCTGACTTTGGCTTAAAATACCCACCTGTCAACATTTACAGGACACAAAATACCACCCATTTTTAATGACACACTTCTTTCAAGGAGGACCGCCCATGATTTTAAGTTTTTTCAAAATACAACCACCCATAAATTTTACTATCCAATGCCCCCCCCCCCCAACATCCGGATTTTGCTGGAACAGCCGTAATTGATTTTCACCAAAATTTCAACAAAACAAGATATATTATTACAAGATTCACGAATCATTAAACTAATATTATTTACTGTACTGCGTGATATTAAGTTTGTTACAGGCATGTAGCAGACCATGCTTGCTCATTAGCAATACAGTGATTAAAATGTTCGATTTTCTAAAATATCTTTCAGACAAACCAATCGTCCAATGCTCAGTTACACAAAACAGCTTGCATCCAATGGAACCTACTAGTATGTAAATTAAGGTATTATGCTTAGATAGAAAGAGTGAAATCTCATAGATTTTATTAATCTTGTTAAAACAATGGGTTCTGCATTTTGATTTTAAATTGTTTTGACCGGAAATAAGAAAAAAATCGACAGTAAACTTGTTTTTTACAACTTGTTTGCTCATTTAGCTCTGGCAGCCATTGGCATTGGAAATTAGACAGAAATACACTTCATTACCTCTTACTGGTGAATCACTTCTCTCTGTCAGTTGTGACCCTATGGATATTGCACTGCTTGTCATTGTCTCTTCTCCGTACTTCGTTTCAACACACCAGAAGTGGCCTCATCTAAGTAAAAAATTTGACATCAAAGCTGCAACAAAACTGACTTCTATCGCAAAAAAATTTCCTTCAGATCACTTACTGCTATTAAGAAATTGGTCTTAAATTGCTCAGTCAAATAGGAGACGATTTTAGGGTTTCAAGTTGTAAAAGTCAAGAATCTCATATCAGGATATTAAAACACACCTCACAAGATGCAAAATCGCGATGCTGAGGTACATAGATCCGTATAGCACCAGTATAACCGTAACAGTTATCAGATGCTGGTATAGATTTTCAAAGGTTCAATTGACCTTTAGCTATAAAAAGAATGAAACACACATTTTGACGTACTCTGGAGTTCCGAATAGTAGTAGAGACAGCAATAATAGTATAGACTGGAAATTTTCACGATTTTTAATAATAGTAGAGACTAACAATAGTATAGACCCAACATTTTGCCACTAGAAAAGTAGAATAATAGTATAGACCGGAAATTGTCGAAAAAAATTAATACTAGTATAGAATGAAATAATGATATAGACGGCAAATTTGTGGATATTTAAACATAGTATAGACTGGAATAATAATATTGGTTATAAATTTAGGTAAAATCAAATAATGATATCGAAGAGAATGATAATGTAAAACAGCAAATTCTAAGAAATAATGGTACAGTATAGACGGGAAATTTGTGGAAAATTAAAAATAGTTAGACTGGAATAATAACATTGCGTAAAATCTAGTAACGGTAGATGGAAATAATAGGAAGTGCAAAATCTAATAATGATGTAGATGGGATTGGAATAATAATGCAAAGAAGCATATTCTGTCTGACTTACCACCACTATAAGTAATTGTTTCAAAGAAAAACTTTGAAATTGAACATTAGCATAGTTAAATTATTGCAGTGGTGTATCCACCCATGCCATAACATAGTACAGTGAAGTGGAATAAAGTGTCATTGCTAAAACAAAGACCATTCGTTTATTCAATAACTTTAAATGGAAGTCTAAAAGTATATAGATGTGTTTCAAACAGTATGCATTATCATTTTACTAAAAAAAGAATGTGACATTCATACTAGTGATGACAATGTCAACTAAGTCCAAAAATTATAACAAGGAGGTAAAGATTTCAGCAGCAACGTCCAGTCTTCCACGAAGCCGGCAGTCTGAATAAATACAATAAAGTGTCTTGGTAAAACGAGTCGCAGTTTAATCATACATATTCCTGACAGTCGAGCCTTTGTTTCTCTCAATCTCATGTCTTGCACAACGTTCATAGTCAATACCCTCGGAATGTTAGTCAGAATTCGACGTCAAAAAGTCGGTACATCCAAAATTTTACACGGCCAGAAATTGAAATTTCTTGCAGAATTGCAAAACATTCGAGTCCACGACCACAACTACGTCCACCATCTTTAATGTCTAATTAGGTATAATAAACAAGCTGATTCACGTGCGCTTTTCCATTTATGTGGACGGGAGAGTAAGTAGAAATGAATTTCAATAGATATCGACTGGATTATCGAACGTTAGCAACTATGTCATTTTCAAGATTGTCTCAGGTCCATTCTTCCTGTTCATAAAAACAATCTATTCTCAAGATGTCCGATGTTGTCGGCAACTTGTTGGTACTTTGTTGATTTTAGGAAACTGGTTCCTAGGTTGATTGAAAGGTTCGGCACCGTTCATTAACTGCACGGGTATTTGCGCTTCGTCGACTTGCCGCGTTATCACCACGGTCCGTATCTGTAGCTGGATTATTTGTCGTACCAGCATCTGAATCAATGTCTGTATCTGGAACATCTCTCGGTTTGTAAAATAATCCTCGAATTCTTTAGGCCTTTGCGCGGCAGACGACATGATTAAGTATGTTGAATGTGCATGTCAATAATGACGAAAACCGCAGATGACACTGGCTGTGCTAAATCCCGGAATTACTCCCCCGGAAACCCAAACTTCGGGGACAGACACAGTGAAGACTTGGTACGGCTTGCCAGTTTTTCACAGAGTGCAATCATAAATATTGGATTACCCAAAGAAACTCGTCGAAAGCGTTTTTATTCATATGTACGTTGAGCTGTCGGTAACACCGGTCTGTGTCACGGGGCGCGCGGAATATTGAAAAATGCACTTTTTGTGCATTAAATTCATCATTTCTGAAACTACTGATGGCCTATTTCTTTGAGCGACTGCCGACCAGCCGTTAATATTAAGAGAAGTGGTAATCATTTCAAGCTTTTTAAATTTTGCCAACACTTTCTTAATTCTGACCGATCCCGTCGAACCTGTCCAAAATACCATTCTGGCCGTCCAACAGAAGGCCACTGCGTAAACCGTTGCTTGGGAGTCCGATTATTTTACGCTTTGAAGCATACAGTTATATATTTTAGCGAAGAAAATCTTTTAATGTGTATTACATGTGACTTCCGTGTGTAACGCGGAGTCGTATATAGCTCTTCTAAATTATGAAATCTGAACCGAGTGTCTCGTGGTCTAGAGGTTTAGAGCGAATTTAGAGCGAAGAAATCACGTCTTACGACCAAGGTACGATACCCGGTATCTATGTCTAAGTTTTGGAGTAACAAATATGTAATGAATAAAACAAAAATTGAGAACTTGCTGAAACAAATAATCGTGGAGAGTGGAAAAAAGTTAGAAAATTAATAAACGTAGAGACCCGAATAAGCGTCGTATAGACCGGAAAACGAGTCTGAAAAAAATAATCGTATAGATACGACTATTCGGAACTCGAGAGTAATGGTGATCCTTGATTCACCTAGCTGGTTCTAGGATGACTTGCAACAGCAAGTAATCCATCAGCTGCGTAAGCAATACATTGCCTCATCTTCATGATATTCCTATTTGGGGATTGCTCGACAACTGTTTTACTTGGTGATTGTTACAATAAAATCTACATCAGAAAATGCTTAGACTGGCTACCAAATATCACTCACAAAACTACAGCAACTGACATTTTGAGCATTCCATTCAATATTGCCCGAATCGGCAACTGGCCACTTTTAAAACTGTGAGCGCTCCTGGCACACATGGTAAAAACAGGAATGCATGCAGTATTAAAAATGGCCAGTTGTTGATTTGGGCAACTGATCAATGGACTGCTCGAAAAAAGTTCGATTACGCTTTACAGTACACGGCCTAATACGGGATTATTTGTTGGAATTGGAAGGAATTAAATGCACCTACGTCCGACCTCCTAAAGTATCCCTCTATGCTCAAAAAGCACTTATAACAATATGAATTTCATGTTTTAATCAGTGTGAGGCATAATTCGCCGAAAAGCTGCATGTGAAACTTCACTGTCCCTACGACGAGGATGGCCAGTCGAGATGGTGGTGCACTGACAGTCTGACACTGTCTACCAAAGCAGGAACAATTTGTTCGATATTCGAACTCTCAGTACCCACAGTGCAGGCTCATAATAATTAAACAGATCTGATAGGTAAAACGTTTACATTCTAAACCAAATGGCAATCCAGTTACCTTATATGACTTATTGAAGTGGAACTGAGGCGATCACCATCTCCAAATCCCATATCTGGGAAATCGGAAATGTGCACTGCAAGAGACATCTGGTGGTGTTTGCTTTCATTCTTCGCTTATTATCAAATAAATAATAACATAAGGTCACAGTTGTGTAATTATTGACTGTCTCTATTTGCACTGTGAAATTCAGTTTCAAAATTTGAAACAAAAATATTATTCAAACGAAACTGGTTTGAATCTATCATCGTTCTGTCGTGCATTATAGTTTCTATAAGGGTTTTTTGACCATGACCTTTAACCTTCAAAATGTCTCCGGTAAACAAAGTGCGGATGAGACGTTCTCTCAGTACAAATAAAGTCATAGAAGCGAGGGAAGTTGAAAAAAAGGAAATGTTGGACCTTCCTTATAAGGTGTAAGTACTAAAGAACTAGTGTATTTTGAAATTTAATGACTCACTTGGTTATCTATTCGCATGTTCGCAACCAAAATGATGAAACCGGAAGAGTAGTTCACTGAAGTTCAATCAATGCCATGGGTTGGTGTTCATGCGTGTTTCATGTCTTGAACACGTGAGGCGCCACTGGTCCTCACCGGTGAAAGAATAAGTGTTTACCACCGGTTATCTGGGCTCACACACTGTTTACCCCCCTGCTGCTGGCCTGAGAACACCGAGAGAGTCATCTGCAACTGGAGGAGGTCCTTTTCTGGAGATAGCTGTGCACATTGGCAAGAACAGTTTTAATGTTGAGGCTGCTAATGCTGAAAACTTGCTAATTTTAGCTAGCAACTGATGGTTGGCATCCTTGTGGTTTCTTAACCTTTCCAGGCAACATTAGGTGAATAGCATCAAGGAGTGCTCGTAGCCATCACAGTTTCTATGGGTCAGTTGCAAGTGTCAACTTCCTCAATTGCAAAGTGTCTTTTAGTGGCCACATCCAACATAAAGATAACCAAGAGTTGGATGCATCTGGGTGTTTGAGCTTGGAAATTTCTATATCTACTATACAAAAGCAAGGTGATCTGGTCCTGGTAACTGCAGTTCATGAAGTCGAGAACAAGACACACGATGAATAAGAAACACCTATCCCAAGCGCACTTGTCGCAGAGACTCATGAAAAGGCCGCACGCAACAGAAGAGTGCAACAAAAGTGAGAAATTTTGCCAATCCAGGGACCACTCTTTAAAGAATGTGAATTGCATTTCCAAGGTCCAAGCGAATGTCCAGACACCAAGAAGGCATTACTTTCAAGATTGGATTTTTCAGTATTTTGTTCCACATTGGTGGAATGAGCCAGAGTTCTTCTGTGTACGCCCAAAACCAAGTTCTACATCTAATGAAGCCAGCGGTGATCGTCCTGTAGCCCAGCCAAGGTAAGGCTCCAGGCAGGTGCAGCACACGATATATGCCTTCCACTGATCGCTGGTCTCTCAGTATACAGAAATTGGTTTTCCTGTCTTATTTTAGTGAGCTACTGTTATGTTGAATTTAGTAGTTTAATGCTTTGAAAGTACAAATAGTATATAAGTTTCAGCATTTTGCAGACAATTTGACTTTGAAATCCATTCAGGGATGACTGTTCAAAACCCAAAGGGGGTAATAAAACAATAATCTTCTCAGCCAGGACCATGAGCCCTTTTTATGCTGTGTTTACTTACACAGACCAAGTGTTACAGTGAATAAGAGCAGGGTACACAAAGAATTACATTCGCTGTCCTTGCATGACCATTTGTAAAGGCCTTGAAATGACGCAGATGATTTACAAATGTTTACAAAATTCTAATCCACTATCTACACTAGTAAGCCCCTCCAGCCCAAAATGCTAAATTTATTAATTTATTCAAATCACATTGGTATGGTGTTTACCTGAAATGCAGTGTGCCTTGAAATCATTCTTATTTCCCATTATTATTGTGTCTGAGATATGTAGCTCACATACTAACCTGGTAACATATTGTACAGGTCTGATGATAAGAGATAACCATGATTGAAGTCGTATTTACAGTGAACGGTTATTTTGGATTAGACTTTGTTTTGTCTTGTGTTCTTTTTTCAGAAAAAATATTAAAGTTTTGTAGTGATGTGGGTTGCTTGGTTTCGTTTTGAGTCTTTCGTATATCTGTTATCTGATCTCATAGCGTTGATCTTGATGACACCTGTTGCCAGTTGTCAGTACTTCTGCATGCTTCAAGGTGGATGGTAAAAAGTCCATTGACTGTATGAAAAAATAAATAATAAACATTTAATCTGAGTACAGTAACACAAATATGGCGTTTTTCATGAAAGTATTATTTAGTAGTCTTACAAGTTAAGAGAAAAGTCATCGATCCCATGTGCTCAGTCCTCTCCACTGTTTTGTGACAGTTTCCAACAGCAAAAGGACCTAACAACTTGACTTTTGTTATTTTGTCTAGCGTTCATCACCAGACAGATTCGCTGTTCAGCTCTTCTAGTGGTTTCAACAACTACCGCGGCCTCCTCAACCTATGTATCATTCTTTTGGTATGTATTTCCTGATTGTCTGTATCTTGTGAGCTGCATGAAAAAGTACAATTTCTTACCACAATTACTCCTATTTGCAAAATAATTTCACTGTGAACCACATTTAAAAGACAGCTATCACTGGTACTAGTAAGCACATTTCAGTGACTAATGGTTCTGGTGAAATGACAGTCATTGCAGGATTGAATACATCCAAGCGAACTCTTATCTGATCCCATGAACGCCTTTTCCATGGTGATGAAGTTTTTCTCTTTTTATTGACATTTAAAAAGCCAGTTTTCCTCATCAGCACCTCCTGGTGAATAAGTAGTCGGCCAATGTAAAGCAAATTATCTCAAAATTGAAGTTATCAAATATTTTGGTAAAGCTGCTCATTTCCTTCGTTTCTTCTCAAAAACCCATGGATGGTGCCATTTTGAGATTCACAAACCAAAAATTCATGAATAATAGCAAATCTATGAGCCCGCAATCAACAAGGGAATTATAGCACTTTATTTTGTTGTTTGTACCACCAAACAAAATATCTGGATTTCTTGTCAGATCGTTTGATCTGTAATCTTACCTCTGACCCAAGCACTTGTAGTACGTCACCATGGCATTGTGGTTGGCATTACAGTTAGTCACATGATATTTGCGAGACATTTGCATTTAAATGTGCTACCCAACAGTTCATTGTTCGTGTTTCAGTAGTTCACTGATTAACGAGTTATTGGTTTTGATAGTTGAATGTATAGAGTTACCTTCCTTGTCTAATAAAAAATAGAAAATGGAAAAGTAGATTGAAGTCATTCCTCAAGGTCTGCTATTTGGATTTTAAAGGTTGTGTCCAATGCGAGAGTGGCGTTAGAAAACATTATCAAGTGAGTATATTTCGTAGTTAACTTTTGGTGTGAGGATACTTAAGTATGTTTTTACAGGATAGAGGATAAGTAAGGTGTCACCAAATTAGGACGCAGTTTGGCCCCACAAATGATACTTTTAAGGATGGGGATAGTTGATTTGGTTATTATTCTGGTCCTTGTTCAGTTTCTCGCATCATGTGCTAAGCAAATGAGACACCTATTGTCCACCATGGGAAGCTAAGGTGTTACTTTTATGGTTATAATTGAAAGATCAATCTTTACCATTTTCAAGTTCTTTTCCATAGGAAACCATCTGAAAGTATTTTAAAAAGTGTGGCCGTGGACAACAATATTTACTTTTTAAAGTTTTAAAAATGTCCATTTTAGCTATTAGTATTGTTCAAAATTTATGTAAGATTTTACCTTTAGTTACCAAATTATTAAACATCCTACTTGAAAACTAAGGAAATGGCAAAAATGATTCCTGTGCATGAGCACTAAGAAATTGCAACGATTCCTAGAAAATTTCATAAGATAATTGAGAGCATGGCTCATTTTGCAAGTTGTGTGGTGAGTTTTTGATGCACTCTAGGTCATATTTTGGACAAGTTTTGAATGGCATCATGATTTTGTAATTCCCGTCAAGTTTTATCAATTTATTTTCTTTGTGGAGAATGCTAAATAATGTCCTTTAAGAATCATGGAAATTGAACTGAATGAAAAACTTATAAGTTACCAGATGTGTTTCAAGTTTCTATCTTATCTTAGTGCAGTACTCGGCAGCTTTTCAATCTGTTCTACAATGTTTGTTTTTCAAAAATTACTGTCAGGGGTGTTTGCTTTTAAATGCATTTATCTGGGGAATTAATTTCTAGTGTAATTTTGAAATGCATTTACTAGATAAGAAATTATCAGTCAAAAACTGTTTTTGTTTTTTGTTTTGTTTACATGCTACAGCTCGCATTTCTTATCGGCTTGACATGGAATTCACACACAACGTATGTGTTGTTAATAGCTTGAGGCCTATCATGTTTGGTTGATTGGACACAAGATGGCGCTGTGGTGAAATTTAGTACTTGATCTATAGATTTCATCCAACGCTATCTGGAGTAAGCCTTCAGTTCTTCGTTACACTTCAAAGTAACCATCCCCGTGATATTCGAGATTATACAATGACTGGTCGATAATTGAGTGATTTTTCCTGCCTGTTCTCCGGTATCCTATAAGTTGGTAGAACAATGGTATGTGGATCAATCTCATCAAGTGCTATCTCCATGATGCCATCCCGTTTCTCAGTAGCGTCTTACCATTCTCAAGATATTCAAGATTGACTGGACACTATTTCTTCGCTGCATTTTTGTTGATCTCTCATAATCGTGCTACAGGTCACATTTTTGTTCTGATTGACACTAAATTTACTCAAATCATGCATCTTGCCTTCTTATAACAACTTCAAGGTGGTGATGTGTTTTCATCATTTCAAAAATCCATTGGTCTGTTTACACCAACTTTTACCAGAGTCTAGCCTATTTACATTTAATTACAGGATGTTTCAGTTCATCAGCAGAGTTGAATGCTTGTAATAGGTTAGAGGAAAGCAGTCGACAGTCTGCATTAGGCCCTGCTATTTTAAGTCTGCCTTTTTCTGCTTGGAGCTTTCAATAAACACCAAATCATGAGAATCCTTTTAGATTTTTATAAGAGTCTTTAACTGTGTTTAATGAGGCTGATGACTAGCCAGACTGATTTTACCAGGTAGTAAATGTGAAATGGCCTCTGTGTTTAGATTGCAGTTCATATGAATTATTAGCCATAATATGTTGATTTATCAGATTGTAAATATCATCAGGAACTTGCTGAATTGGAAACTGCTTTAATGTATGCACACTTTTACCTTTTTATGCGCCCACATATTTATATGTGGACGCATTATGCCGTCATCTCCGTCCGTCCGTCCGGGCGGCGTCCGGCGTCCGCTGCTCTATCTCCAAAACCCTTTGACATACGTTCATGAAATTTGGCACATATGTTCCATTCATGAATGGGACGGCATGTGCGAACTTTCGGATGGATCCGACTACCGGTGTGCCCCCTAGTGGCAATTTTAGTTTTTTACGCTTACCTTTGTATCTTCAAAAGTCCTGAACGGATTTTCATGAAATTTGGTATGTANAAATTTCATAAGATAATTGAGAGCATGGCTCATTTTGCAAGTTGTGTGGTGAGTTTTTGATGCACTCTAGGTCATATTTTGGACAAGTTTTGAATGGCATCATGATTTTGTAATTCCCGTCAAGTTTTATCAATTTATTTTCTTTGTGGAGAATGCTAAATTATGTCCTTTAAGAATCATGGAAATTGAACTGAATGAAAACTTCTAAGTTACCAGATGTGTTTCAAGTTTCTATCTTATCTTAGTGCAGTACTCGGCAGCTTTTCAATCTGTTCTACAATGTTTGTTTTTCAAAAATTACTGTCAGGGGTGTTTGCTTTTAAATGCATTTATCTGGGCAATTAATTTCTTGTGTAATTTTGAAATGCATTCACTAGAAATTATCAGTCAAAAACTGTTTTTGTTTTTTGTTTTGTTTACATGCTACAGCTCGCATTTCATATCGTCGTGACATGGAATTCACACACAACGTATGTGTTGTTAATAGCTTGAGGCCTATCATGTTTGGTTGATTGGACACAAGATGGCGCTGTGGTGAAATTTAGTATTTGATCTATAGATTTCATCCAACGCTATCTGGAGTAAGCCTTCAGTTCTTCATTACACTTCACAGTAACCATCCCCGTGATATTCGAGATTGTACAATGACTGCTCGATAATTGAGTGATTTTTCCTGCCTGTTCTCCGGTATCCTATAAGTTGGTAAAACAATGGTATGTGGATCGATCTCGTCAAGTGCTATCTCCATGATGCCATCCCGTTTCTCAGTAGCATCTTACCATTCTCAAGATATTCAAGATTGACTGGACACTATTTCTTCGCTGCATTTTTGTTGATGTATCATAATCGTGCTACAGGTCACATTTTTGTTCTGATCGACACTAAATTTACTCACATCATGCATCTTGCCTTCTTATAACAACTTCAAGGTGATGATGTGTTTTCATCATTTCAAAAATCCATTGGTCTATTTACACCAACTTTTACCAGAGTCTAGCCTATTTACATTTAATTACAGGATGTTTCAGTTCATCAGCAGAGTTGAATGCTTGTAAGAGGTTAGAGGAAAGCAGTCAACAGTCTGCATTAGGGCCTGCTATTCTAAGTCTGCCTTTTTCTGCTTGGAGCTTTCAATAAACACCAAATCATGAGAATCCTTTTAGATTTTTATAAGAGTCTTTAACTGAGTGTGTTTAATGAGGCTGATGACTGTAGCCAGTTTGATTTTACCAGGTAGTAAATGTGAAATGGCCTCTGTGTTTAGATTGCAGTTCATATGAATTATTAGCGGTAATATGTTGATTTATCAGATTGTGAATATCATCAGGAACTTGCCGAATTGGAAACTGCTTTAATATATGCACACATTTACCTTTTTGTTTTTGTTTTTATTTCTATTATTTATTGTTTTTTTCAACTGATTGTTGTGCTGCAGGTACTGTTCTTGCTTTCAGATATGGCATTCTAGTGAATCCTCTACAGTGGATATCAGTGCTTCTTCACAAACCAGACAGTTGGCCTACCTTAAGTCTATCTGTCTGTGAGTGTCTGTACTTTAGATAAAACATGTGACAAGAGCATTCTCTTCAGTTTGGAGTTGTTATTATATTCAATTTGGTTTTACATCAGATTATTGTTGGTTCATTGGTGTAAATTTTTTGAAGTTATTTAGCTTTGACCAGAGCTATAAAACAACAGAATTCTTTGTGTTTATGTGATTTTTTTACAAATTGCCAACTTTCATGATTTGCCAAACGCTCACAGAAATCAAGGCCGATGTCTTTACCATATGGTTGAAATACTCTCACACATGGAATTTGGATCAGCTGGGGAGCTAGCAGGTCAATTCTACTCTACTTCTAATTTCTGTAAAGTTTCTTTTCTTGCCAAGATATCTGTGCCTTTAATTTCAATTTTGTGACAAGAACAGAAAATAAAATGAATTATATACACCCACATTCAAGCATAGTCACTTAATGTGGAAAGAAAGTTCTCCAGTTTGGGCCAGTCTCTAAAACTTGGGCCATGGAAATTCAAGCAGAAACTGAATGTTCTTGATTCTGATGATTGGGACAAATATGGTAGATTTTGCCATTTATCCTACAGTGTATTTCTCAACTCTGTTTTGTACCAAAACATTGACTTGGCAGTGGACAAAATTGTCAAAAAAACTGCCTACGCACATCCTTTTCATGCATCCTTGCAGTGTGTAACATTGAGGTGAATGATTGTTTGTCTTTGATTGTAATTCTTGAAATTAGGAGATGGCCAATATTGCTTATTTTTTCAAATTTGGTACAAGCTCTAACCTTGAGAAAATAAATTTATTTTTTTGCTGTTCCAAACTGTAGAATGTTTCCGTAAATCATTCATTTTATGCTCAACATCATTAGTGGAGGTGTTCCTGTCATTACAAAATCCTCGGAGTTGGGATTTCATTTGCACATGACAGCAGTTTCTAAACCAAGCCTATTCCAGACATAACATCAATCTAGTCCATTGTTAAGCATTTCCCTGCTCTTTTGTACTGCATCACAACAAACAAGCCAATTATCTGCCATGGTTCAAAGGGTTGTTAAAGTGGATATCAGAGAACCAAAATCTAACATATCTGTTTTGGCTAATTTTATCCTATTCAGGTAAAATGACCTTGCATAACAATTACATGACTGCACAAGGAATTCATCATCAATTTTGTCTGGATACTATTTTTGTGTCAATTTATTCTGCTTAGTGCTTTGTTGCTTTGCAGCCATAGCCAATGTGGCAATATTTCGATTCGATGGTGATGTCATACATGTAGGTTGACTTAGGTTACCTTTGCCTGCCATCTTTTAGTGCAAGCATAGGGCAGATTTGTTCGTTGTTCAGGGCAGTTTGCTTGTCATTTCTCTTGATTTAAAAGAATATTTCACAATGATGGTGAATACCTGTTGCATTGTTGGCTATAGGATCTTAGATCAGAATTCCTAATAAACAGGCTTCTTGATGACATCGGGTTACGAAGTACAAAGTGCCATGAAATGGGCTGAGTTTCTAATGCCACCAGTGAGATCTAGTTGAAATAAAATCAGTAAATAATGTATGTATACTGGGTGCAATTTCTGTGCCTCCATGATGGGTTTTTAGTTGTATACAATTGACTTTTTTACTAAACTTATAAGGCAGTATGATTAAGCAATTATTATTATAAATAAATGTATTTTTATTTTAGCTCTCATCAGCTTTGTAGTCATCACGTACTTAGTTGAAGTTTTGCTGTCCAAAGTAAGTAATCTACAGTTAAATCTTCTCTTATTTAGCAATATGGCTGACTTTTTTACAAAAGTGCACTGTCTTTAATTAGCCTATTACAAGCATGGTTTGCAGCATGTGGGTGTCAGAATTAAAACAAGATTGATGAAAGTTCCCATTATTTTGAAAATAGTTGTCTGTCATTGAAGAGTGGAAAATTTCTTCATTGTACAAACTAATATTTTTGTACGAAATTAGCGTAGAATTGTGTTTTTAAAATATTGACATTCATTTATATATCACAAAATATTCAACATGTCTCCTTGTCATGCATGATGATAGATTTTCAATTTTTTGTAAAATCTAATATGTACGATTAATAACATGTTTTTTGAAATCTTGCATTGTGATTCTGTGTTGGAGAAGGACACTCCCAAGTATTTGCTTTCTGCATATTAAATTAAAATTGATTTTCAAAAAAACGGACAAATATTTGTTCTCTACGAAAACCAACAAAATTTCCAAGCACTAACTCCCGTCTAACATTCATGTGATTTAGTATAATAGTTTTTCATTTTCCTTCTGACTTTCTGCCATAACCTTTTAACAAAGCCAGATGAATTTCAATGAAACACATTAACTTTTTTAAAACCTAGTATCTGTCAATTTTTTGAGTTTTCATTGTTCTGGTGATTGCTGTTTATTCAAGAATGAATATTTAGTGCAAGGGGTACAACTCTTGATGTAGAAAAAATACTATCTGAATTTTTGTCATTTTATACTGCATGAACATGCAGTGTAACACGGGGGAGGGGGGGGTCAGTCTCGGGTTGCTGCTGAAACCTTTTGTAACTTGTGTCTCATGCTGTAACAGCACCTACTTCATAGTTTGCATTATTCATCGGAATAATCTGACCAAAGACACAAGCGACCCTTGTTTTGTCATTTTTGTAAAACTACTATATGCATTTTTACCAGAAGTTTGGTTAAAGAGTGTTATAATTTGTGTTCCTTTCAGGACAAAATATCGGAAGGTTTAGGTCGTTTTATCCACATCATCACTCTTACCATTGAATTGGTCTTCCCTGCTGCTGTCATTCTCTACGTTCATCCTAATCCAAGTAAGTACCCTTACCATCCTGTGTTGAGGTAATTCTAAAAAAATGATGCTCGTATTTTCATTTTCTGTCTTTTTCTGCGTTCCCGGCCATGCAGTTTAGAAGTTCAGTTCAGTGCAGTCTTCTGGGCAATGTCTGTCTTGCGTCGGAGTGACGCTTTCGCACAGTTTTTCCTGGAGCTCTACCGGACTAGGCTGTAATTAATCAGCATTGACTACTGTTTGGGTATTGTTGTGTATTGACTTTACCTTGGGACATCCTGATACTCCCAATGGTGAGTGTTCAGTGTTTTGTTTTATCATAGTTTACGATCCTTACATAAGTCGTGTCATGAAATATCATTGACTGTTAATATAAATAACAGTAATAATTATATTGTGATTAGACTGGGGCTTACAAGAATTAGTGTTGTTTTTTAGTTAAAACAGGCTTTCTTTCCTGATTTGTGCACTATCTCAATATAAAGTCAAGATACTGTATTTCATTCTGTGTTCAATTACATTTCATGGATTATCTATGTTAATTGCTCTTTATGCCCCCGAAATTTGAAGCTAAAAGTTTGAGTTTGATCTGGAAGTCTCGAGGTTCGAGCTTGAGGAATACTATAAATCTAATTCGTCATCAAGTGTTAAAGCATAAAATGGTCATGAATTCTTAAAAAAAATTCAAAACTAATTTCGAGCTTAAGTTTTAGCTTTTGGAATTTTGGACAGGACCCGGTGTGGTGGAGATTGGAGTGATTTTTTTTCTTAATTTTTAATAAAAGACTATTGCTTCCTACATGTAGTTTCAATTTTGTATCACAGGTTGTCACATATTATGGGGATACATATTTATTAGAATCTTCCAAATGATGAAAAAAGGTCTGTTATGGCTATTGTTTTGTGCAAAAATTCATGCAAATTACCAAAATCCTGCGTACTGCAACAAATAGCAGTTTCTCGCTGAACTCTAAGCTCTTGGTGAGGAAGAGATGGATGGATTTGTTATTCCCGCTAGTGCACTTGTCTGACTGTTTAATACTTTCAACAATGTAAATTATTTGTTTTCTGTTTCAGTATTTTCATGCTTCTGTCTGGGCCAAAGTACAATTCAGTTTCTAAAGTTAGTGTCGTATGTTTGTACCAACAAATGGTGTCGCGATGCCAACAGGGGACAGAAGAAGAAGAAACAGCGTAACAAGTCAATTTCTCATGATGATTCAGGTGAGCTATAGTAAGCGCAGTGTTCACTCTAGGATGCATATTTGTGTCATTTAGTGTCGCCAAGCTAAAGAAGGCTTCGCTACCATGCCATTGAAATTTCTCGCATTATTAGTTTGTGCCTTGTTTTTTCAGATTTTCTCGACTACATTAACTGTATTTGACCTTCCAATGCCAGCAAACTTATACCGCAGCTGTGCTGTGGGCTACAACCCCGGTGATAGAAAGTTGGATAAATTTCGGAAGTATCGGTGAATACAATATTTTCCAATGTTTCCCAGAGTCAGCCGGCCATTTGTAAAATGAGGCAAATATTACAACATTTTTGCTGTCTCCAAAACAAAGATTTAAATCAGAGGCCATTTTTATTCTTTTTGTACGTGCCTTGTTCATCATGAGTAAAATAGTTAATAGTTTGTTCTGTACCAAGTGGTTTGGGTAGATGAAAACTTGTGCTGGTGAATTTTTAATGATTTCAGGGCCGAGTTTCAGTGTACCCCAATGGACTCCAAAAAACTTGGAAGGTTGGTCCACTGGACCCCGGTGCTTGTAGTTACTGTCGGTAGTAAAGCACGCATTGATTTGTGTCCTTAGTCATCTCATTCAACTTGCTCCATATTGTGCATTTTGCAAAAAGATTCTTCATTTTATGCACTACTAGCAATTGATTGATTTCAAAGCCTTTCTGGTGCTATGTTGTTCGTGTTTGATTGCTCTGTTGATCCCCCACATTCGTGTTTGAGACTTCGTAGGTGCTGCATTGGTGCCTTTCAAAGATATCTAGGATCCCAGGGAAATGTCCAAATTTGACAAGGTCATGTCTCAGCAATAGCTGATGGGATTCAAAAGTTGCATAAAATGACATTGATTATGATAGAAAACTGTTATGCAGCATTTGGTCGTGTTATTGAATGCTGTTCTGTTGCTGTTATGATGGCCACAAATTATGTGACTGTCTGATTGAAAATGTCTTCACTGTAGTTCAGGCCTGGTGATTTCAAGCTTGTATTGTTTTGTTTCAATTGTATTTGAGATATTAAGACACCATGTTTTAAACTTAATGTTTTAGTCTGCAATCCATTAGAGTCTATTCTACTGAAGTGCATGTCGATTGTTGTGCCTAGTTCAGTATGGCTTTGATCATTAGCATTAATTTTTATAATTTGAAAAATGTTTGCATGTGAATACCTGCCAAACATCTCATCTGCCTTGCTTATTGTAAACCTCCCAAATCCACTAGTAGATTTGCCTTGAGTTCGTATTGTGAGAAGGCTACATTGCCTTAATGGAACTTATGGTTAGACTCTTCTTGTCCATGGTGACTGTCTGTGATTGGTCAAAAGAGCAGCCTTTATACTGAATATGATAATGAGTATTCAATGGTATATGTCTAAATTACCTGCACTCATAAAAGAGTTGTCTTTTGCCCATTTGTCTAATGTTGGTGGTTGTTGAACTTATTTTAAATTAGCCTTAGTTCTGATTCTGATGTCCTGTCTGCTGTAATTCGTAAAAATTCACACCTGATCTCACAATAAGACAACTTGAGCACACACACAATGTGGACTCGCATCTTGCATGGAACAAGTACTAGGTTTCTGTGGCAAGTGAAATTTAGCTTTCGTTGTTTGTGCCATGATAGTTTCATTTTGGTTTTGCATCACTCAGAAAGAAATAGCTAATAAATTCATTGCACAATGGCTAGGACAAGTTTCCTTGCTTTATGAATACTGAAATCTCAACTGACAATTATGAGCTTTCGAAAATACGCATTTACACGAAAAATGGATAGTGTTAATATCAGACACGGTCAAATCTTGCCATATTCATAGCTAATCATTTTTATTTTACAACTTATTGGTGTTGTATATTTCAGAGCTGTCAGCCAGCAGTGACTCAAAGTCAACCGCTGATGTAACCCTGTCTCAACCTTTAGTTCACTACCCTAACAACTTGAACGTCAGAGGTAAGCTTTTTTAATGACTTGTGTACTGATCTCAATCAATGAAGAGCCCCAGGCTTACACAATAACTAAGAAATTAACAGCAGTGAGGAAGTTTGGATTTTGTCTAGGAATAGACATTATCTTTAGAATTTATGTTATTTGGTGGTGCTTCATAATCTTTAGGTTATCTTGTTCAAACAACTTGAAGCAAATAAGATAAAAAGGTTATCTTACAATCCAGGGTTGAGTACTAGGAATTTTCATTAAGATTGACTTTTTCTGTCTATAATCTGTTGTCCATATTAAGTGAAACCTCTCTTAAAATTCATTAATTTCCTGTTCAGCTCTTTGGAAACAAGGCCAAGATGTTTGTAGCTCAGAGTCAGCGGGAACCCTCACAGAGATTCTGACACTGGTCTTTTTTGCTTCTCAAAAGATCGACACGTACAAAAGGGCTACTTGGGCAACGTGGACGACAAAATGTTATGAAAGCTTGAAATAAAAGCGAAATGCTGAAGTACTAACCTTGTAGCTACTGTTATTGGAACTGTATTTTACTAAATTACAATTTACAAAACATTTATCATTATCAATTGACCTTTTACAACATTTTGTGTATTACAGACATCGCTTACTTCATGGTGGCGCCTACCCTTTGTTACGAGCTCAATTTCCCACGATCTGCTCGAATCCGTAAACGTTTTCTTGTGAAAAGAGTTCTTGAAATGGTAAGTGCATGGATCCTTGGTGTATGAACCCGAGACATTTTGAACAAGGAATGTACCATTTTGTTTTGGTGTTGTAGTTCATCTGTTTATAAGCTAATTCATTGAGTATTCAGTAATTGTGTTGTGTGTCTATCAGTGACTGTCAGAATTATCATTTGAAGGCACCAAGAAAGTTAACATGCATGTTCATATTTGTGCTGGCATACATTCTACAGACCCAAGTCATCCACAATCTACGTGCAGTAAAAAAATGTTAGCTTAGTGAATGGAAACAGCAATTTCTAGGATGACGATAATCCCACAATTCAACATTCCAAACTCAGCGAGCAATCACATCTGACAGTCGCCATTTTGCTACGGGTACCTAGTTTACTATGGTCTAGTAAGCTGACAACAATTCTCGCATAACACTCGCCTTTCTCTTGTGAGATTTTTTGTGGTCTTTTCCTTGCTTTTTCAAGTCCTTTGCATCTGTGGAATGCCATCTTGATTTTAGTCATGGTAGATCACGTGTGTAACAATGCTCTGCAGTCTCTGTTTCCATGTGTTTCCAGATTTTCCTGGCCCAAGTGATCATGGGCCTGATACAGCAGTGGATTATACCGACTGTTTCTAACTCCCTCGTTCCCTTTCACAATTCTGAATGGTCTAGGATCATAGAGAGGCTGCTCAAGCTAGCTGTAAGTTGAGTTCAACAGTGAAATAGTGTGTTCTCTGGGCAATGCTAGGTGTTGATAGAATTAGACGATTTTAAGATAATTAGCAATCGGCTAACCAGGGGCCCCACATTTGTGCCAATTTTTAATATCAAGAAAGCTACCTTCGTCAGATGTATGTATTTTACTTAACTGCAGATTTCTCCACTCTGAACAAAACCCAAACATTCTGTAAATTCAACAATGGTTAAAAGATTGAAACATAATTATTTATCTGGCACCTTGGTGGGTCTTTTGCACTTTCAGGGTCCTGCGTTTTTGTGTGTAAGTCTAATTTTTTTGAGTAGCGCTACAACACCTACAATGCTTTGAACATCTCTAACTCAGTGGGACACCGCACCCTTGACCCTCACATATTGAAATTGGCATGGCCCACAAGGGAAAACTTTCCAAATTGGATTCACATCGCCTGAAACATGTATACATTTGGGTATTGGTGCCTCTGAACACGCTGTGGGCGCGGGGCTCCAAGAGGCTCAGGGAACGTAGCATAAAGTTATGCTGCTTCTGCTATGTTGTCAATTCAGCACTGGCTGTTTCATTTGATCCAGTTCAACTACCTACTGGTGGGTACTCAATAAGTTAAACTGACTTTCTTTCAAACTTTATGAGCATTCTTTGGGTGTGAGGTGGATGGTAATTTTCTCACAACTTTCTAACAACTAGCCCAAAGTGTCAGTCCTGGCTGTCAATTTTATTGACATTTTACACGCCATATCAGGTTGTGTTTGCTGAGAAATTTACCCTGCTCTTGAAATTTTCATTAGCATCTTGTGTTCTTTTTGGAAATCTCAGTACTGACTTAATTACCGACTGACATGCAAATAATTTCTAATTGAAGTGTTTTGTTGAACAACATCTGGAGAGAGTCACATGAAGTTGATAGTTTTTTTTTGATTTGCATCAAATACAAACAGAAGCATGTCAGACACCTTCCAAGATTTCCTTGGCAGTGGTAGCTGTATCATTAACATCTGATAGGCAGCTTTTACTACTGTCATGTCTTTTCAGATTCCGAATCACTTGATTTGGTTAATATTCTTCTACTGGTTCTTTCACTCGTGCCTCAATGTGATTGCTGAACTGACAAAGTTTGGTGACAGAGAGTTCTACAAAGATTGGTGGTAAGTTGTGTCCCTTCTTGTAGAATTATTAAACAATGTTGAATTTGATACTGCTAACGGTTCTGTCACTGCTTAGTTTCTGTACAGCAATTATAATATGTATTTGCATGGTGATTTTCACTTTAGCTCACTGTTGATATGGCGGATATGTGGATTTTTCTTTTGTCATTTTTTATCAACCTTTACCTTAAGAAAACTTTGCTTCATTCTTATCAAGGTTGTAAACTTCACAGCTGCTGTAAAACATCACTTTTCCAAATTTTATTTTTAGCTGAATG
This sequence comes from Phoronis australis, assembly GCA_002633005.1. Classification (NCBI taxonomy): domain Eukaryota; kingdom Metazoa; phylum Phoronida; family Phoronidae; genus Phoronis; species Phoronis australis. The sequence continues at coordinate 374,500 of NMRA01000163.1, forward strand.
TGAAAACAATTGATATGAGATTTATTCTTAATGTGTGAATTAATTGAAGCAATACGGTCTTGAAAGTCTTTGTCTTGATTTTGAAAGTCTTTGTCCTTATTGAGTCAATTTCAATAGGAAAATAATATATTGACCTTATATGAATGCATTTAAGATTAATTTTTTCTGTTCTCTTCTGATTTTAAACCCTACTGTATATCTTCGTGTATTCAGCATGCAATATGGCAGAAATTTGGAATGCTGGTTTGTGAGGAAAATGTTCAATAAGAATAAGCGTTGAGATCATTGTAATTCCGCTTTGGTTCAATTTATCTTCTCTGCAGCTGCCATGAAACGGTAACCTTTCGGAAATAATTTGCAAAGTAGAGGGCCTTTGAAATCATTTCTATGCCGAAGAGACATTGTTTTAGTTCCAAGTAACTGAAGAATAGACCTGGACATTTGTCTTGCTTTGTCTATTATGGTTCATGTATTATCATTATTATTGTTTTTATAAAATGTTGCCAATAGTTATTGGAAATTTTGAAACAAAAATGTGGATTTGAAATTCTGTATATTATATTGTTGAGTACATTGTAACAAGGATCATCTGTCCTTTTATAATATTCCTTCTGGGCCTTTCCCAGATGAATTTTGATGGAATTTGCTAACTTTTTAAAAATCTATGTTTAATTTGTTTTTGTATTGTTGTCATGGCTTCCTCTCATCATTGAACAACAGTTTCATGCTGGAAAAACTCAATGGAAATGAAAAAGGCGTAAAAATTGTCAGTAAATCCTCTAGTTATCCAATCCTATGGTGAGTTTGCGCTTTCCATGGGAGACTGAAATTCAAATTTTAAAATACAGTAACTGTAAGTCTTTTTCAAAACAGTGAGTGCATTCTGGAAACATCGTGTAAGTTTAACACAACAGGAATGAGTCATAGTTGTGTCTGGCTGTGTATAAACATGCATAAATAAATTGAATGCATTTGTCAGGAATGCTGAATCTGTAATGTCCTTCTGGTCGACGTGGAACATGCCTGTTCACCGCTGGGCGAGGCGACATGTCTATCTCCCAATGTTGGAAGCCAAGTTCAGCAAGATGACCGCCTCTGTATTCGTCTTTGTTATCTCCGCATTCTTCCATGAATACCTCGTCAGTGTACCGTTAAGGATGCCACGGCTGTGGGCCTTCTTTGCTATGCTGGGACAGGTATAACTTCACGTAGTTACCACACTTTCCAGGCTTTATCGTGTTTTAATTAACATAGACCTCAGGTATTAGCCATACATTAGCTACGTTGTCATTATTATACAGTAAGTCCAAAAATGATTTATTTTGTGATTTGTATTATGCCACAACAGGATGAGTAACATCCATTACCCGTGTACCTGGCTGATGTAATTTTCCTCCCTTCTCTTCAACATAAATTTTAAATTAAAAGACCAGTTGTGTTTTTCGTATGATAGTGTGCTCCTTTATATAGACTTCGGCTAATAGCCATGTAGTCGCTTCATAAAATCAGTGCTTATGCAACTGAAAAGGGAAATTCTATAGCATAATTTGGAAATTCAATACCACGATTCAAAATTCCAACCTCACCGTCCAATCCCTTCAGTGTCTGCCATTTTGGTACATTATGCAATCCTGTGATTTTGCTAGAAACTTGGTCTCCGCATCACTAACAGTGGTTGAAAATTATCTACCTTAAAAGGAATTTCCAGGCTTATAAAAGTGACAATTCATTGTTAATTAACAGCACTTTTTAAGTTGGTGAGTAATATTTGATCCCAGGAAATTAACTGGTAGCAATGAAACACTAAGAGTTATTGGGATTTTACATGTTCTGATGTTACGTTTAGTAAAACTCCCAAGACCTCTGGTCATGTTGAAGAATAGGATGTAATATGCCCAATACTGTTCCCATCGTGAGCAGTCACTATCCATGGAATAGAATGTGATGCGCATTGCCCAGCAAAAGATTCACGTCTTGGTTTTTCACTTGCTTCCATTTAGCAAACACAGTTAATGCCATACTCATTGTTGAACACAGGCTGTTGTTTTTTAGTCTTTGGTGTTTGTTCAAGGAAAGTGAATGCAGACCAAGATCTATTGTTCAGTGGTTGACATCAAATTTAAAGTAGTTGCTCTTCCCTTATAAATAAATTTTATTAAAGTTTTATATAACACCTCTTATCGTGTATGTACATAGTGAAGTGAAATATACAGTCACACTGTATAGTTACATGTAGCACGGATTCAGTACACATGAAAAGTGGAAAGTGTGTAGTTTGCATGATTAAACACTGTTTGAGCAAACGCAATGAAATGCAGTTGAATTCAAAAAGTACAACCTAGCAGGCTTATATCTATGTCTGGGGTTTTGACTGTTTTGGCATTTCCTTATCAGGAAAGTGTTTACTTGAGGCATGTTATCAGCTGATGGCTCAAGATTAGTGTTAATTATCTGCTTGTGAATCTGGGGCAGAAAACACTCTGTCTGGGTCAATGATCTTAGTTTTTACATAACAGTCTGGGTTTTCAGACACAACTTCCTTGCAGATAGCGAGCACAACAGACTGCTTCTTATCACAAAATTCTCTCCATTTAAAGTGCAAGGCTGATTCTCGTTTTTTTCTCCTTTCAGGTTCCGTATGCTGTAATGGTCACTAAGTATCTACATGCAAAGCTGGGCAACATGGCAGTGTGGGTGTCCATTATATTGGGTCAACCACTGGCTATTCTCATGTACGCTCATGATTATTACATTAATTATTTGTTAAACATGGAATCAGCTACCTAAGAATATGGCCAGCATGCTGAACAGTTTGTATCTCGACAACAGCTTCATGTACCTAGACTTGCCTACAAAGCAATGTGAAGAAAAATGCATGTGCTTGACAAATTAAATTGAGACATATTTTTATACTGGTTGTGATTAAAGAATAAATTATATCACTTATTATCAATGGGGAAGCATGACTTGTATTTGTTTGTATTTGACTTCAAGTCTTTAGATTTTGTGCTTTCCTTCACATTTTCAAAATTTTGATTTTCAATAAGTTCAATGCATTGTCTTACAAAAGTGATACCGGATATACTATGGTCAACAACAGTGTTTGCACCAATTTTCACTGAACTGTGGTGAGACAATTCACAGTTGTTTGAATTGTGGCAAGGTAATACTCTAGTTGATGACCAGCAGATACGGTGGCAAGGTAATACAATACTCAAGTTGATGGAGTTACAGATTTCATGGCAAGGTAATACTTGAGTTGATATACATACAGATATTGTGAATAATGTTCAACGATACTAATTATGCAGCAACAAGCATGGTCAGGTCAGGTCAGGTCCGTCTGTGTTTATTTTTGTACATTGTTATCGATTCTTTTCTACTAATCATGTTATTCTGTGGGTGTGTATACATGTACCTTGTTGTTTATGGATGCCAAAAAACTGTCTGCCCTATGAAAATAAAATGGTAATCTAGTCATTTCCACAAAGGTTTCAATGAGACACCCATTTTATGTTGGTCTTACATTTATACGTGGTCATTTTCTGTGAACAAAAAGCATTATGCCTGTGCCGCTTAATCATTACAGTGTTCTGGCTCATGGTACGCATGTTTAATGTGACGTCAGTTTGATGGTTTGGACCCAATTAAAGTGCAAAAATTAAAAATCGGTAAGTGATGAGGCAGTGCTGTAAATTACCAAGCACAAATTATTATCTGGCTATGGGCCCAGTCAATCTTAATCCTTCTCAATTCCCTGGGAGTGGGCCCAACAGTTCTCGGACCACACCGATTAATACTTCAAATGCTAAACTGTCCACGTGATTACCTGAATCAGAACCAATCAAAGACCTGAATTTTTTTGAAAATGTGACTAGCAAGTATGTCGTCATTAAACCAATGAAATATTCCTATCCAACTATTTAGTTGGATTGTATTCCAATCGGCCCAACTTTGCTATCAAGAATGGAATTTTATAAATAACTTTTTAAATAACAAATAAATATGTTTAAAATCCTTGACGATCATACAGTCTTATGAGTATTTTTTCTAGGATTTTCATGGGAACTGAAATAAACTTCACAAACATGTAATTTTTCGCATGAAACTTGCAAATTCTGTTTCGTTATTACTATGAGTGCCTTGTTTTGCAAATCTGATCCTGTCCATTATTTTGATTTGATATATTTACAATTACTTCTAAAAGTAGAATGAGTGAATTATGCAGTGCTTTATAGGTAAATATTTACAATCAAGTTTCATTTAATACACTTTCATTTCCATTTCTGGACAAATTCAATATCCTGTGGAGCACGAAAAAGTTGATGTTGAAGTTCAACATGCGACATATACAAGTGCCTAACACATGCACCAAACCATTTCCAAAATATATTTTGTATAACAGATGACAAAGAGGCAACACCCATATGCCTACAGGATGGCTGATGGACATCTGACGCACAATGTATGCTTTGATTCACTGCCTGCTGCCGGCCATTCTAACATCTGGGCGCCACCTTGTGGCCATTTGTGTGAGCTATACCGCAAGGAAGACCTACAATGTCATGAATGTAATACTTATAAACAACACAAGAGAAATCATTAAGTTAAAGTCTCGCCAATTTCGGATACAAATAATTGCCAAAATTTACTAACCTTGTTTCGTTTTTCAACATCAAAGCATTGCTGAGAATGTCCACAATTTATCACAATATTTTCTTATGGGGCAGAACTTGGATGCCATATATCTGTGTCCTAAATTGGTGAGCTTTTTACCTCCCGTTATTTTCAACAGAGTCCAGACAATCCACACAAAAGAGGCTACACAACAATGCGTGCACTAATCTATGCCCAACCCTTTGCATAAATGGCAAATGTATGCATCAAAACATTACAATTTGGTACATGTTGGTACAGTTGCCAACCTAAGCCTCGTCTACTTTTGCTGCAAAATAGTTCAACTCGTACAACAATACTATAATATAATATAGCCAAATTAAAAGCAGGATGTTGAAAACAAAAACAACGTCAAAGTACAGCATGGACGACACTTGGACATTGGGAAAATATAATCCTCCGGTACAATAGCCAAACGCAGTAGAACAGAATACCACAGAATGCCATATCAGTGTGACAGGATCTCTCAACTAACAACTACATGACATACCACAACACCCACAGGGCATAATATCAAAACATTCATGCTGCACTCTAAACATTTTTAGAACATACTATCACGAGAGCCATATTTGACATGGGACTTAGCATGAACTGACACGAAACGAAATACTGCACAATGGTGCAGTCACATGATCCAGATTTTTTCAACAATTTGAGGTACTGGCATTCTCAAAGCGTCTCAAACTAGAATACAATCCTCCATGACTTACTCGTAGCATTATATATTACTGTTTGAGGGTTTAAAAAAAGCTATTAAATAAATATAAAATTACTGGGCAACCACTTTTGTAAGAAATTAAATAATAATATAGTTCATACTACGGTAAGTGACTCGAGCATGAATTACCGCCATGTAATGTATGCATAAAAATTCATAAGTCAATTGACGAGTGATCATGTTTCACAATGCAATGTACATGTAGAAAGATTATGTGACATTTTGACCCATAAATGTATAGACCTATACAGACAGCAAACATGAGTACATGGCGCACGGACTAGATTAAAATATCAAGTTTACTGAGCTTAAGGTATTCAAACTTAATGTTACTAATACATGTAGCTGCTAATAGTTAACTGGGATCAAAACATCACCTGTTTAGCAGTGTGTAAGTAAAAGTAACACACAGTAGGGAACAATACATAGTCATGAATTTTGTGATATACATGTAAACTTGCAGGACAAGATTTAATAACTTGAGCCGTAGATGAGCAGGGTGTCCCAAAAATGGACACAAGAATACTTTGAAATTTGACTACTGTGAAATGGATTTACAGAAGGGTACTAATAACTACAAACATCTCTAACTTCCAACAGTTTTGGCTTTCAGCATTAAGAGTCAACTGAAAAATATGTAGGCAGAAATGACCTGCATGACGGGAAAACAACTTTTTTGTATATTTTCATTTGGCTTGTCATCAATCATACTAGTTGGCCAGTTTCTACATCACTTACTTCAGAGGTTGTGGCTGCAATTTTTCGCCTATTTAGCATGCAACACAGCCAACAAGTTAAGGTCTATTTTGTCAAATTCCTCCACGAAAATAAAGATTAGGAACATTTTAGTCTATTACTAACATGATTTGCAGTGTTTAGATACCATAAAATAACTGGTAAAATTGCCATTATTCATAGCAAAGTAATCAGGCTTTCAAAAATGAATAAAAATGAATTTCAAATAATGGCCTCCATGTTCAGACTTAAAGCAGAGTGTCCCATTGGATAGAACTCAACGTGATCCATTCATAGAGCGAGGCGTCTCAGCGTTAGACATTATCCCCGTCGTTTTCTTCATTTGATCAAAACTCCAGTGGAGTTGCTGAACTTCGGCATCATGCCGTTGTCTATTGTCTTCTATTTCTTTCAGAAGGTGTTCATTTGTCTGTACTAGTGACCTGAAATGAATGACAAGTCTATGAAGAACTGCACAGCGATACACAGAAAGACAGTCCACTTACATTGTCATGAATTTTTAACAGGTCATTCGACAAGTATACAGATCTGAAAATAAGGGGACACAGACTTCAAAAGTCCAGTCCGAAGCAAGTTGAATCCTGATCAAGGATTGAGATTTGAAAATCGTGAAATCAGATCTAAAAATCTCAATTTGAAACAACGTGAAATCCATCAACCTGACTTTTTTTCGCAGTTGACAACTCCTCAGTTTGCAGCACACATCCCAAGCAGTCACACTCATAACTGACCATGCTTTTAAAAGCAAACTTTCAACCCTAAAATCTAAAATTTCAGAGCATCGGGTTAAGGTGTGCTGCACTGCTGGTTGTCATGTCGTTTCATTACAAAAAATCACTATGTTGAATGTCATTAATGTGATGAGCGTTAATTACCACTCAGCAACCAATTCAGTTGAAACAAAATAAGACCAATTCCCACATCCCAAATTCAACTCTTCTCTTTAGCGGAGGTAGAAAAATGTAATGTATTTTATGATTCACCCAGTAGTAGGCAGACAAGTGAACGACCATTGATTACGCTTCAATTCACTTTTCAATAATTTTGATGTCTGCTTTGCAACTCAATACGCAACAGAAAAACTTTACAGGTATCAAAGTGACAAATGACAAACTAATTGAATGTAAACCTATAAGCAGTGCTTACCATGGCAGCAGTGGGTCTAGTGCCCTAAAGGCTCATAGCATTGTTGACCAATACCACAGTAAGGGTGTAGTAGTATTCTTGCATTAAGAGACAACCAAAGTGCACTGTTCTCACTTCAGAATTCTAAGCAGACTTTACATGGATTTGGGACAAAGGTGATTCAGATATTGTCGAAGTTTTTGGATATAAATATTTGGTGTTTCAGAGTGAAAACGTCTACTGAAATGCAAAAATCAATGAAAGCATTTTTATGGCCATAACCCTGTTAGTACTCTAACTATGCATTTATAGAAAGTATAATTTACTCTAAGGCTTATACTTGCTTCTAACACCCGATGCCAAAGAAAATACATCAAAGCATTGTGCCCAAACAAGCATAACCTGCATTCACTATGCCACAGTTGTTGTAATTTGCATAACAAGAGAAAAATCTGGCGATAGTTTTGGATTTCTAACACAAGGACACGTGTCAGGCTGAGAACATGACCTGGAATTCCTCATCGTGACAACTAAGCACACTTGAGGAATTTCCTGTCAAATGGCTCAGTGCAAGCAGAATTCACCACGACAGTTACACATCACAGTGCCATCATGATGTGTACGGTATTCTAAGACAGCATTAACAGCTAAATTACGTCATGACAAAAATAGGCGTGTAACAATGAAAAAGGAAACGTTTACTTATTATAATATGTTGAGATATTTAATTAATATGACCCATTTCACTCACTTGTGGCTTTCTTGAAGCATGGAGGCTAACTCCTGCATCTGTGAGAACTGTTTCAGGCGAATCTTCAACATGTCTACTTCCTGCTTGAGAACACTGTTTTGCTGCATCAGTTCATCTACAATTACGACAAAGCAACACTAACAGTAAATATCCTAGAGCATAGTGCCGTGTCTTCATGTCGACATGATAAACAAGATTGTTAGTTTTCAAAATAAACTAGACAGACTTCAACAGAACTCTGCCAGAATTGGACAAACTTGGAAAACACCATGCCAGAAATAATTGGGAGTTGAGTCGAAATTTTGTCTGGCACAATGAATAGTGCTTTTGTTGAACTTTTGACTGAGAGTTTAATGTGACATAGCATCTAGCCGCTAATTGTATATTCATGTCATGGACTTGTCCAGTATGTTGTTGTGATTTCGACAAATGTGGATGGGGCAAAACATGTTGGAGCTTTGTTGAGATTTAGCCAGAAATGAAATGGTCTCCAGTAAAAAATATATGGATATAGTCACGGATTTGTGCACCGGAACTTTGTCGAGTCTCGATGCTGCCCACTTTGAAAACTAGCCGCAGATATAGGGTAACTTAAAGCGGTTAATAACTCGCCTTTTGTCACAAAAAATACTTTTGTTTTAGTACACTTACCATTATGAACTTGCTCTAAAATTGATCCTTAGTCATTACACAGGTAAATTATCATTAGTCATAATGCAGGTAGATGATCTTTAGTCATTATTCAGGTAAATAATCCTTTGTCATAATGCAGGTAGATTATACTTAGTCATCATACAGGTAGACGTGATTTCTAAAAGAACTAACAGTTCGCTATTGCATTAGGCCAGGCTTAAAAAGTTGACTTGCCATGGCCTAGAGCAACAACAAACTCAGTTCTTCGAAAGACCCAAAATCACTTCTTAACTGAGAAGTTGAGACCAAGTTTGTACGTGGTCTTAAAAGTAGGTTTCTTCCATGGAACGCGGTTTATAGATCTGACATTTTGATAAGGAGAAAAATGCTACCTCGATGTTTTAGTTCCTATATCTGGCCATAATGTTGAAAACAGTGAAGAATAGGGCAAAGTACTCAAAAGGAACAGATGCAAATTGCTCCTTTACAGGATAGCCCAATTTTTCATTTTCATTCTAAATTTAGCATTTTACGACTGACATTTCTCACGTCTACAGGGATTATTTACAGCAGTCCTGGGAATTTTTTTTGACACCTATACAAATCAAACTAGACAACACACAACGCAGCAGAGGAATAAAATTTGTTGCCTGAGGTATTTTTTTCCACAAATTAAAGTGGTGTTTCTGCAAAAAATGGAATGCAGTTGTGAGGTATTTGAAAGAATAGTCACCTGGTCAAAGGGCAAATGACCGTTTGGCTGGTTAAGTACAGGAGGGACCATCTGAAATCTCAGATTTTGGTAGGCAGGACCAGTAGATATTACTGGTCAAAGATATTTTTAAATGAATTTTGGGTGGTTGCATTCCAAAGTAAATAAAAATTATTGGTGGTGGATTAGAAAAACAAAGTAAAAATATGGAAGGCGGGTGAAATAATTGGTTTTTCCCCCTCAAAAATGGATTTCACTGGCTTTCCCCCTTCACATAAATGGATTTCACTGGCACAGCCTTAACTCTAAGATTCACTTTGCAAATTCATACCGAATTTTTTCTCAGTTATGACATAATCAAGTAAAACAGTCATAAATTTGCGACTTTTTAGTGAAACACACCCCCTGGTGAGAAGCCCAACTGACCAGTGTGTGATCTATCCCCTGATCCACTGCGCACAGTTGTTCCATGGAGTCCACCACCAGCCAATAGCGTCTCAGAGTGTTCCAGTCGTTGACGTAACGAGGTGTTCTCCTCGTAAGCCTTCTTAAGTCTCTGTTGCAGTGCCACCTGTGAATAATAATGAAAACATTACTGACTTAGTATACTTCAAAGTTGGGTGCCAAATTAGAGAGGCACTTTACTCGACTCATTGGTATCTTCAGGAACAAGTGCATGTTCTAAAAGTGCGGCTCAAATCGATACAAGCATGCACTCATATTGATATTGTGCAGATTTTTGAGAAATTTCAGTAAAATCATAAAGTACTGTGGAATAAACTTCTTATTTTCAAAAATTCCCAATTTTGAAATGGATTGCTTCATTTGCAGTGATTTTGCTAGACAGAATATTTAAGAACACCAAGCTGTACAAGAATTATTAAGTGTCAAACATGTGGTATCTAAACTGCTGGTAATTGTGGATATTTCAACTTAGTCTTAGCTATTAAATACCAAATATTTTACAAATTGTATCTTTTAATTAGTTTCACACAATATCTTTTAATACATTACTAGGATGGTTAAGTGCCTCTTAATGCGCGAGCTGTTCAGGACGGCTTAAATTGATTTTAATAAATGTGGCAAATATTTGTCTTTGCCTATTCTTCATATTGCTACAGATCACATTACATGAAGCCATGATCACGTCACATGTCAAACATCGAGATTTCTTTCAGTTTGCAGTCACAGTACTAAGATGTACATCCACACAAAAAACAAAAAATTGAAAATCATATAAAAAATAAATTAAGCTTCTGAATAACGCATGGTCCCAACCTCATTACACACAGATGTTGTGGTATTACAAAATTGCTAATATTTATAGTTCTAAGTTGTCAAGTTCAAATGACATGGTAATAAACTAAACAATGACACTACTTCGCAACTCCCCGTCATTCCCATTTCACATCGTCACACCTTTTTGTCCTCCCAACCCATCAGGTCTGCCCTTCTCGTTAACAGTACAAGGTACACACTGGTTCAGATGCTAAAGCTTATAAATGGTAGAAGTTGACATCAATTCACTCACAGTCTGACTTTGAGTCTGTTCTACTGGTTCTTCACGTTGCTGGCAGTCATTCAGCTGTTCCTGTAACAGCCGGTTTTCTTGACCTAGCTCTTGGTTCTGTTGCTGTAGTTTAGACACTTCTCCAGAGAGGGGGTTACTGCCTAGGAACTCGGTGAAAATGGCATCTGCTTGCTCTGTTGAACAAACGGAAGATTCACACCACTTGCTGGGGTGTGTCAACTTAAAGAATTTCACCAAAAGTACACATTGGCAAGATGGTAAAACAAACACTGGACATTTCCCATATTAAGCAAAACACACACAGGTCAGGTCTTCAATGAACTCGGGCAAAGTTTCGCAGTATGATTGTTCCAGCACTCAGCCATCCACCAGATACCTGTAAGTCGGGTTACAATATCTCTGTCTAGTCAACTCCAATTTATGCGAGTTGCATCAAATGAAAAAGCAAGAGTTGTACTGAACACAGGTATTGCATGGCAGCTGGTGTGATAATGCTGTTATTAGCTAGAATAAAGATGATAAAGCAAGCAACCCACTTAAAGGGGCAATTTCTAGTTCTTTCTCCCCACCTAAAATGCATGGGGTAATAGGAACCAAGGTAATTCAACCACAAGAGACACAGCTCAAGCATTTTTACATCACAGCGAAAGTCACCTCCATCCCCAACTGTAACAGTAAGTACAGTTTGGCATGTAGACTAGAAGATTGACACAGCTGATCATGGCCACACTTACTTGTAAACCTCTTATTCCTGTGTAGAGACTTGGAACCATTCCAATACTTATCCACTAAGTCAAGTAACTTGGACAGAAACGGATACTGGTTCTCTGAGCTGTCTGACTGGGCACTGCTGGAGGGCTGGAATCAATAATGCCTACATTCTGTTGCTGTTCTATTTCTGACAATTGACTCTTGAACGTGACCTCCGACTTAAATACATCTAACTAGGCAGTAACCTGCTCAACCATTAGGGTAAACATGCACCATCACTCCTTGACTTTCCAGTTTCCATCCCAAGCTTAAAAGAGCCGTGGGTGTTGATACAATTAAGCACATTTATAAGGAAAGCTATGTAGATCTTGCAGCTGATAGTTAATGTTTCTGAGACACCAAACCCCAGTCAACACAAAAACATGTGAATGATGTAATCTCAAATGTTCCAAACAAACACATGATAGTCATACAGATACTTTTTGAATATTGGGCATTAGCTAGAGTTGCAAAACACTTACATAAACTTTGTGAGCTGTGTTAGACTGGGAAGGTTGGTAGGACAGGTCTTGCGAGGACTGGCCTGTGAACAAAAACAGTATTCTCAACTCAATGACCTAACACACACAAGGCATTAAATACACAAACTTGGCGTTACACAATTCAAGTCACTTGACTTCCAGTGAATCCTGGAAAATGTAGGAAAAACCTGCCTTGTCTTTTCCCAGGTATTAGAATGGTTATATAACATAGACAACTAAACTTCAGCTACAATAACTTGTATTCGTGCAAGTTCTAGGTATGAAATGAAAACACTGTCAATTCTCGACTTGCCTGAATTGTTCATTCATACAGGACACAAAACACAACTGCCACAGTGATGACCAGCTTAAAGTCTTCAAGAATCGCTGAGATTTTTATGGTCTGCACAAGAAACTATTAAATGTCTCACAACCTATCACATGGTTTACTGAGGATTTCACAGTTAAATGGTGGGAGTTACACAAGACTGAGATTATGGAATGAAAATGATCTGAATTATTATGACACAGAAATAAACTACAGGATCTAAAATGTACGGTTTGTGGCAAGACCGGCTCGTCCAAATGTCGGTTCAACAAGAGCTGCAAAACAACATGTTGTGGAAATCGAAGACATTCCATGAGTCCACTAAAAACAGCTCACCAAAGAGACAATTTATGAGCTAAAGAAGCAGAGAAAATGAACTTCCATTTATTATAAAATGAACCTCCATTATAAAATGAACCTCCATTATAACAAGAGCAACGCGGAGCGTTGAAATGCGCCCACGAATGCATTGCAAATGGTGTGCTTTTAGGGTTATTTAGTATTTGTATCATAAAAATGGCCACTGGATGGGGCAAAAACATACAATCCATTCAAAAACAGGAACATGCCATATTTCATAAAAATCTGTCAAGGAACTTCAGAGAAACAAAAGAAAACAGAATAAAGTGAAATTGCCACTAGTGGGCACAGTGTCCGTTGGATCCGCCTGAAAGACGCCGTCGTCTGTTGTTATCTCCATTATAAACACACAACTTACTAAATTTAGTAAAGATCCTGCAGTGGGTTTAAGAGATACAACTATGGGCGCGAAACAAAACTGCCACAAGCAGGCACCACAGTAGTCAGTCACCATCATCAAACGTCATCTTCACACTAAGAACATATATGCCAATTGTCAAATGATTTGGTTGAAAATCATCATCAACCATCCACTTTACAGTAAGCACATACATGCCAATTTTCACAATCATCCTTTGAGCGGTTTGTTTGATAGAGGGGTGGACGCAAAAAACACTCGAAAACAGTAAAAATGGCCACTAGGTGGTGCAAACTATGTCGAATCCATCCATAAACGGAAGGATAGCGTCATCTCACCAATAGGTGCCTACATACCGAATTTCATGAAAATCCGTTCAGGACTTTTGAAGATAGAAAGGTAAGCGTAAAAAAATTAAAATTGCCACTAGGGGGCACACCGGTAATCGTATCCGTCCGAAAGTTCGCTCATGCCATCCCATTCATGAATGGAACATATGTGCCGAATTTCATGAACGTATGTCAAAGGGTTTTGGAGATAGAGGAGCGGACGCCGGATGGACGCCGCCCGGACGGACCGACGGACGGAGATGATGGCATAATGCGTCCACATATAAATGTGTGGGCGCATAAAAAGCAGAAATGATCACGTGGCATTGCTTTTAATGCCCAATATTACAAGATTTCATGTTTTTTCGTCTGAAAGTAGCACACATGGTTACATGTGAATACAACAGCACTGTGACCACATATCACATGCTACTGTAGTCTTACAAACGCACACTTGTGAAGTCATTTGAATTGAGTATGGTTTCTACACGACGCATTGTTGGAAACTAGACTTTAACCAAGAGACTTTTAATTAGCTGAAAGTCCGCCCAGATGATTGGCAATTCTTTGTGTCACAGAGAGGTGTTCAATACAAAGACTATCTGAATGGAGACTTTTGCAATAATTAGGAAACCATTTTTCTATTCAGGGTTCAAAATCATAAAGTTCCCATCAGATAACATTAGGGAAAAGTCATACAACAACAATGTAACTATCCACATTCCAGTTTTTAAGTTAAAATAACATAGGTCTAACAATAGCAAAGCTTGAAACATGCTGCTCGTTACATAAAGATGTTGATGAATTAAACTATTTAATATGTATTACCAGAGAAAAGGCAGTCTCACCTTTGCTCTTGACTTGGTCATCTGGTGGCCGTGGATGTGGCGTAAATGTGCCATGGGACTTATAGCTTGTGTACGCCTCTATCTCATCCTGGTACTTCAGGTTGGAGTCCTTTCTAGGTGTACCCACCACAGAACTTGCCCTTTGGGTTAAAAGAAAACAATTGCCGTATTTTCTCAAACAATACTATATACAAATTGAATATGCAGATGGCGCGTTCATTGACGATAGTCTATCGTGAGATAGTCGCTGTGTGAAATGTCAATAGACAATGAGAACGGTAAGTATTATGGTGACAAAGATATTATCTTTTAAAAGCACCATGTAATGCCACCTTTAAAAACAAGTGTTGTCAGTGGTTCATGTTATGGGGTGTAACTCCTTAACTAATTTTTAAATACAAAGTTTTAGCGTTCTTAATTATGGTAATACACCAGCCTGACTGGAGTCCACGGATTATTTTAATGGAAGACTGACCGCCAATAGGAAGATTTCTTCCAATTTGAAGTTAATGAGAGTGACCCTACTTGGATAACACTGCATGCCTTTGGGATTTTAAGTTTCAGACATTTTGAAGGTGCATGCCAATTATGACTGCAAGATGGTTCGCGAAACAAAGTGAATCCTAGGCATGCATTCCCTGGGTCTGATCTTTCTCAGCAAAACATATCCGCTCAGATTATTTAAAAGGATTCTTATTCATTAAGTGTTATTTTGCACTTGGTTTCCCCCAGGGTTTGTACCACAAATTTTAGAAAACTTGGACAAATTTTGACAATATTGGTGAACTTTTTGAAAACAAGTAATATACCTGCTGTGAGATTGTGATGGTGACAGCTCCTCCTGGTGTTGGCGACGAGAACTACTCACAGGAGCAGACTCTCTGGCCTCTTCAGATTCCATTTGATGAACAGCTACAGAATAGATCAAAGCACTCGTTAGTTTAGAGTCTACAACCAATTACCAGTTAGCAACCATTTACAATTATCGCCATTTTCAGAAGTGCATGGAACAAACTCACACTTTTACCGACCAGCCCCCAAAAGTGTAAAAAACTTTAATATTTTCGTCGATCGGGACTGACTAAATTGTAAGCTGAAGGTATACATTGGCCAACAAAAGTGCCTGGATGACAAAGAATAATAAAAATTTCAAGTTATTTGTTGTGTTATTAATACATTTTACGAAGCAATAGATAAGGCGTTGAAATTTAGTCTTTTCGCAATCACCATTTTATGACTTCAAAAGCATACCCTAGCAGCAAGTTATGCCCCTCTCAACCTTATGCGTACATTTTGTACACTCATGTGGAAATAATTTTGCATGATCTCCAATGTTACTAACTAGCTGAACAAAATTAAGTACATGCCTTGGTAATGCAACACAATTGCCCTTCTCGTGACTGAACTGTTTATGGTCTGATTCTCACATGGAATTTAAGACATTATACTGAGACTGTGTATTGTATCAAAATAGGATTGCCTCTCCTTGAAAAGAAACAATAATTTACTTTGGGTTTTAACTAGTCCTACATAAATTTGAAAGTTAAGACACAAATGTATCAAATTCTCTCCATAATGATTCAAAACATTAGCAAAGAAATTTTCAGAGCTGTATATGCAGGATGTTAAAAAGTAATGCCATGAAAACATAAAAAGTTGTTGCAAACAAGCTTTGTGATGGATTTTGAGTGCAAAGAGGAAAACGTCAGCTTTGAGGAAGGATCCAGAATAAAGGAAACAGGTCTCAAAACTTGTGAATTACAAGACGAAGAATTTCTATTTTTTTCTGCAACCACATTGAAGACTCAGAAACATAACCATAATCAACATGTCAAAAGATACTTCAATAAGTACAAACTTCAAGGTATAGGTTAGGTACATTCAGCAAGTTTTTCAATCACTCTGAGGAGTTATGTAATCTTATGACATGTCTGTCATAGAACATGAAAAACTCATTCTACAAACACATGTCCGGTGAGATCAACAAGCACCCACCATCAAGCGAGTACTCTTCCTTGGCGGGCCGTGAAGCTGTAGAGCCTGTTATAGTCCTCGGTTGATTAAGGTCGCCACCAGAACGCGCTATTAGGTCGAGCATTGCCACATCATCATCATCTAGAACTAGGAAAGTAGAAACAACATGCAGTAGAGCGACATACAGTACAAGACAAAAGTATTCAGACAAAATGACCACAATTCCACATCATGAAGGTTGGGCGGAAGCCAAATTTACCATCAAGTAGTCTTCTAATCTCCCATAATCAAGAATAAACTTAAGGGAAACTAGCAGGAAACAGTACGGTGGCTACACCATTCTGTAAATTAGAATTTCGACATTACCACTCACTTTTGCTGCAAAGAGAGTTAGCCCTCATGGCAGTTAAATGGTCTTTTGTAACATTATTTTTGTCTTCTACTTTAGAATCAAGCGCAGCACCAGTCCTTCTTATTAAAATAATGGAGGCAAGCCAGACAAGGGAACATATGAAATGAGACGTTCTTAAAAGGATACCAAACTTGATTTTGGGTCTATTAATAGATACTAAAAACCACTTGCCTATGCAATTCTTTGAAATGAAATAAGGCTCTGTAACCCGCGAAGGTCTAAAGGAAAATTTGAAACTCCTTTCAAAGTCTGCTAAACAGGCAAGCATGACCTACACTTTTAGCAAATTACATAGCAACTGTGCATGACAAAGAATCCTACATAGACTCCGTCACAGGTCAACTCGACCATCAAAATTTCCCGATATTGATCAAAGACACCTTGCTCTAGACTTGTAGTTAATTACATCACCTCAGCTTGTTGCTGTTATCATTCTCTAGACAATGAGACACATCATAAACTCAGTGGAGGCAACAATAGTATTTTTAAATTTTTGTTTTGAAAGGTTTTAAATGGCATAATTTGAATAGTTCATGAAAAGTACATGTAATTAGGTTGTGAAAATGTGAATTTTAAACCTAAAATGTATAATGCTGTCACAGTATGTTCCTCTTTAATTCTGCTGGGTGTGCAACATAATTGGGCCAATTATCAAACCACCAGGCAGAGATGGGTTTTGAGGTAAACCAAGTGTCATCCCGACAATTCTTGGCATGTCAGAAAAGATCATCCACCATAATGTCCAATCTGTGGCACACGGAGTATGAGTTTTTGATTCCTGCCTTAACTTAGAAGATTGTCACCAAAGATGCATAGCAGGTGACAGGACGGAGATTGGTGGAAATCACCAAACCATGGGTATCCTTTCAAGGTTATTTAGGACCTTAGAAAATGTCCAAGTTTGGCTGACTATTGCAAATCACATCTCAGAAATTGCTGATCGAATTCATATGAAACTTACAGATATCCTGGCTTATTCATTGTCCTCCAAAACATTTTGTGGGAATTTTTCTTAAAATGTACCATTTTTGTATCACAAAATAAGATTTTTATGATTTTTATACCTTAAAATTCCTTAATGAAAACAAAGCATCTTGAACATTTATATCAAACAAAATTTACTCTCTTTCTTGACACCACTGTTTTCCTATGAATGTTTGATTCTTTAAAATTTGTTAAATTGTACTTCAAAGATTTCCATGACTACCTCTCAGTAACAATGTTACGTCATTCTACACAACAACCATCATCTATTTCCAGCACTCACCACCAGTCTTCTTCATACTGTTCACCATTTCAACACGCGGATTGGCCTTCTTCTCTGGAACAGGTTCTCTGGGACTGGGTTCAGTCAACTCGTATGCCTGTGACGTCCCAAAGTGCATCAGGGCCGCGCGCCTCTCACTGTCACGCACCCCACGGTCATCTGAATAAAACTCAAGCACATAACAAGACAACATCTCAGATAGGAACACGGGGGTTAGTCTCCGATGAAGCGTCCAAACTCATCTCAGTGTTTGGAGCTGATGGTCATTTGCTCATACTAGAGCCACAGTGACTATAAACTCACGTTCAGTTGAGGAAGTGAACTCAGGGGAGTGAACTCTTAATTTAGACCACTTACCACAATAAAATTGTATGCAAATGTATTTGAAACAAATTTCTGAAAACAGGACATTTTAAGATTCATTGGTCCATGCAGTGCATTTCTGTAAAATAATGAAATGGCTCCTAACAACAAACCAACAGAATACAAGGATTGGTAAGTAGAGAAGAGCAGTATGTTTGATATAAAGTCAGGCTTATGCCGCAAGACTTGAAACAGAAATTTGGTCTCACAATCCCTCTTCACAATCGTTGAATAAAGTTTTAGCAAAGTAACCATGGGCGCATCATAGTCTAGAAATAATTTAGAAATTGTCTCAGTAACTATCAGTTAGGTAATATATTCTCAGAGGCTATATAAGTATTATTTAGTTATTTTTCATAAATAATCTTGTGGAGTGTCGGACCAAATTTATGACTTAAGGCTTAGAGTCACTTCAGAAGCAGACCAGTGCTTTGGCACGATTACGTGAATGAAGCTGACCTAACTTTCTCAGACTTGGCAGCAGGTGTATGAGGAACAGTCTGTAGTCTGGCTCATCTCTAGTGACAGGGTTCAGTCTGAGGTCCAGTTCCTCCAGATTAGTATTGTGTCTCAGCTTGTGTAGCTCGTCCAGGCTGGAGATGTTGTTGTAGTACAGATTCAACCTATCCAGCATCTTCAGGTGCTCCAGGCCCTGCAGGTAGGAATTACATTAAAGCCTCAAGTGTTAACAAGTAGCCCCACCTAGTGTTCAATCCCTGGACCAACTTGTCGAATCCAACTGACAGATTCTGTCAGAGTGCGATAGTTCATTAAGGCCATTAGTAGCTTCTTCAACCTCAGTCCTCAGCTATGATAAGCATTTTTTTCAAGTCCAGAAATGAGCAAAGACAAGTTAAGGCCAATCAATTCAAGGGTTTGAAGCGTTTGAATTGCTGAAGGTGGATGCTTCCAAGCTAAAATAAAATTCTTATTCCCATTACCAAAACCATGTTTTAAGACACAAATTTTAGCCGAGTTTGATGTACAACACAACACAATGCATGTTGCCACTTCAACAAGAAAATCGTAAAAGTACAAGTTTGTACTTCATACATCCAATCACTTACATCAAGGGAAGTCAAAGAGTTCCTGGACAGATCTAGATGCTTTAGTCTCAGAAAGTTCCTCAACGAATGACCCAAGTGACATATCTTGTCTTGGTAGGTACCTGGTAAGGTGAGAGATCGCACATCCTCTGAAAACAAACAGAAAATGATTGCCCAATGCACCATGGATCCAGACTGGAAACTATATAAGTACTGCAAAAGTCAACTGAGGTAATTTTTAATAGATGCAATACATATACAGCCGTAGCCAAAAAGGGAAAAAATTGATGTCATCAAATAGGAAACTTTTCACATTGGCACTCTTTGGAGTAATGAGAGCATGAAAGTGACGGACAATTGATCCGACCAGAATTGACTGACTTCAATTACTATACATAATGGTTCATTAACTCAAAAGCAAAAGAATACATTCCAGTCAGTCCCTCCCAGTGAGTTGTTAAAATTCAGGAATTTATTTAGTTTTTTGACATCGGCTGGGATTGAAATTTTGCCGCTTTGTCAGCGGCAGCCACTGCTAGCTTTGTTGCGAAAACATCTTTGCGATACTTGAATCACCTGTTTAATTGTAACTTCCGTACACAACAGTTCGATATCAAAATAAACGACTAAATTGTAGCATTGGTAAACATGGTAAATATGGAAAACAGTTTAACAGTAACGCCACCACTCACGAGTCACGACTCAGCAGGCCTTTCAAAAATAATAGGGTGTCCAAAATGGGGTTCCCAATATTCCAGGGTGTCCATGATTCCGACGCATAACCCNTATTTTCAAACCCGTGTTCATGTGCAAGTCAAGTGGTTGTTCGTAAACCAAGGATAGAAATATAAATCGTAAAACCGGTGATAGGTTAAAGCACAGTCACAGTTGGTCAAAATACTTATTCAAATCCTTGTAAGTATATCAGGCGAATACTCTTGGCTTTTTAACACCACTACTTAAAAATAGTTGAGGTGTTCCCTCTCTCCAGTGCCCAGTGGCGATGTGGTGACCGCAGTGCATAATCTTAGATGTAAAAACCTTGATCTATGCATTTGTTTGTAAAAAAAAATCTGTGTGCTGGGGGTTTTGCTGGGGGTGGGGGGTTACGCGTCGGAATCATGGACGCCCTGGAATATTGGGAACCCCATTTTGGACACCCTATTTTCAAAATCCTGGATAAAGGCCTGGCTAATTTAGTGTTTGCTGGCAGAAAGTGTTGTGAAACAACTCGATTTCCATCCCATGACCAAGTGTTAGGGGAATCTTTATTTACATTTACATTACTCAAATAATGATTGTCAATGTACAACTTCTGCCCTGACGGTGCTGTAGCCCGGCAAAGCGGAACCTGACCCAATTCGCGGCCCCCGACGAGTAAGTAGATTTACAGTTTTCGTGGCTAATTCACCAACATAATCACCGTGCTCATTACTTTGGCTCACTACTAGAGTATTTTTTTGACTGGAAGTTTAGTTTCCACTGAACTTTAGCTGGTTTATGTTCGTGATGTCACTGGCTGGGATAACGGCAGAGTCAATCCGGCCGGCCGCTACGGGCCTGATCGGGCTTCGAGTCACTGGCCAGGATAACAAGCGTTTTGTGTTTAGAACTCAAAGATCACAAGTCTAAACAATCTATCTAGGTTCTCCTGTCTGTATCTCACGGGAAGTACTTCGAAATTATCTCAGAACAGACCCCCAAACTCCTGCTACAGACCTTGTTTGCCTGCCGAACTTTGTAGACTACTGTGTGTCAAAATACCAATAAATCCGTAAGAGCGAAATACAACAACACGTTTTTATAAGGACTCGGTGTATTTTCAAGTGTTTTACATCGAAGTTTGATGATTTATTGGTGTTAAACGATGACTTCACGCGATAAGCTGACACCAGTTACCCATGTTGTGAACTGCTGAACAGACTGCGTGTGAAACCGGTGACATCATTGGATAATTTCAACACCTCCGTCTGCCGTCAGGTGTCAGGTAACGCAACCGTACGTGTCGATATGGAGTAGAACTACACGATCTAAATTGATATAAATTAGGTTGTTTTTTGGGTGGCATGCTCCTTTAAATCGCCCGCCACAACTCCTAAGCGGTGTCACGTGATATATTTCAACGTATATTCTCTAGAGATTCGGAGCTCTTTCGCATTGAAGATAAGTTTGACCTTTACATCCGCTGTATTTTTTATCCAGAGCATGACAGTTTTATTGTAAAATTCGCATTATTGTATTCACTTTAAGTCACATAGTTTCAATTACTGATTGACTCATGTATTCGAGAGACCAGTTTGTATCTTTGGACGATGATGATTTTGACTGGCAAAGCATACTGGAGCTCAATGACGACGAACGGAGCTCCACTTGTCTTGTGGGTTTTCTTCTGTTTGTGTCAGTGCCAGAACTGCCACTGAAACTGCGGTAACGAGCTCAGGTGTACGTGGCCAGAAATCAGGAAAATCAAGGAAATCTGGTACGTATCAAGGCAACTGCCTATCTCATATTGAATAAATGTTGTCAACATGTCAGTAGAAATCGCCTGATTGAGGAACCGCCGCAACTCTGACCATTTTTCGTGGCACATTTATTGTTGTTGTGATATAGCACCGATTCCCACCTTCGTTGACATTGTTACTGTGTTGGTGTTAGTATCATGGTGTGTTGCATTACTGAGAGAAAAAAGATTCTGTATTCTCTTAGAAAGGGTTTCACTCTTTATTGCACAAAAGAACCACACTGTGAAACGGTATTATTGTTAATTTATTGTCACTGTATTTTATTGTTACTGTATCTATTATTGTTATTATTATTACTATTATTATTATCGTTACTGCTATTACTATTATAATTATTATTTTATAATTGTTCTTGCAGGTCTAAAGCTGAGCACTCGATACACCAGAGACGTCTTTGAGGCTAATTTCCATGATTAAATCACAGAGGCCAAAACAGAAATTGTAGGTGATAGTATTTTACAGCTGACCGATTCTGGAAAGAAAGCTGCACATATTATTGGTCAAATCAACTATGCAGAAAAGCCAAAGATTTTAATGAATTTTTTATATTCATCATTGACAGCAGGAGATGACCTCCATTTGCCAAGTTCAAAACGTGAAAAAATGTGGGAGGTTTTTCACCAGCAATGCATAGACTCGAGCTTCATTGCACAGGATGTAGAATTTCTGGAAAAATACGCGTCAAAAGAAGGTAACTATGTTTTGCGTCGTGTGTTTGCCACTTTTGTACGCACACTTTTCCATCATGTTTCTGTGGCATGCGATTCAACAAACATGCCAACAGTCCAACCAAACAAAGCAAAAGAACTACCGTAACACCTACAGAAGAAAAAGCATTGCACTATCTTGGAGGAGCAATTTGTTCGCGCTTGGAAAAGAAATTAAAAACTAAAGTCGGATGTGCACGAGCTGAACAGTGCTTTAATTTGTTAGACTTTTTCTGATGGCGACGGTGATCAACGTGACAGTATCATGAGCGAATGGACTGAAATGAAAAACTAGTCACTCCGGTGGTTTGAAATTATTAAAACAGAACTCTTCCATTTCCTAAAAGAAGTTGAAAGAATTGGTTGCTACTGCTTACAGCCTGACAAACTAGTCAATTATCATGGTGGTGACATTCGAGACAATGTCTTTTCCATTGTAAGGGAAAGTGAAAGTGGTCTAAAATTCTGGGATGACTTGTGCCAGAATACACCAGTTGATCATGACATTAAAATGTACATCATGTCCATGGTAGTGAAATTTTATGTAACCCTCGGGGGTTATTCATTTCAAAAAGGATTACTGGAAATTTATCAGCACTTTTCATCCCAGAATGTTGCCCGTCAAAAGGCACTACGCAAATCACTGAAGAATGACTAGGATATTTGGGCTGCAGGTTTTCTTAAAAACGGTGTTGAAACAACAAATTATGTTTTTCTCGAGCTTGTGTCTTGTGAAAACTGATTAGGTGAACTTTAATACAAGTGCAATACAGTGTCAACTTGACAATATCAAGTTAATTTATCTTCATAGATATTGCCACGCTCTTCTTTTTGATGTCTTTTGTGTGTTATGTGAACTATTTTCAAGCCCACCTGCAGTAGACAGGACTTAAATTTGTCAGTGAGAAAGAAACCAACTCAAGCTAGTGAAAACAACCCAAGTCAGTTATTCAACAATATTTGTCTACAAGAAAACCTGCAACCTACAGATAGACATTTTCAATAATATTTGTGAAAGGGTTCTAGAAATTTCTGAGATCAAATCGTAACAGCCAATGATATGATTAGATATGATCATGCAGTTGCAGAACAGTGTGTGTTAGTAGGAGGATCGACCAACGAGTGTCAAGTCCTACAGCGTGTACAGCAGATAAGACGTTTGATTATTTATGACTAATTGATTGAAATTACCCTTACGGAGGGTGGTAGCGTACTAACTCTTCTTCATTAGTATTCTAAATTACTTAATTAACGACAGGTTTCACTTGCATTACTTAGTGTTAATTAAATAATAAACTTATTACTGAATTTAATCATTCTCTCTCCATTCATGCACAATTACACACCATAGCTACCTTTTAAACTAAACCCACAGTCAACTTCTGACACTTTGAAACATGGTATTTCCCTCTAATACTCTAATAGTTCGTACTGTAGGCGTCCTAGGGAAAAATAGTTTGTACATGTAAGTTGCTAGCTGTTTGTCACTGCATAACTTGCCTCATCAGTGAAATTCGAGCATTGGTCATTGAGTGGAGTTTGATCTCGAATGGTTCGCATGTTTACTTTTGTCTCTATTAGTTTGAACATGAAGCTGTCAAGGGTAAAGTAGTACATTAGTGTACCAACTATTAATGAAACAATAGTGCATTGCAGTATGTGCACATGTAAAATACATTTTTAACTGTTGCTTTTAAGCAAGAGGCTAACCAATTTCAATAAATATTATTACAGGCAACCAACAAATTACACCAGTTCAAATGGCTGCAGACAAGTTTTCAGTGCAGTAGCAATCCCCGTGCATTAGAATTGCTGTTCAGTAACGGTATATCGTGAATTCTTTCTTTCTCTTTGGAATTGCACTGTTGTCAACTTCGAAGTTGCATGGTCCATTCTTTCGACTGCCACAGTTACCAGTAAATGATGCACATGCACTAGATTTTTGCAGCCTCAGAGAAGCAGCATTGTAGTTGAATGTTGAACTGATGTACAGTAGGGTTGTCGCTAAAACCACCAGCACTTCTTTGGAGGGAGAAATATTGTTCAAGTAGATCCTGATTAAAGTTTTCACTTAAAGCAAATTGAACATCATTGTTCAGGAGAAATTTGCATGCTTCAATGAATGAGTGAACAGTAATTTGTATACCCTCCAATGTTTGAAAACTCAATAACATTTTACTTTTTTCTGATCTACTGAATCCAGGCCTGTTTTGCACTTCATTTGTCCAAGCTTTGAGGTCCTCAAGAAAGACATGTTCCAACCAATGAAACCGAACATCATCCAAAGTGACATACGGAGCAAGGAATTGCTTCGCTCTCTCATGCTCATACAGAGACTGTACATTGAGACAATCAAAGTTTCTAATAAATTTAACATTTTCTGATACTTCATTACCAAACAGCATTTCTAATGCACTTGCAACGGCTGCACTTATTACTTGAGTGGCATAAGAAACCCTCATAGTGCCAAAAGAAGTGAGGTAGATGTGAGCTCATGACAGCTTGTGAGCAAGCCATAAAAATGCACTTTGTTCGTGGTGGTAGAGTTTTATGACATGCCCCCATGAAATATATTTACCATTGCGCCACAATGCTCTACTTCAATTGTGGGCAAAACTATTAGAAAAGCAATTTCAAGTTGTTTTGATGAAGTGTGGAGCATCTGAGAAAAAGAACAGTTCACTACCATCTTCAGCCCAGGGGTTAAAAGTTTTGTACACTATTGAGTTGGCACCTTGTTTGTGAATTTTAAAGAACTTTCTATATGGTGTCGCCCCATCTCCTGTTATACTTAAGACTTTGAAGTCTAACCACTCCAGTCGCTCAACTGCTTCCCATAAAATGGGGAGAAGATGCTGTGACTTTGCACCCGTTATGGGAAAGTGAGCAAAAAACCATACTAGTCCTCAGGTCATAAGTACTAGCATGTGTGTGGCAACATCAGGCATGACTGGCCCATCTGCGTTTAGAGCCCGCTCCAGATCATCCATGTGATTGGCAACATCAGGCATGATTGGCCCATCTACGTTCAGAGCCCGCTCCAGATCATCCATGTGATTGGCAACATTCCCAAGATCAACAAAACCAATTAACTCTCCCGAGTGCTTGTCAAACACAAGGTTTGACTTCAGTTTTACCTCGTCCATAAGTATACCTACAAACATGTCTGATTTTCCTTTCTTCTTCATTTCAGCTTGCATCATAGAAAAAACATGTTCTTGAAATCCTGACTCAGTTTTGAAAACAGTGTAGTCTTTTAGAGTTCGCTGAGAGGGCAACTTGATGCAACCAGAATTACGCAGTTTCATAAGCTGCACTAGATTTGAATTTCAAACTGAGAGCCCAGCGGATTACCATGGGGTGCCAATGGATACTTTTGGCATTTTTGAGACATGTGGCTTTCATTTGCTGGTCCCAAAAGAGTGCAGCAAAAGAGTTTGGAGGAAATGAATGTTCATTTTTTTTCATTTACAATCTGCTGAATGTCAGATGCTGTTTCAGAGTCAAGGTTTACACCTTCTAATTGTATATTGTCCTGCATTCGTTTTTCCAGGCGAACAATGCGTTTTTTAAGTGTTTTGTTTTGGAGAGTCCTAGACTTTAGCTGATTCATCAGCTGAGTTGAATCAAGGTGAACTAGAGGCGTGCTAGAAGAAGGACTTTCGACGTTGTCCACGTTACGTCGCTTTCGGGAAAGGATTGCCCTCGGTGTGTTCCGAAACTGTGAACAGCTGGAACACCGGCTTTCACCTTTATCTAGCATAGCACAGTTCACAGACCTTACTGTTGAAATATACGTCTCCCCATAATTAGTGTTCTCTAAGAAGCCATTTTTGCTTTTCGATATGCAACTTTGAAACTGTTCATCAGAATTACCACAGCAAACACTAAACTCAGAAATCAAACTTATCACCTTATGAACATTTTCTTGAGTTAAGAGAGGGGGATCTCTACATTTGAAGATATCGTGACTGTGAGAGATTTCCCTAGAGTGAACTTTTATAGAAATTTCTGCCCTAATAAAATTGACAACGAATTTACACATAGATAATTTAGCCACATCTACTAATAAAACCAGCTGCAGCAGACTGTCTTCATTCTTGGTGATGACCCATCCTTTAGGAAGCTCTCCGTGTTTATCTGTAAAAACAGTTGTAAGAAATCTTTGGTGTCCAGTCCTGATACCTACATTTCTCAAATGGACATTTTGCTGATACATAATTTATGTTTTCTACAGTCAACCACTTTCAAGTGTTTCAGTGACAATAATGATTATAGTAAACACATTGACCTACCTGAGAACACTGTACCCTTTGTATTTTCCAAATCAGAGTTGACCACAGTGTTGTTGTCACCACCACGACTTTTCCCGCTGCAACTGGACTCAGTCAAAGGAATGTCGAGATATCCATAACCATCACTTTCACTGGAGGCTACAAAAATATTTAAGTGAAGTCTGAATGGAAAAAGCTATTGTTACACAACACTGCTGACAATTTAACTACTGCTTTTACCGGTGTAGTACATTTTAAAAACTGGTGTCCCGTCTTATTCACTAACACTGTAAATGCATGGTAATAACTGCGCTGTCAAGGTAACAATAAAACTAAGATTCTGAAGCAGATTTCATAATAAGTGAAACCTGGCTAAGAAGTAGTTGAATCTGCCACATTTTTCTAGTGTCCTTAACCACTACAAAGAATGTACGAAAAATACTAGAGATATGTAGACGATTCAGCTTCAAGGTCATGATCAATAAAATGTGCATTTAACAAAGGCCTACTACCAACAGAAACCATCTACAAGATGGGTTCAACAAGTATTCCCCTTTACTTGAAAACTCTGCTTCTGTGTTGTCCAAGCCAGAGCTGACCACAGTATCATCAAGGGCAGAGTGATCTTGAGTAAAAGTGGATTCATTCAAAAGAACACTGAGAGGTACATCATCGTCGTCATCATCACTTTCACTTGAGCCTACAAAATAGTTGACAAACACCGAAATTGATAACCACATTTTATGTTACACAATTCATAAAACCTTGATTGTCAAAGTATACAGAGTTGAATGGGGGCAGTAATGTTATATCCATTGGGAGGTGACCTGCCTGGGGTCTCCTAAATTGGCCCACGACTCAAAACTGGCATCCAGCATAGAGCAGGAGTGAGGCTTAATTTTACTCAAGAGCAGATCTCGAAATGCATTTTGCTTTACCTGGAAATGCAGTGGCATCATCATTTTCAGTGCTGGAACTGCCCAGGTCATCATTCGTATTACTTGGCTGGATGTTTCTGGAAGCTACAAGGAAAGAGACACACTGCATTGTTGCTAAAAATACTTGTTAATACTTAATAATTGTACGTCAAGAATTTTTATAGTTAGGTTCTCACTTACAGCAAACACAATGCTCATTAAAAATGTAACGAAAAAGTAAATTTATTATTTTATCCACTCTACTCTGCTTGGTCAGCCTACTTATGTGCCTGAATGGAATTCTTTTCATCACAGGTAGCTCAAAAATTGACTTACGAAGGTCTTATTCTATGTTCAAGTAGTACCTCTAAGTTCATCTTGCTTCCTCCGGCTGTTTTTTCGACGAATACCAATCCGCTTTAAGCACGTGGAACCCTCATCTAAAACAGGAAATGAACAGTAAAATTCCAACACTGAGCAAGATGTCAGGTCAGTCATTACAAGTAACATCAAGTGAGGATTTCACCACATACTATCACTCTCTTATTCAGCTCAGCAAACTCAAGCTGCCCCGCGTAAGATGTAAACGTTTTAGAGGAAAAATCAAGTTTTTCATCGGGACATTTTTATCACTTTTTACACTTGAAAATCAGGAAATGTATGAATTCTAAAACTTTAAGTAGTGCACAGTCTCTTACAGGGCATTACAGTCTCTCCCAATAACCCAAATCCAACAGAAACCAGAACATTCGTTGAGAAAATATTCATGTTCAAAATTTCTTAAATTCCCATATCGGACCAGTTTAAGGACACTAAAGTAATTTTCAAAACTTTCACACTCACAACATTCCAATTTTAATAAATATAAAAACACCAAGAACCTTATCAGTACTTAATAATACTAAATCAGTTTTTAAAAAATTAAAACTTCTTGAAGCCGACATTCCAGATTTGAGAAATTTTGTGCAAAATATGCTGGAAATTCGTAGTTTTAGCCAAAGCTTTGAATATTGCAAAGATTTGTCAGTTTCCATATCAAAATGAAGGGGATAACCACCTTGACTAAACAATCAGTACATAGCAAGGGTAGCTATTTGTCATAATAAAAAGAATACAATGATACTGATATCCCAGTTTGGTGAATTATTGTGCAAAAAACAGAAAATATGCCAAGTGCGAGACCTACTATGGCAAAACAAGGAAATCTGCCATTTGTAACATGTCCTTTTAAGAATTATTTGAGGAATTAATTTATAAAAATACTACAATATGAAGTACAAATATGACAAGAGCTGTAAATGAACAGAAATTTCTGTACTTGAACAGCTTTGTGCATTACAAACACCTGGAAACATGCTATGAATGGTCAGCCAGTATTGCTAAATATGATTCATGGACTAGGGGTGGTGCACCACAGGGGTCTGGGGGGCTTAAGAGACCCATCTCCACTTTTTCAGTGCGGCTGCGCTGCCCATGTAGTGTCAGTGTGCAAGACTCAAAAGTCCAGTCCAGTCTGTTGTGTGACTGGAGTGGCATGCATTGGCATTGGATTTGGAATGCAGAGCAAAACTGGTATACTCATTCATGCCTGGGTATTCTTGTATTGGAAGTACAAAGTAGCAAAATGGCGGCCCATGATTTATGTAAGCTTTTATGAAAATTGTTAGGATCTTATTGGGAGTTTAGAGCAATTATCGAACAAAAGAAAGCTGACCCCCCTATAATATATGCCAGGAAGGAGTTAATCATTCATGTAAGATATTGGCTACATGGGTAAACTTCTCAACTCCTTGTTGGGCTATAGAATCGTTGTTGGGCTATAGAATCGAACAAGTTGGGAGCAGTAGGAAAATGCCGTAATGTTACTTATTACCCTTTGATTGATAAAATAATTACAAAATCTTTGGAACCAGTTACCTGTAAATAAGAGGTTGGATTATGAGTCAACTGACTAAAAAGCTGTGACCTTTGCCTAAAGAAAACATGTCTTTCAACTGATGATTTTAACTTTTTGCCATGCTAGCTTCTGAATTGCTATCAGCCTTGAGTTTTTGGCAAAGCTAGACCCCAGAGTCATGTGACTGTAATACCACCGGACAATCGTCTACTTTTAGTACCATCACCAGGTTTGAAGTGATGCACCCAGAAAGTGAATTGAAACATTTAGGAATGTTAAAATTGTAATAGCCAACAATTTTAGCTTTTTTTCACATTAAGGTCTCTTCCAGAAACCTCTTTGATTAGCTGGGTGATGATCGATGTAGCCCATCTTAACAATTGGAATTTGTAACAGTTGAAGATCTTGTGGCACGGCTAAGTATTACACCAATGTAATTATAAAACTGGACTGGTGTCTTACAAATGATTATATTACATTTCAGTTTGTAAGTGATGTCTGATGGTGAACAGACACTCAAAGTCAAGCGTTACTATGTCCATGGCTGTGTTGTTCCATTTGAAGAAGACTCCACACATGAGTTCAAAGGCCACCGAAACCTTTCAGCAGAGGATGTCCCACCTTGGTGTTACCACTCTGGATCAGAAAAAATGACCAGAAAGGCAGTGTCAAGGTAGAATTGTGGCTTTACTGAATATAGAGTACCAACTTCTCAGAATACTATCCAATGCCCTCTTGGATTCGGTGATATTTACCCACAGTGCTGTTCATCGATGGGGGTACTTGGCCTGTACACTGCTGTTCGTATGTTCACTATGTTGTACACTGCTGTTCGTATGTTCACTATGTTGTACACTGCTGTTCGTATGTTCACTATGTTGTACACTAAAATTAGATTGACGTTACATTAGTCATTCTGATATGAATTAAAGTTTTACTGTTGCGCAATGATGTACAATGCGGACACCAAATAATTTAGCTTGTTGAATGAGGCCCTATAAAATGTTCGTCTCTTGTCCAACTTGAGTCAGAAGTTTGTTAGTGGCCCTAGATTTTGAAAAAGTAGGTTAATTCTAGAATGCAAATTGTCTGCTTCGACACATGAAGAGGAATGACTGTGGGATGTGGGAATTGTTGTTTATTGGCAATGAGAATTAAAGTCATTAGGTACCACGTGCTGAATTCTGTAATGAATCATTACTAGTCAACCGAATTTTAAATGCTTAGAGATGATAAAATCTTTAATTAAAACACTTAAAAACATTATTCATTTTGGGTTCAAGCCGATCCATAGCAGTGAGTTAACTAGATGGAACTACTACATTAGATACAGTAGCATAGGAGTTATTTATTAAACCAACACAATTGCTATCTCATTCAGCTTGTACGTCATTTGTGCTTTACATATCACTGTGGATGGGATGGATCCCAAAACATGTTCTTGAAGTGTTTTATATTTATTATTATCATGTTTATCGTCTCTATATATCTTTATTCAGGAAACCATGTTCTGGTGTTAAAAACAAACTTTTAAATAGAAGGGACATCTCTTCCAAAGCAATATCACCACTTTTTATATTTTGTTTGAGTTTATATTCATTTTGTTAACATGCAATAAATCTGAAATTTTCAGGCAACCATACTAATTACTTTGTTGACGACTGAAATTAACATGTTGTAATTTGCCACTTAATGGGCTTCATTTGAAGCAATAAAGACCTTGATGTTACATTGATGTTCTAAATTGAGAAGCGCTACAGTATTCCTAGCTTGTTATGTGTTAGCTCAATGAGTAAGTAGGAATCTTAATTATCTGTTTTCATAATTTCAGGGCAATAAATGCATTTTTGAATACAGGTAAAGGTGGTACGGTCTACCTTGGCATTGTTGATAATGGTACAGTTCTTGGTCTCAACCTGACTGTGTATCAGGTAAGAAGGGGTCATGCTGCAAGGAGTCGTGTGTGTTTGTGTTCAAACTTTGTATTTGTGTGTGTGTGTGCGCGTGCGTGCTTGCGTGCATGCATGCGTGCGTGCGTGTGTGTTCGCGATAATGGGGAATATTGTTTAAAGGGAGGTTGATTAGGTCAAAAAAGCATAGGCTTTGTTCTGGCCTGTACATTTTTAAAAATCAGGTCAATTGTTGGGTATTTTTTTAGTTGCTCATCTTTTCAGAAAAGAAAAATTTTGTAACTCACCGCTTGAAAAATC
The DNA here is from genome assembly GCA_002633005.1 of Phoronis australis. Classification (NCBI taxonomy): domain Eukaryota; kingdom Metazoa; phylum Phoronida; family Phoronidae; genus Phoronis; species Phoronis australis. Next base: position 406,450 of record NMRA01000163.1, read on the forward strand.
TTGCCATTTCAAACTTTACTAACCCTTGCTTTCGGGCTTCTGTACACCTTTTGGAAAACAAAACGCTAGACCTTGAGCTGAAATTGATGCGTGCTGTTTTTTTAGTCTATAGTCACATTTCTCAATATGATTTGGGGTATAAACCAGAATGAAGCACATGTGCTTTTTTGAGCCAACTAGAGAGTATGCCGAACATAATGGTTTGGTTTTCTGTGGCAGGGAAATTGTGCGTGCTTTCTAATAGTGGTAACTCTGATTTCATTCTAGTGCATGGCCAGTCGACACTGGTCATAAATTGATGAAACATTGAGCAGAAGAATGCTGCCTGTTGCACTGATTTCCAACTGGGCTTGTACTTTGACATAGTTCATTTCACCGCTTTGCAAAGTTGTTTGACGTCCCCAATAACTGAATGTTTTGTGACGTGGTATTTCAGCTTTGATTTGTGATGCGATTGCATGCCGTGTGGTTCATTGAGAGTGTTTCATTGACGCATTTGCAGAAGGACCATATAGCTGCTTCACTGGAGGACCTCCTGGCCAGGTACCGACCTGTAGTTGACCGTCATCGTTGCAAAGTCAAGTTTGTGCCAGTTATAGAAAGTGGTGTGCCAGAGGAGATTCTTCACAGACAAGCGCTGGTCGACAACTGGTGAGTAGCATTGTTAGTTTAAAACAGCTTATTATTTAAAATGACTTATTCTTATTAAAATGACATAGGCAAAAAATTGAATTTCGGACCTCAAAAGCGAGGCCCCCTATATTAATATAGGGGCCCC
>NMRA01000163.1:407721-458536 GCA_002633005.1 Phoronis australis
CGCCGAAAGGAGGCCGGAGAGCGGGGCTGCCTATATTAATATAGGAGGCCCCGCTCTCCGGTCGCCTTTCGGTGGGTGCTTCCTATATTAATATAGGGGGCCTCGCTTTTGAGGTCCAAAATTCAATTTTTTGCCTATGTCATTTTAATAAGAATAAGTCATTTTAAATAATAAGCTGTTTTAAATGTTGTAATGTAATCTAGGACTCTAGAAAAGTGGCACAGTTTGGCTAACTTTGGAATATCATATCTCAGAAATGGCTGATTGGATTCATATGAAACTTTCAAATACTAGGCATTAGGCTTTGTTGTCCTCGGAAACGATTTTTGGAGTTGTTTTTATGCTGCTTCACTTTTACACAAGAAGCTACTGGTGTGTGTGTCCAAAATGACTGAGATTTAACTGCATCAAAAATCCGAGTTTTATGAAAAATTCAAAAGTTACGTAAAGCGAATACATGGTCAAGAGACCCAAGTGGTTTTAGTTTGGCATTAAGTCAAAACTGATATTTTGAAGTTTCCACTTTCATAAAATGTCTGAGAGTTTTTTACGTGGTTTTGTAGATATTTGGCTAAACGCAGACTTGTAGATAACATCCTACGCAGTGGCGGATCACTGTAGGATATCACAAGGGGGGACCCAACATTTTGTCCGGCTGCAAGCATTTGCGCTAACCACGATTGTAGATGTGCATAGCACCGAATGTGGGGAGGTCGGGAGGGGGCAAAACCCCCCCCGCCCAGGAAATTTTTCTGTTTTTTCCTCTAAAAATCAAGCATTTTCCTTGATTCCTGAAGTGTTATCCAAGAAAAAAAGGCAAAAAAACATGGAGAACGTGTCCAACAGGAAAAACTGCAAGTACCACAGACTCAAACTCACGACCTAGCGGATAAAGCATGCGTGCTTTACCACTACACCACCACGATTTAACTCCTATTCTGATACTAAGAGACCTACATGTACTTGTTTATGGTCCACAGCATTTGTGCACGAAACCTACTTCTTTTTGTAATGCTTATTACACGTTTTATATTTTGTGCAATCAGTTCTTAACAAATTTGTTGTATAAAAATAGTCTTCAAATTCCCAAAAGACCAAATCCATTTTTCGTGTTGGCAACAATGACGGGATTGCTTTGGAAATCGTCTTAAGTTAAGGTTTGACAAAGAGAGAAATTTTATAAGTTTCTGAGTGATTCACTAAGGCTTCAATTAAAATTCTTATACCAGCAGCTTCTGTGTTTTCGTCGTCACTCAGGTTCCATTTTCTTTAAAAAATGAAGTAAATTTCCTTCATTGCACAGTGGAGCAGACGACGGAAACGGAGTCGTAGTGCGCAGCGCCACTGCCGGTCGCCTGGGATATCGCGAGAGAGCCTATACTTAGCCATACTTTGGTTACGAATGTGCCGTGTTCCGAATTTGACACTTGAAATTGGATCTGAGCCCCCCCCCCCAAACACTAAAGTGNATGCCTCAAAGTGAAGTGTACATAGACCTTGTATAAAACACTGTCAGACCAATAAATGAATATTCTTTTGAGAAAAATGAAGCTTTTTGAGTGCAGATACGTAATCTTGAGACTTTGTCTATAGGACTCCATTTTTCATATTTGTTGTCGTTTTTCACATCCTCACAATTATGCTGACATGACCAGCAATTTCATGTCTGTCATGAATGCAGTGAATCCGACGTTTTCAAAAATTTCAGCTCTGGAGAGCGTTTTCAAAAGTTAACGTGTTTGGTTATAAATTTCAGTGGATACATATGGACAGTAATCGTGAAGCACCAACAATATGTTTTCAAACGAAAACATAATCGTGTGGATAGGGCACATAGTACACACATGAACTGTTTGGGTTTTCATGTATTATGAGAAATCGTTGACAGGATGAAGAGGTTATAACAGACGTGTACTTTGTAGGGAATTATGTACAACAACTACGTCATCGAGATTACTGTGAAACCATGGGATGCAACTGACCAGAGGAATACATTCGTTCCACGTTCAGTCTTACAGTTACATCCATTTCATGAGGATGAAGAAGGAAATGTGTATTTCAGGAGACAAGCAAGTGTAGTGTCTGTAAGCAATCTTCTTTAGCTATGGAACAAGACTTCTCAATGTTCATTTCCGCTAACTGCAGTTTTAATTTTCAAAAGAAACTGGACAGAATTCTGTTAGACAATGCCAAACTTGGACAAATGTCTTGCAAGAAATATTTGGGAATTTGGTAAAATATTTGTCACAGTACAATGGCATTTTGTAGAACATTTGTCAGAGTTTAATACAACATTGTTGCGCCAAACCACTTAAAGTTTATTATTTTGTAAAAGGACTTGCATAACACGCTGTGGCAATTTAGATAGAGTGTACCTGTCAAGATCTTGTCAAGAATTTGACAGAATTGAATGCATTCTTCCCAAAAAGAAATGGAAATTTTGTTCATGGACTCTTTCTTAAATTCCGGGGCCGTCTAGTTAAAGTATTAATATGTGCTTAGAGCTTTTCGCCATAAAAAATATGTATGTCAAAATTGCTGACTTAAAGGTGTGTTTGCACGCTCCTAACTGTACTGACATTAAATGGCTAATGCTTCTTTAACATAATCCAAAGTGCAGTTGTATCCATTGACAACTAATAAAAGTGCACAAAAAATTCTGCTAATAGGTGACTTTTGCACTAATGACTTACATGGCGGGCTCACACAGCCAGCATCATGCAGTGTTATTCCCCAGGACCACGTTACTTTTATTAATTGTTTATTTTAATGCAATATTTACAATGAGGATAGCCCCATCAGTTCGCGCTGCTTTCCATGGGGGCTGTCAGTAAAAACATACAAAGACAGTAAGACAAACTAACAGAATTACAAAATGAAAGACAGTATCTAAATAATATGGTATTACTGGCTGATCATTTTGGCCTCAAAACTTGTCCATTTGGCAATTTTCAACCTATTTCATATTCACATCATCACTATATGTTGTGTTTCTAACTAATTTGGCCAAGCAATCACAGAGATAAGGAAATCAATTAGCCTGGAAGTTCCACTTTAAGTCACGTTTTATGAAAAATACCGCTGGACTTAGTAAGCCTTGACTGTCGGTTATTTCCTGAGAGTATGCCCAGTGCCCAAGGTAATGTGTCAGCTAGTACCAACTTGTTCACTATGATTATTTTTAATCTGAGTAAGGGCCCAGTCTTAACAAACTTGCTCTCAGAATGTCCAAGCCTGTCTTATCATTCCTTAAGCCTGGTTGGAGGTGAATGCATATGGGCAATTTTGGCAAACGCAACATTGTACAGGTAGGTGTTACTTGTCTTGTACAACACTTTGTTGGTCCCCACTCATTTCTTGTCCCGTTTTTGAGACAGCACTGAGAACTGAATTGGTGTGTCGGGGGCTTTAGGATCAAGTTGTGCCCTGTCTTATACATGTAAGCGGGTTTGTTTTATGGCAGAAGGTGGGTACGTAGTATGCTTAAACAGGTATTAACCTCTCATTCCAGTACTCCAAGCGGGAGATATATACCTTAACCAAGCAGGAGGTTGATCAGCATTACTTACCCAAGATTGCTCGGTAAGTCATAGCTGGTTTCTACTAAAACAGTGCTACAGTAATAAATGCATGCACATAAGTAAATTACATCTTTAGCCTTTTCCATGTGAAAATGTGCTATGTGTTGTGCAGCACACATGGCTCAAAACATTGCAGTGTTTGGCTTGTGGTGGACTTCCAGTTTTCCACCATGACACAGTTATTGTAGGGTCATTGTTGTGAATGCACTCTTTCACACCTGTGTTCTTGTATTCAACGTGTCTGGCTGAAGGGTCTCCTTAAAGTTGTGAAAATGCCTAAAAGTGGAATGTTTTACTCATTCATATTCTTCATGTGGCCAAATTTGTTTTAGTAAGTTTATTTTCAATTGACCAAATAGAAATGTGTTTTATGAAACTCAAACCGGCTGCCATCTGACGCTAATTATGGAGTATGTTAGCACTACTGCTATAGTCAGGCTCACGGATGTTTCTGATATTTTACAGGTTACGAGCCATGCTGCGCAGGCTCCAAATGCCCCAGTGACAGATAGGTGGAGCTCATTTGTTGATGTTTTTGTTTCTGTTGTTTACTCATTTACATGTCATTTTCTTAAGTCGGTTATTTTAAAAAATAAACCTGATCAGTTTAAAGGGCTTGCAGTTTATTTTACTACAGACTATACACAGTTAAACGGGCATTGTCGGTTTTACAGCATTGTTCAGAGCTATAAAACGTTGTTTATTTTATAGGCGGATTTAGGGGGGCCCACACCCCCCCCCCCTTTGGCTGCGGCAAAAAATAAAACAGCAAGAGTGTAGGGAAATGTTGAGTTTATTAATTAACCCTGATAAAAATTATACCGACGAAACAAGATTTAAATGTGTGCAGTTTTGGTGTCTGGGGGGTGCTCAGATCCAATTTCAAGTGTCAAATTCAGAACACGGCGCATTCTTAACGGAACTATGGCTAAGTATAGGCTCTCCCGCGATATCCCAGGCGACCGGCAGTGGCGCTGCGCCCTACGACTCCGTTTCCGTCGTCTGCTCTACTGTGCAATGAAGAACATTTATTTCATTTTTTTAAGAAAATGGAATCTGAGTGACGATGAAAAATCAGAAGCTGCTGGTAAGATGTGAATTTTAATCGAAGCCTTAGTGAATCGCTCAGAAACTCATAATTCTTTCTTTGTCAAATCTTAAGACAATTTCCAAAGCAATCCCGTCATTATTACTAACACCAAAAACGGATTTGGTCTTTTGGGCATTTGAAGACTATTTTAAGTGCAACAAATTTGTTCAGAACCGATTGCACAAAATATAAAACGGGTAATAAGCATTACAAAAAGAAGTAGGTTTCTCGCGCAAACGCTGTGGACCATAAACAAGTAGGTCTCTTAGTATCGGATTAGGAGTTAAATCGTGGTGGTGTAGTGGTAAAGCACGCGCTCTCTATCCGCCAGGTCCTGAGATCGTGTCTCTTGTATTTGCAGTTTTTCCTGTTTGACACGTTCTCTGTGTTTTTATTTTATTTCTTTTTTTCATTTTTTGCCTTTTGGATAGTACTTCAGGAATCAAAGAAAATGCTTTATTTTTAGAAGGAAAAACAAAAATTTTCTCCCTACCTCCCCCCATTCGGTGCTGTGCGCATCTACAATCGTGGTTTGGGCAAATGCTTAAAGCCGGACAAAATGTTGGGCCCCCCTTGTGATATCCTAGATCCGCCACTGTATTATTTAATTGTCTTTGGCAATTCTCACCCGTTTTCAGTGCCAGACGTTCGATGAAATCAAAACCGGTGACATTCGGTCAGTTCAATAGGCTAAAATATTATCCAGTGGGATTTTAGTTAAAACTACGAGTAGAACTTTAAACTGCGCTTATCTCGAAAAATCCCTTTTCTCGACGATGACTTCCGCTTTAAAGATACTCTTGACTTTGTCTGCCACCAGCTAAGAACACAGAATTACAATATTTACATTTCTCTTTTAGGTTAATTAATTTTTCCTTGGTCCCAGTAGAACCTTCTCTTCGATTGTAGGCTTCGTGCCTCGACAGCCCTGCCACCTTGTGATTCCACACGGATGAACCATTTTTCAGAACCGTGGTACGCTCCTGACTATCGACAAGAAGTTTTCGGTCCTTTCTGAGGGATCGTTGCATATCTGTTGAAAAGTCTGACAACTGAAGCCACTGATGACTTTCTCAACACCTCTACGATCTTCTTAATAAGGTTGGTCTCCCTTGTCGACGATTCGCCTACTGGTATTCGGATGGGTATTTATCTTCGGGAATAATTTTATACCCGGAGTCGGCTATTTATGCGATTGATCACATTACGATATCTCACGGACTTTATGTCATTCCGGGCTGTCACCTTGTCAGCTTTAGGCCTAGCTTTGCGTCATTGTCTTGTGTGAGTAAATGAAATAAGAGCTGACCGGGTCTCACCTGGGGGAATGTCATTTATCGCAAACACATTTTCTTAGTTCAGTACCGAAGGCACTGGTTTATTAAATGCGGCGGGGTCTCCTCATCCGTCGAAGTGAACCCCGAGGTTTCGCTTCTAAGTAGGGCTGAGTTACGCCTGTCGATACTTGACATTTTCGCTTTTTCTGGTACGCAACAACTTTACAACAAATCTAAAGTTAAAATCAAACTTTTAAGACCAGCCTTGAAGAAACACACGAATTTTATTTGCTGTTTGCCATTTTCAACATGACTGATAAAATCAGGAAGATATCGAACAAGGGATAGCCTGTACAAACATTATTTAAAGCTGCCAAGACTCGGGCACTTATCTACCAGAAAGCCTGGTTTAGTATTTCGACCACAAATCGTATGAAATTACATGGTGACAACAGTACTAGCTGTCTGCTTAAATGCTCAGATGAGATAGGATTCAGTGCACCAAGAACTTATTGAGCCTTATGATTTCGAGCAGTAACAAATTGAGCAAGGAAGTGTTATGACCAACGGCAAAGGCCCTATAGTTCAGTTTTGTAACAGAAGACCGGCTCAAAGCCATATGGCAGCTTCGATTCCTGTTAGAAAGAAAGTTTCATAATTAGAAGAACTTTTTCAATCGACATTAAGAATAATAGGTAATTGTCCTGTTGTTCGCTTGCAAAAACTGAATTTGAATACCCGTTCGGTGTTATACGGAAGTGTCAGTACATTTTGAGACACTCTTCGCATCATTTGTGCCTAGCCACCTGAAACTAGTCTGTCAGTGTCTTAACTAGGGATTTTGAAATAGCCCAAAGACGGTACCACTTAGGGACCTCGTAATCTCGCCCTTTCAAGATATGCCTTGAAAGCATGCCTGGCCCCAATAAAATGAACTTTCCGGCCCAAACTAGACCATTAAATGAACCTTAGAGACAGCGCAGACGAATGGGAGCTGAGCTGCCTGTGAATATTACCTGAGCTGACAAACGGCTGGCCCAGTTCGTTTTTTCACTGCGACTTCAGTCAGGTGGCGTGAGCTCACTGTGCATGTCAGCTCACAGCAACTGTACAGGGTGAGGGTGTAGTTCACTTGAGGCAGTCAGCCCTTAGGCGTCATGCTCACTCTCCGTGAAATTTTGTTGAACAGGTTACTCGAGCTCTGGGGATGGCTGCCGCCCCCGGGTTTGCCGGCCCCCACCGGCGGGCACGGGAGGTCGGCCGTGTACAAAATTGGACATCCGGAGAAGGGGGGATGTGAGTGGTGGAGATAATGACGGACGGGAGGCAAACGTTTTGCGAAATCGGATTGGCGTGACTGGACAGTGCCCTACCCTGACTGGACGGTGCACTACCCTTCATTTCATCTGTCCGGATCCGAAGGTTAGATAAGCCGGGCTATTTAAAACCCATCATGCTATAAAATCTCATATCTATTCCTTGCTGGTGAAAAATTAGGAATGTCGACTAGATAAACATCGTAAATTTCTGCCGGGACATGGACTTTATCAATATCGCCCTCGTTGTCTTGCGATATTCTTGAGGTTTCTATAAAGGCCGGGACGCTCTCGTGGAACTGCACGTGTTTGTGCGAGATGTTAGTATATTCTTACATTGACGTTGTATTGTTTTAAAGGTAAGACTAAAGGAGGTATCCAAGCTACAGCTCTCCTGTGAAAACAATTATGAATCATGACGTTCACAGGAATGCTTAAATCAATATCGCTCGCTATGCTTGGGTTTGTTTCTCGTGTTTCATTCCCGAATAATTTTATATCCAAATTGTCGAGTTTTTAAGTTTTATGTGCCATTTTCCCAACTATGATTCCAGAATAATTGACAACAAATCGTAAACTTCCTCTTATCTGAGTGCTACGCTTTTCATTGTCCATCTCCCTAGAGATTAATATTTTACGTTTGTTTATTTATTATTTTACAATTCTGTACCGTTATCTGTCATAATAAGTGACCTTTATTTCGCCTTTGTACGGCGTCCTTTTTATCTCTGGAAACAGAACATGCTACACACCTACCATTTTCGGAACATACGTCGAACATAAAAAGATTTGTAATCCAAAACGTAAAATTGTGAGTGTTTGAAATATTTCGACAATATCGTACATCATGCAGGATCCCTGCCAAGCCAGAGTCACTATGCCAAAGAGCGGATTGCATCTGTGTGGGTACGCGCTTTGACTCGTTAAGTGAATTGCACTTCTCATGTGTTTCTAATGAGGTATTTTTAAATATTGCGGGCGCTTGTGCACATGCGACATGTATGAAAGGTGTCTCAAAATTTACACAAAATATTTTGAATTAAGAGTACCAGAAAAAAGGCTGCGTGAACCATATATGCGCCACTTTCAAATTCGCAATTTTAGGATTGACCAACCGCATTAAACTCTGACGCGTTTTCTTGAATCGTGGATGAACTTCTTGGTAACAGAAACATAATTTTGTCATTGTAAGGGATATTCGACGAGAATAAAAAGGCTAATTCTGTTTCCGTTTTTGGCCTGAGTAAAGAGGATACAACTGATTGCAACTTTAACCCAGCAAAAACTTTGTGTGTTTCAGGTGCATAAAACATATACTTGAATTGCAAGCAGGTGCAGCAGCATTTTATCTCAGTTTTGTGCATCAGCAAGGTGTTGACATTAGCGCTGTCCTACACAAGTCACGATTGCGTTTTGAGGTCAATTCGATCGAGCTTATTCTCTTAATTAACTAAAAGTGAACTGCGGCTTTTTTAATTTTGAAATCTTTCAAACAAACTTTGGGATTATTGAATTGTGAAAACACCACTACGTCCGAAGAAATCATTTCTTGACACTCACATTTCGATACTCTTTTTATGAAAATTTTGGGACCTCCACCCAGTGCATAGCAGATTCTCCATGGCAACTGAGGTATCAAGTCACTTTACACGTGCCATACACATGTCATAAAAAATCGTTTGTGTTGAAGTTTTCGGTTTTGTTCATTTTCTCACGTCACTTGTAAAACGTGTTTGTTTTCCTAAGATGTGTTGTCCAAACATTGCGTCGCCACTCACTTTGTGTCACGTTCCTACTTGTTTTCATAACGTACCACACAAAGTTTCCAAAGACACGAGCAAGCAATAGTCTATTTACTTTGTCGTCAACAGGTTGTTAGTCGTGCTTTAACACTGCAGACTGTGACGTCTTCATCTCAAACATTCCAGGTAGAAGTGATATAGAAATACCTTAACAGTATCACCGATGCCACAATCTGAGGAAGTACATGTAGGCCTACTTGTGTTGTACGTGATCGTTCCACCCACAGCCACTCAAAGTTATATGTACACTTGACTGACTGGGAGATTACATGGCGGCACACATGAAACTCAGGTATGTTGCATTATGTTTTTGTGCCAGTTTGCATACAGGGAAAATTAATGGGCGGCGCAACACTGAAAAGAGTGGGAGCTATAGCCCCCATTCCCTGTGGTGCACCGCCCATAGACCATGGGCGCCGGAGCACTGAAAAAAGTAGGGGGCTATGGCCCCCTAGCCCCCTATGGTGCGCCGCCCGCGAAAATGTCCGATAAACCTGAAATTATTCTTTATTTATAGTAGTACATGTAGGTAGAAATTCTTCTTCCTAGTAGTGATAGTTATGAAAAGGTAATAAAAACCGCGACATATTGATTTATTTTGTATGATCGCATCCTTTAACGCCGGTAACGGCCTGAAGACATAAGCCATGGTACGAATGATGACGGTACCAGTCTCCTCATCATGGTTGCTGACGTCGCCGTCATTGCCGTCATCCTCATCCCGCTAGTAGTAGCAGGAGATGGTGCCGCTGTACGGTTACAGTAAATTGCACTGAATATTTCTTTGATGACCGCTTGATTTGGCTTTATATGTAGTGCAAGTCACTCTTTTCAGACTGATCTGGAATGGATTTGGTAGCGAACAGGACAGCGTCTGATCTACGAAGTCGACGTAAAGATGTAGGCCTACCAGGCAAATTGAAGATTCAGTCTAATTCCAAAAAGAAAAGGGACACGAAACTTGCAAAAGGAGATAGCAAAAAGAAAAATAAATCAAAACATGAAAAGAATGAAAAAAGACAACCATCGCCTGAGCGCTGTGAAAGTACCCTGTCAGTATTATCTGGGCTGTCTACTTCTGAAAGTGGTTCCGAAACTGATTCCTTGACTTGGGAAGAGAAGCTAGCCAATAGGCGGAGGGATATCGAAAAAAATAAAGATGAGTANAGGTATGTTGCATTATGTTTTTGTGCCAGTTTGCATACAGTTAAAATTAATGGGCGGCGCAGCACTGAAAAGAGTGGGAGCTATAGCCCCCCATTCCCTGTGGTGCACCGCCCATAGATCATGGGCGCCGGAGCACTGAAAAAAGTAGAGGGCTATGGCCCTCTAGCCCCCTATGGTGCGCCGCCCGCGAAAATGTCCGATAAACCTGAAATTATTCTTTATTTATAGTAGTACATGTAGGTAGACATTCTTCTTCATAGTAGTGATAGTTATAAAACAAAAGGTAATAAAATCGCGACATATTGATTTATTTTGTATGATAGCATCCTTTAACGCCGGTAACGGCCTGAAGACATAAGCCATGGTACGAATGATGACGGTACCAGTCTCCTCATCATGGTTGCTGACGTCGCCGTCATTGCCGTCATCCTCATCCCGCTAGTAGTAGCGGGAGATGGTGCCGCTGCACGGTTACAGTAACTTGCACTGAATATTTCTCTGATGACCGCTTGAATTGGCTTTATATGTAGTGCAAGTCATTCTTTTCAGACTGATCTGGAATGGATTTGGTAGCGAACAGGACAGCGTCTGATCTACGAAGTCGACGTAAAGATGTAAGCCTACCAGGCAAATTGAAGATTCAGTCTAATTCCAAAAAGAAAAGGGACACAAAAGTTGCAAAAGGAGATAGCAAAAAGAATAATAAATCAAAACATGAAAAGAATGAAAAAAGACAACCATCGCCTGAGCGCTGTGAAAGTACCCTGTCAGTGTTATCTGGGCTGTCTACATGTACTTCTGAAAGTGGTTCTGAAACTGATTCCTTGACTTGGGAAGAGAAGCTAGCCAACAGGCGGAGGGATATCGAAAAAAATAAAGATGAGTATAACGAGTGGTTGGCGGGATTCCAGGCGCGACGATATCACGCCCAGAAACGGGTGGAATCTTTACAAAGGCTGCGCGTGGTTCGCCTAGCCAAAACGGGAATAGTTCTGGACAGGTTGTTTACATTAAACGAGAAATACTCAAAAGATGGAAGTGATTCAGAAGAGTTCAAGTACAGAGCACCCTTTCTTCCAAGTTTGCCTGCAGACTCTAACGCTCTAGTACTACAATCCATTGCCGATGAAGTGAAGACTAAATTTAAAGATACAAAATCTGACAAACGCCCACTGAAAATGTCGAAGAATAAGAAGTCGCATTTGAATAAACACTATCCTGTAAAACGGGATGTAACGGACTTGTCGTAAGGATAAGTAAAACTGTTACGATTAAACACCTACATATGTATTTCTACCATGTACATGTACTGTAGTTTTCAGTGTTTTCTTTCCACAGAATCTTAACGTTTTTACTTGAAAGTTTCATTTTTGTTCTTATTTTCCTTAAAAATCACATTGCATTGCACACGTAAAATACATTTCATTATTTTTTAAATGATGACCATTTACTTTATTTCTATAATACTTTGGTATTTTTAAAACAGAGATCTAGTAGCGCTAATCTACTCCGTAAACATTTCAAGAATGGCTTGTGTCAAACACTTTACCACCAAAATAAACATGTTTAAGTTTATTGACAATTAACAGCCATCCGCATCAACTGAAGAATTATCGAAATGAGAGAAACCACGCAAATCGTGTAATTACATAATAATTCAGAGTTACTAATCAAAATTAGTTCTTTTTCTTGATTGCTAGTCTACAGTTTATATTTCTGCTAAAACGTATAATCTGCTTTTTTACATGATAGGTTATCTTGATTGACGTCTTAGGACTCCAACGTGTTGCAAAACTAAATATTCCGATGAGTTAGTGTACTCGATAGTTACTAGTTTACCATTTAAATTACAACACAGGGGCTATCGCTGAAGCAAACAAATCAACCAGCTTCAAACTAGTCGCTGGGATGTTTTCAAGTCCTTGCCCTTACATACATGTAGCATTCAATTTCAGCCAAATTCCTAATTTTGTGCAACTAGTTAAAAAATCACGTACTGGATTACGGTGACCTAGAATATCTGACAAATGACTTTTGGTTCTGACAATATTCAATGTGCGTGCACAATTATATTTGTAGACAACAAACGACAAAAAGAGAAAAGTAAGCCGGTTTAAAGGTCTTGTCTCAAAACCTCATTTCTCAATTTTTGTTCTCAGTGACGCGTGTTGGTGAACTGAAAAATTAAAACTTACATGATCGTGATTGGCTATCGTTTGCAAGTTATCTACACTGAACGAGAAATACACGAGCTCAATTAAAGAGTGCCGTTTCTTGCAAGGTTGCCGGCAGAATCTACTGACATTCATGTACTTGAATTTTTTGCCGATGGTGTGAAGACGAACTTTAAAAATTCAGATACAAAATCTGACAAACTTCAGCAGAAAATTTTCAAAATAAGGAGATGGAATAAAAAATATACCATTTACACGCCAAGACCACAGTGATATTACATTAACATTTAAAATATTGGCAACACTTTAAATGTTGATGTTAATATGGTCATGATCTTGTAGTGGAAACCTAGAATGTTTACCTTTTTTGTCATTCTATAGGTAGCGGCTGTTCAGTAAACATTTCATAACTGACGTTTATTAATCAGAAAGTAAAAGTTGACGCCCGCAATTATCATCAACGTGTTTATTGACAACCAACAACAATTCATACCAACTAACAAAGTATTGATATAACAGAAAATAACATAAATTGAGGACTTGGAATGCAGGGTATCAATACAAAATTCGTTTTCGTTTACCGTTGTTAATCTTCTGTCTGTATTTCCGCTGAACGGACATTGCCAGGTGTTTTATATACTAATAGGCTCATTACCTTGACGACTAAGGGTTGCAAAGTCTCTCATTTTTTATTTAAAAGACTACATACAATTTTATACTCAAACTTTTGTGCAAGGTAGACAAACTGGCTCCATGTTCCTCGTTGATTGCACTCACAACAAACACGTGCTGAATAACAACGGTTTATATTTACTGACCAGTGACTTTTGCTTCTACGAGAAGCCAATGTGAGCGCACAAGATCGTTGATAACAAACGACAAATAATAAACGATATGAAATTTCAGGAAATAAGTCGGTTGAAAGGCCTCGTCTCAAATCAGGCAAAATGCTACACGCTTCTTTCTAATTAAGCTGTTTCACTTTTATGGTTGATGGTGATTTGAAGAATTAAATACATGTAAACATCTAGTTTTAGTGCACGTGCGTTATCGTGACTTGCTGCCACTTAATTACCGTGACAGACCTACGTGCTCCTATTTAGACTTACGTGCTCCCATTTAGACCTACATGTATGTGCTCCTATTTAGACCTATGTGTTCCTATTTAGACATATGTGCTCCTATTTAGACCCATGCGTTCCTATTTAGACCAATGTGCTCCTATTTAGACCCATGCGTGCCTGTATCTGAACCTGGGGGCAATTGTAGCCCGCATAAAAATTTAGCCGAATACTCCTATGTTTACGAAACTTTTGAACCAAAATTAAGGTTGAGAAGTAATCAAAAACCAAATGAGTGAACGATGGAGCTTCTGCTAAGCTAGACATTGACGCGATTTTAAGTAAGCGTTTAGGTGAGACTTAGGGGCATCACCTGTTCAAAAAACGCATACTTTTGAGAATGTTTGCACATAAAAATGTGCGAGCACCTGGTATGGAAGTAGGGAAAAGGTTGGCAAGATTACTCTTGCTATAGTATTGAGTGCACGAGACAATACCAGTGTGGTAACTGCCAACCTTCGTGAGGTCATTTACGCTTAATCAAAATACGTTTTTAGCATTTTAGTCGAAACATTTTCTGAAAGATTTGTCACGTGATTGAAATGAATTGACGTTGTCCAAATTAACTTGCATACGTGCCCCATACATGATGCATAGAAATGTTAACGAGGTAAAAACCAGACTTCAATCACAAAAACAAACCTTTGTTTTAGATCACTTAATGTTATAAAATTGGTCGCAAGTTGTCCCTTAGTCAAACTTGAGGTGATTTTAGGACTTCGAAAGAACTGACACTACCGATTGCTTGAGACAGGCTTTAGAGGTGATCTTGACATGGTGTGTCAGCTGATGGTTCGAGCATGCAGGTCTCAAGGAATAACCAACTGCCAGCTCTATCAAAGCCCAGAAATCACTCTCCTCTGGGTGAGGAATGTGTTACGACCAATTTTATAGCGGCAAGTGAATAAATTAAAAGTTCGCTTCATTGTTGGAAGGTTGCTTCAAGACAATAGCAATGGGCTTATAGGTTATACAATAGTAATTGAAAACAAAAGTGAAATACATGTAGGCCTACGTTATTGCAAGTGGTGCCCATCAGAGCTAACACCGGGAATATAATCTTTGGCAATAATTCTCTTTGACATCAAGTACATGCAAATGAACTATTTCCCCGTCCTCTGCGGAGCCCTAATGGACTAACTGAGGTTTCGATCCAATGGCCTTGCTATAAAAGGGCCACCGCAGACGAGTGGTCCACCACTCTGACTCAACTTCCCGAGGTCTGTTTCTTGAAAAGGCAGGAATTTGGTCTCAATTACGATTTCACTTCACAAGTGCTGAAGAAATGTTTAACGAAGCAATGATGAACGTACCGCATTCTAGAAATAATTTATAGAAAATTCCTCAGTAACTGGTAGTTACATGTACTTGTACGTGTAATCTAGCAGTATGCACATTTGCTCAAGTGAGATCTAATTCTTTTTCAGAAATACGTGTACGTGTGGTTGTGTGGAGCGTAAAACCGATTTTCTGACATATTCTTAGGTCAGTTTTCCCGAGACAGACCCCGATCTGATCAGCTCTCCGTGGCCGGGAGGGGTAGCTAAGACATTCATTTTTTAACACATTTCTTCACAGCTGCCGTCTGCGACCTGACATTTTGACACGTCATCTGCCGACGCCGTTAGTACTGTTGTAGTCTTTCCTGTTAGCCAGTAGGTTTTCATTTTCCCTTTTCCCTACAAAAAAGACAAGAAGGTTCATTTCACACAACACACGGCAAGTTTGCATCGTTGGAGCAGAAATTTCGACAGCCAGGAACAAAAATTACCAATGCAACGATTTTGATTATGATGTACAGTTATGTTTTGCTTACAGAAGAAGGGTAAGTGGTCAGCGAAAAGATAAAACTGAATTTACACCAAAATGTCTTTTGATGCTTCTTCCCAATGTGAAAGCGCATTTTGACATCTAACACAGAGATGAGGAATCTTCACTTGATTGTTTATACAAAAGCCTGTGTTTGTACAGAGGATTTCAACAAGAAGACGGAGAAGGCGTTTGAAACGCACAAAGAATGACAAGTTAAGGGCTCGGAGCTCAAAACATTCTGTGTACTTTTTACGTTTATCATTGTGTATTGCATTCGATGTACAGCTGAGTGTGTTTCCACTCATCTCTTTTAAAAGGATACCAAACCCGGTTTTGACCTACAGTGTATTAACAGATATTATAAACGACATTCCCATCCAATTCCCTGAAACAAAATATTGCTCTGTAACCCTCGGCAACCCTCAAGAGATTGGAGGGAAATTTGAAATCTCCTTTCGAAGCCTGCTAAATGGGCAAGCGTGACCTACGCTTTTAGCGAATTATAAAACAACTGTGCATAACAGTTAATCCTATGTTGACACCCTCACCGGTCGAGATTAGACGGCCCGACCGGTTTGCATGCAGCCTTCGACATTTGCCGGCCTCTCACAACAAGAACCATAATTCTTACTCTTTAATATACATGTAGGGAGCACAAGTTTTCAGTTGATTCCTGTTTTTATCTTTCAACGTCGGTGTCAATGCATGCGTGCATCCAGGGGGGCGACGACCCCATTTGGCGACGTGGGCAAAAAGGTGTGCCTCAGAGAAACAAAAATTTCGAGAAAAAAGTACAAAACAAGACGAAAGTCCACTAAAAAGGCAGGAACTACCAAAATTCGGTGAATGCATAATTCATAGCTCTGAACGTACCCCGTGAATAGTAAAAAGTCCACATCATCAAAAATTCTCGTGCTCCCCCTATTTTTTGGCTGGGTGCGCGCATGCAATGATGCAATAGCAAATGGCAGAACGAGGATTAGCTGAAATCATCAAAACAGGGTTTAGTATCCTTTTAATAATTACATCACTTATTTTCTTTCAAATACTGTTTACCTTGACTTCTATTTCACCTCGCTGCTCAATGTTGAAATCTTTTGCCAACAACGACGCTGTTTCTTCTGATATGTGAATCTTTAATGCTACAATGTCAAAACGAGTCTGTCGTTGTTGCAAAATTCATCATTCGCATGAAGGGGGTTATTTAAGTGCTAGTACTGATATCATGTGTTTAATTAATTTCGTAAAAACAAGTAATCCAGATTAAAGTCTGCTGTAATTGCAATCCTGAGCCAGTGATAAAAAGCAGAAACCTTTTGCCAGAGATTGCTATATAATGAGGCAAAATTTACATCAAAGAAGATACTGACCCCAAGTACAGTGCAAATGTGTTCGTTTGAATGGTTCAACGATTTTGCAAAAGTTTCATCTTCAAAGCGCAACAAAACTATTCTCGACAATATCCACATATACACTTTAGTATTATGCGATTGAGTGCGGATTAAGATTTCCCAGGGCCCCTAAGCTATACATGTAAAAGTCTAGGGTCCTATAATTTGAGTGGCTCCCGGTCGTCAGAATCTGTCCAGCTCCGCCCCGTCGCTACAAATATCAAGTTCCATCCCTGTTCCCGACAGCTGTAAACCACTCCATCACCACGACTTCCACCTACCCCGCAGGTGGCCATATATTTACCAGTTACTCTGCACTCTGCCACAGTCGCCCGTCCCGATCACCACAGCGTTCTCTCCTAGGTCGAGACTGAACTTTCGATGTTTTGTGGGGGACCTTAGGCTGTTGTTTTAAATTAATTTTGATGGATATTCCGGCACTGTGCGACTCCAAAAGTGCTTACCCTTTATAGGAGTGACAATTCAGAAAAGTTTCTGAAAAACTAAATTTTATCAGTTTCGTACACAGTTGGAGTGTCGAAGGTAGAAATACAGTTTTTGTGTTTGCCCCAAACCGTTCCAAGATTAAGAAGGCCTTTATACAAAACAGTGCGTTTTCCTGTTTCTATAGTAGCAAGAATTCCGCAGGAACCAAGGAATTGAGGTCTTGATATTTTTGTGGAACTTCTGTGACAACAATATTTTTTAAATATATTAAGACCGCAAGCAGACACGACGACCATGCTTGTAGTTGTATTAGACGATAACAGCTTTGTCCACCATCTTGTCGTAGCTGGCCGTAGTCTGCCTCTCAATTAAACTCAACGTAATCAAAGCTATATCGTTGAGAATTGATTTTAGGACAACTACTTGCTCGTTACCTTCTCCTGTACTCTCCATTCGACTCGCTGTGTTGACAGTGTCCCCGAATAAGCAGTAACGAGGCATCTTTAAGCCCACCACTCCCGCTACCACTGGACCTTCAAAAGCCAATTTACAAATTTTATCAGCTTAAAACCAAGAAAATGGAATAATTGCTTCCGTTCTTTTTTGTACAGTACAGATGAGATATTTTTCCAATCCTGCATAGTTTCAGAGAGAAAAATTCGCGAGTGCCAGCTGGAGTCTTCCGTCTCCCCAGCGTCAAACGATGCCAAATTGTAAGGCGGAGGTTTGAAAACGAGCAGCGCGTAGGCCGGAAGCAAGCATGGTACTTCTTTTTTGGTCTTAGTTCCAAATATACCAGCATACCGGCACAAAACTGCCTAAAGCACTGCTTTTCTGTGCATATACATGTAAATATATGCTTTAAACACCCCATTAAAATGATAACTGATTTTTCTCGATGTACCGAAGATCATGCAAACGTTCTCATATGACTGATTGTTATAGAACTCACTGAGTGCCATATTAGCGATGGAGAACAACAAAATACAATAGTAAGACAATTCGGTGATCTTCGGAACGCCTGTACTATCCCAATTTGATTCACCTTAATAGGTTCAGACAATCGATTGGTTTGTAAGCCGGAAGTCGTGACCGAGATGTCTTGGCCCGTTGAAACAGGAGGCCGGCGAATTCAATCAAGTGTACATGTACGCAATGAGTTAGAAAAACAAAAGTCGCGAAATTGCTAACGAATGCTCATGTAGTGTGTGTTACGGACTACGGGAAACTCGAAAAAGTATTTATCCCCTAATACAAGTCTGAACATGAAAACAAAATAACTAAAGGGTGATATCATTACATACACTGTGGGTATTAGATTTGGCGAGAAAACGTGATGGGCATGCTGCAAGACGCTCACTCTGCTCTAGGGGATGATTGGCGTTCTCTAAGCACGTCTCTAGGCACGTGGCTTTACGCTCGCCCTGACCGGCAGGGCGCAAGAGAACAAGAGGTCGATTTTTTGTGGACTGCGAGCTAAAAGGTGGCAGACCTTTAAAAGAGCAAGAGGGATTATAAGATGGACAAACGGCGGGTAGACTGATACTTGAGTGGGTTGGGGTGATATGCGTATACACGTACAATGCCTCATTGAGAAATGGTGGTTGATGTCGAACATATGGACATGGGGAATTCAGAGTGGTTGTACTTGACTGACGTCGCCGGCTCTGCCAAGTCAATTAAGCGGCAAAAACACCTGCCTCCCGCTCAGTAATGCTAGAACCTCGCTAACAAGCAAGACTTCGTGAGATTATGTGAGATACTAGTGTGTATTTTAAATGAGAGTACGTGACTTAGGCTAGATTTTAGCTAGGCCCTAGCGTAGGCCATAGCGTTACTGAACGCACGCCTGTGATTTATTTTCAAGCCGGAGGTTGGCCGACCTTGCGAAGTCAACTAAGTCATACCAATGCACTACACGAAGCTCGCGCAAACAGTACAAGAAGTAAACTGGGTCTAAATACATGTATGTACCTGAATTAAGACCTATTCTTAGCTGCAGTTTCGTGTCCGGCAAGTGTCCTATCTTAAATTGAAAGACAGCTGCTCTAATCTTCAATGCCATGTTAGCAATTTCTTCCGCATGGTGACCAATTTTATTCGGTAAACCGGACACTACCATGTACGCGTCTCCGATAGTCTCTACCTGGAAAGAATAAAGGTGAAACGCTGTTCGTATGTATTCAGTTAGAGATGTAAAAAAAACTTGTGCTTGTCCTTATGCTCTTGGCGGAATTTGGAAGTTCTGATCATTTTTAAGATGGAATTTAAAAATTCCAGTTTCAGTAACATGACTTCGAAATACACCCCTTCACTGGAGCAATTCACTGATTAAGCTGTAGGTGAAATGATCTACCCAGAACGGATTTAGGGGGGCAAGAGGGCCATGGCCCCCTAAAATTCTCCCAGATACCATTTGGCAGTTCGGGGTGCGAATTGTTGACTAGCATATGTGCGCACCCAGGTGGGCTCGGGGGCCGAATGCAAAACGCATACATGTAGGTCTTGAACAAACCCCAATTACCGTTTTTTTTTTTGGTATTAAGGTCCACGAACCCAAACATTCGAGACCCCTGCATCCCTACATTTCAGGGTGGGCACGCGCATGTGGCGAAATTATTCCTGTGCCCTGGCCCCCCTAACTCAAAATCCTGGATCCATCCGTGCTATCGTTCCCAATTATCGATGTTTTAACACCAAAATGGCGCTAGCAGTCCGAGCGTTCTGTGACAAAACCACCTAAAGAATCTCTGCTAATTTCAACCAACACTGAACAACCTGATCTATCAAATACCATGAAATGCATGCAGATTAGTCACGTTACTCCAAAATGAGATTTCTAAACACACAAGAAATTTTATTGTTAAATTGAGAAAATATTAGCGCATCGGAACAACTACATGAAGGGTAATTTCGAGTTCAACAATATTGCACCACGGTAATACCACCATCTGAACAACGGTTTTAACGTCATTCATCGACCTCAATTATCCAATTCATAAGCTCCGTTTATAAGTTTCCAAGACTCACAGCCCTCGTACTGGATCCAGTAAAGACGGTTTTCATATCCCGGCGTCTGACCACACAGTTACACGGCTGTGTTTACATGTACATGTACATGAGGTCCTGCTTAAAAACAACAGCTAAGCAGAATCCACGATGATGAACTATTCACAGTACACTGTATGTAGAACTGACCAATGGAATCTCTTGTTTTAAAAAACCGGATGAATGAAATTCGAATAAGGGAGTCGAAAAATTGATCTGTGACAGACCCCATACCAAACTCGAGCTTCCGTGCAGGGGGCGGCTCTGCGTCACACCCAGTGTGTGTATTTAAAAATCAAAAAATAACATATCTGACCATATGCCACAAAAGTGAACATGTACGTTCCTAGGTTATGGTTTGAGTTGTTTACTGTGTACAGATGACTTAGTACGTCTTAACAGCCGAAGCCAGTTTACACAATTATTGCTAAAAAGCGCTACATGCAAGGCGTCAGAATAGTGGTCCACTTTAGGAAACTTATTACATAAAGTTTGAAATGGTTTTTAAACTGGGCACCTCAGATATAAGTTAGTAACTACACGCAGTTACATTCTAGATATAACGGTTTAGATATTAGTCATAAGGTAGAACATGGGCACCCATGCCAAGGCATTGGGAACCATGGGGTTGACTGGTCTGTGAGCTACACGTAGGTTTACGGAGTGTCGCTCTGTGTTTTGGGGTACACATGGTAATCACATTCTAAACTGGTTCATTCTGGGTTGTGAATTCTGTATGATTATTACAGTTTGAATTGGTTCGTCTCCTAGAGCCCTTCGGGTTTTTATTGGTAGTTCATACATGTAAGTTTGCACCAAAGGCTTGAGACACCAGTTGGGCAACAGCGATTTATAAACAAATGAAAGCATATGGAATTATCTGATTATGATGGATGGAAAAAGAATCATAAAAAGTATATTTAAACGTTGTTATAATCTCTGCAAAAATAACGATAGCTCATCCATCATAAACATATTGTCATGGATTCAAATACATGTACTTAAGGCATGTATTTACAAAACAAATAGTATACGTTGAACATTTTGGAAGTTCATGTTTTCAAAAAGACGAAGACTAGGACTGAGGCGGTGGGTCGAAATCTACATTACATGCATATGAGAACTTTAAATCAAATTTAGTGTCTAGAAGTACTGCGTATATACATTGTAGTCCCACTTCATCACTGAGACCTGTCTTATCACAGCTGACTTCAGTCAGGAATAAAGCCATTAGAGATAGAACTAGGGAGGTCTAAAAAGTCTGGCGAGGTTTTTGGTAAAGGCATTACATTGTCATGGGAGCACATACATGTAGTTTTTCATTATGTTGTAATCGCTTGGTTAATTTGTTTCAGGTGTCTTGGGCATGTACATGTATTGCCTTCTCATGCCCAATGCTTGTGTATTGTATATTGAGTGCTTCCATGTCACTGTAATAAAAATGTAATATAACGCAAGCTCGTTATTTTAGATTTTAAGTGTGTTCACTTTCGATGAAATTTTGAGTAGCTTAATGTTCACATTAGCGTATCGGTGCTATGACCAATTAGTAGTGTCGGTTTGATCATTTTAGTATATAGGCTAGAACCGATACCAAGGGAGACTTTCATGGCAGTAGCAAAGGGCCAAAGTACTGAATTCAGGTGTAGCCCACACATAAAAAATCCTTGTTGGTGGGTTGCTTGATTTGCCACAGTGATTACCTTATAAACGTTGTAATTACCGATGATCTCATCGAAACACATATAGAGGTCGTTCAGCATGTTCACCACTTGCAAAGGTGTACTTTGTGCTGATATCGTCGTAAACCCAACGATGTCGCTGAAGTATATACTGACGCAGTCGAACGCTTCAGGTTCTACGGAGCCTTTGGTTTGCAACTGATCGGCAATCGACCTGGAAAAGCACGAGGAGCGTTCTGTAGACTAACCTTTACTAGAAAAGCGAGACTACTTCGAATCACGCGAGTGAAATGCAAACTTCAATGTTTTGCGAGTATTCTCGATACTTCACTAGCGCTAACCAAATAGAGGGCTACTGAATAGATTGGTTGGAATGCTGAATGCTGGAAAAAAATTCCTAATTTATGAGATCAAATTTATTGTCTCTGCTCTGTAGGCGAAGACTGTTTTTGACGGAAAGGCATATCTAATATATCGGGGTTACTAAACGTATGGAGTCCCGGTCGCGGCAATGAGGGAAGTTTCCTTTAATAGACTCAAATGTGGAATACTCATCATCGTTGCGATGCGAAATATGCACAGGCAGTTGAGAATCTACACTTTTTCGGCAAATAGTCAATTGTTAATCGTAAGTAAGATTTGGTCGTACGAGTCGGTCAAAACGTGTTGTGAGTGTGAAAAAACGTACGGAAGTGTGTGAACATTAAAGAGTTCCCACCATGACCCTGTGTCTCAAAAAGGAATTTTATTATTACATCTTAACAGATTTAATAGCTTTTAGTACACCTGTTGCTACGAAACAATCTAAAAATATTAAAAAAATATTTTTCTGTTATCGAGTTTGTACGCAATGGGTGGAAGACCGCCTCAGCCGTTGTTGTTTTATCAGTGCGATACCGAGGAGTTGTGAAGAAAGTCCGCGTGGAACCGTCTTTTTCAGACATGAAAAGGTGCGTTTGTGGAAACTGTGGTAACAACAACTTGACTGTGAACGTCTTAGTGTTCAAATTTCCTAAATACGTGAAAGTTGCACAAAAATGGCATCGGTTTGTCATGGGCGGCGCACCATAGGGGCCTAGGGTAGGGCTATAGCCCCCCACTTTTTCAGGGCTAAACCGCCCATGGTCTATAGGCGGTGCAACACTTTTTTCAGTGCTGCGCCACCCATGATTGTGCGCCGAACAAGAGTGTGGAGTGTCAGTGTGGAACATGAGATTCAGTTTGGCGTAAGCCACACTTTGATCGGCACATTTCAAAGAATCGTGTTTCGACCACACACATAAGCGGCGTTACAATGAAGGACTCACCACCAAGTAAGTGCATTTGCAAATTTGGTAGACAACAAACAAACTGCTTCCATTCTAGGGCGAGTGATGCCAGGTCCTGGACCCCGGCCCAGATCGAGTGCTACTACAAGTAGGCTTATGCATATTGTGTTTAGACTGCGCTCATTCCATCACGGCAATAGTGAATACGAGTAACCCAGGTTGGCTGTGGCTTTTGTCAGTAATTATTAAGAGTCTATTTTGTGAGTAGTGACCACCACTTGGTAGAGTTGGTTGTGGCTCACATATGTCATTTCTCGTGCAAGTGGGTCGAGTTCATACGGCATGAAACCCGACAAAAGTTCGCTAAATGGGAAATCGAATTCATTGTCCGATTCTTCAAGTACTTGAGTATAAGTGCCCGTATCCACTCTCCTGTCGGACTGCATAATAATTGTCCAATTCTCGCCTAATATTGTCATTGTCTTCTGACCTGCAGTGTTCCGACATTGCAAATGATTGTCAAGCGGCCAACCATCTTCCACCCATTGCATCATTTGGCGGGAAACTTAGAAATAAGTAATTTTTCTTCAAAATTAAAGAAGTTGCCAATATTTGGCATAAAAGTGCCTATTTAGCAAGATTTTATGGCATTCGATTCATATTAGCTAACTGAAACCTGAAAAAGTAAGAAAATGCATGGTGGGAACTCTTTAATAACATTTTCAACAACATGTCTTCCAACATTCGTGTTTGCTTTGCAACATCATAGAGTAGGAATTATCCCCAATGCAAACTGAGAAACCCAGATTTCCAGCATGTTTCCTAAATATGGTAAAATGATGCAAACACAATTCCCGAGTTAAACTTTGTTGCATGTTTTGAAGTTGTAAAACCATAGTGTGAAAATGTGACGGCCGCTTAGGCAAAGGGCGTGTCTACTATAGTTCTAGTGACTGGTCTCAAGGAACAATAGATAAACTAATAGGTCCAAGGGAGAGTTGTACATGCTTTTGGGAATAGAGACTGCTCCTGATGTGAATCCAGGCGTGGTCCGAACATTTTTATATTTCCTTTCTATGTCTCGGCAGTTTTTCCATAACAACGGCTGACATTTTCGCAGAGACACCGAAAGCACTTCGTCACTTTTCCAACTCATTCATGTTACATCCAAAATTATTTTCCGATCCATTTTTTTCAACAAATTTCCAACATGTTGTTAACATGTTGCTAATTTCATTGCTAATAGCTCAAAGGGCATTCTGCAAAATCGTTGCAAAATGTAAAAATGTTACAACCTACTTATATCAACAGCAATCTTAAATTTGTAAATGAGAACCCCCACTGCGATTGTATATTCTTTGTTTTGTAGAGGTCCAGCTGTAAATAAAACTGTTTGAAATAGACATGCCTGTTTTAATAAAAGCAACGAAATATTTACTTTGATTACGAAGACAATGCTTCCCCGTATTGGCGCAAACAACTGCTTAGCCTAATCTACAATTGATTGTATGTCAATCAGTAATAGTGCATCATTCGACGGCTTAATTAACGTTCATAATTGAGATATATTTTGACTGACACAAAACTAATTAGTTCGTAATATCACGCCATTTTCATGAACGAGATAGCTATCAATTAGTCTAATTAGCTAATCCCACTCGGTCAATGAATAAGAAACGTATGCGAAAAATGACGATCAACACCCGAAGGCTGTACCACATGCTGCTAGAAAAAGGTAGAACTTGAACGACGAGTCACCACCGTTCACGGTTTTATAAAACTTGGCAATTACTGATAATAGCCTCGTGAAAACAGGCTTCTCTTCTGTAGCACAGGTATCCGAAAATTCATCATTGCCTTCCATATAACCGTAGAAACTGCAGTGTTCCCGACATTCCGGCCCTAACAATCCCTGGTACCAGTCAAACAAGTTTCCTTTAAATGAGCAACGTATTATGGCCTACTTCGGGAGCAGACGGTACAGCAACTCTTCGACACGTCGTTTTTCGTCAAGATACTGCCCTGTACGTTGTTCGACTACACCCTCCAAGTTATTGGCATAGGATTCCATCCTTTTAAGTAGGTCATCCATTAAGTTAGATCGCCTGAAATCACAAACTTATTTGAACAAAGATGAGGCAAGTACATTTTTACAAAAATATAAACCTAAAGTATTAAATTGCAATGGCGTGGCAACATTAAAGGTTTCGCAATTGTTGTCACGACAATTAAAGGAAAACCAACAGCAAGTGAAATGAGCAAAAAAATTCCGAGTCAAGATAAGTAATAACTCATACCCTAAGTCTCCCGAAATGTTTCGCAGCCTTTGCTTAAAGTCGTGTAACTTTATTCTTCTATCTGGTTGTTCTTCCCAGCAACTACACACGAGGTCATTAATATCAGGTGGACAATCGTGTTTGCTTATCTTTGGCCGCGTCAGTGGGTGAAGTCCGGCAGTCACTTCGTTGATAATTTCTACAAGAAGTCGTTAACAGTTACAAAGTGAAAAATTGGAATTCCGAGCACTTGCTCACTCTGCTTTTATTTGTAGATGTACAGTGTATGTGTCTGTCTGACTTAGAGCCAAACTGTGAATGTAAGATTCACGATATCGTTGAGGACTACAGAGACAACCAAACGCCGGAACATTCAGTCTGAAGTTGCTGCCTCTCCAACTTCATAACGTATCGAAATATTGACCACTGGTTATACATGTAATTGACGGCTCATTGGCTGATGTGGGTGGCAGAGGACCAGGAGTCCTGCCCCCTCACTTGATCCTGGACAAAAAGAAAATAGTAAAAATCGTGGGCGTGTGCTTTTATGTGAGTGTGTGTACGTGTGTTGGGGGTACAGATATCACATAATAAAAATGTTGCACCCTTATGAAATCCGACTCCTCACGATGCTGTCAGATGTGCCGCACTCAAACTGCACCCAGAACCTTCAGGGGATTGCATTGAGTGGTAGCATGTCCATGGTGAAAAACACGTTCGATTGTTTATGCATAAACGCCGGTTGGGAGAAAGTACAATACGAGCTCGGACATTTTATGAAGTTCAGAATTAGAAATGTTTATTGTACATGTACATGTATGTAGGCCTTGGCCTCATAATACAATTTTACAATGATAAAACCATAGCTCTTAGCACCGTTGTTCTTGAACTGTATAGCGCCAGGCTTTTTAGTTGGTCATGGATTTGAAATAATTAACTACTCCGACACCATTCGTCATATTCTACAGCAAATTTCTGCGCACAGGACAGGACAGGGACATATAAAATGAATCTCGTTTTTAATTTGACCTGTATTGCATATTCCACAAATTCTTTCATCCTCTGTTATACCTGGGCTGCCGCCCTATTTCAATGTAAAGCTTGTGCATTGAACACCTGAAGCGAGCAAGTACTTTCCTTAGGCAGGGGTCTAAAACGTGCATCTACATGTACATGTACAGGTATGTTTCACACTGTAGTTCCGTTTTCATGGTACAACAGAAGTGACATTTAGTCGAATTATTAATGACAGAGGGCCAATTTTGTACGTCACACTCAATAAATCTCTGACCAAATTCTGAAAGGATTATATAAATCTTCGTCACCCGGTCCGTAAATCAATACCTTTCCAAACCCGTACATGTAGGTGTACAGTAGCATTTTTACAGAACATGGCCATTTGTGCCTGCCACTGTCCTGATGTTGCCGTGACATACTGTACTGTACACATGTATTGTAACACTTAATTGGATATCTAGGAGGCTTCATCTGAAGCAGCTTTAGTGTGCAACTCATATCTTCCACAGTCGCCCGTAGCCATGACATTTGACGTCAGTTTGTTCAATCGCAAGGCATACTTGCACAAATTATTACGAACACTTTCTGTAAACAATTGCGACACTCCAAATCTCTGCACCATAGGTTAAATTTGGTAGAATCATATTCACCTTAAAAAGGGCTGAAGGTGAAAAGCAATGTAATTTAGACAAAAACGCGTTTATCAAATGCAATGCTTTTCGAGACTATACTGCAAGAACTTTGCAGGCTTGACTTCAGTTGAAGTGACAGGAGAATGTAACACTTAGGTATTTATAATACAGTTTGGTTTCAATTAATTTCACTCCAAAGTACCATTTTTCGCGTGAACAGACGACACCACCACGCATGTAAGTAATAACATTTAGTTTTTTTCTGGATTCACTGTAAGATGCCAATTTTCATAAATCTTCAGCAATGTTTTCGTAATGTATACGTTTTTCCGCAAGATAAAAAGACGGGAAACCTCGACGCTTCAAATGCCTTGGCGAAATCAACATATGCACAGTAAACTTTTCCTCGTTGTTTTGTTCAGTATTTCTGGATTAAGCTTTGTAAAATAGCGTAAAATTGTTCTCTATTCAAAAATATCCTGCACGAAACCGGCCTTTTCCTTTGGAATGCATTTAGCGACGTTTGACCATTCAGTGAGCTTCTTGTTGAGAATGGATTTAATTTTTTTTACTTAATATATCGTCAAGTAAAGACATTCCTCTGTAATTGCTTTTATTACTCTTGTCTCCCGTTTTGTGTAGCAGTATGATAATACTTTTGGACAAAGCTTCAGGAGAAGTTTCCGTGTTGAAAATTCTATTTAATACATGTAGATCGTGCAACACTGTAGTTAGAGTTTCGACGGATAGCTTGGAAAATTCATTTCTTACACCGTCCTCACCCGGCGATGTGCTATTTTTGAAAGATTAAATGAGTTGTAGGATTTCATTTTGGCTGATACTCTCATTTATATTGTGAAGGTCGCCGTAAAGAGTATCGTTTGCACGTCTCGCAATCAGCGTCATGGTTGTACAAAGTTTTGGTCACGGTCTCAGAAAATGTTCTACTTTCCTGCTCTCGTTGAGGACTGAACAGATTCTTAAAATAGCTGAATCACTCCCTTTCCGATATTGAAGTATCCGAGTCAGAGCTTGGATTGGTTTATGATAACGTTTTTTTATCGCTCCCAAAACTTTACAGTACCGCAAACCTTATCACATAATTCACTTTGACATTTGGCCTATGTACACTTTCTTCTATTAGGCTAAGTATACGTAAATAAAACATTATTCTGACTGCACCACCAACAATATCATTTACCTAATAACATGTAGAAAATGTTCCATTCAATATGTAGGACAAACTAAACATAATCTACAAACTCGTTTTTGCAATCATAGATTTAACATAATACATAAAAACATTTCTGATACTGTAGGTAATCATTTCAATTCCAAAAAACATAATCTACAAGATCTTTCTGTACAAATAATAGAGAAACTCCAATACCCCAGTACCCCTCACAGACTCAAAAGAGAACAATTTTGGATAAATAAGCTTAACACACTTGAACCTAATGATTGAACATAAAGACTTCTTCCTTTATTTTTTCCGCAACAATGTAACATGCTCATTTCGCCATACATGTACATCAGGGCCGAGTTGCATAAAGCTTCAAAAGATATCCGCTGGATAAGTTTGATTGTTGCATGACGTCATGTGCAGTGTTCAACAATAATAACGTGACGCGTGATAATGCGACGTCATTGTTGCTATACGGCGTATAACTTTTATGCAACTGGGCCCAGATGTGAATTGTCATATAGTGTTTGATTTTACTTTATTTCTGTTTCTGTTGACGAAGGATGTTACTGTATGGGAAAATTTCATAGAGACATTTTTGTTGTTTTATTTACGTATATTCATTCTACTTTTCGACAAACAAGTGTATCCTTTAGAGGATCTGGATCGCCTCTTTTAGTTTCGGATTTATTTTCTACGTTATTTCTATTAGGCTCAAACACTCTAATTTACTTGTACGTTTTAAGTCTTTCATTTTCATAATGTAGACCAATGAAATCCCAATTATTAAGCACAACGATGCTTTGGTGAGTGTGGTAGTCAAGCCCGGTTTCCCTATTTTTCAAAAATAAAAAAGAAATATAAACTATGAGTAACCTTCACTTAAATAGTTCTTGGCAACGAAATGATAATTACAGTATGGTACTAAAGACTAAAAAAAGAAGTGAATTAGGCAACGCATTAGAACTGATGATGCACCTGTAGTCACGAGCTTCAGTCACGGAGGCATTGCTGTGCATAGATGTAACTAATGACGACATTTACATGTACTTTACAAACAGGCTTACAGGAAACTGTTTTCAATGATTTGACACTAAGGAAATTGCCGATAGGTATCTTTGCCCCAGTAAGAATGCTTATTGTGATCAGGTGATTTCAGAAAGCTGTTGGTTAATGTAATTATCGCCGTCTACTTCAAACACCGGGATAGTAGAGGAACTTTCATGAGCTGCTAACCGTCACAACTTTTAAGTGACAAGTCTAATCATATTTTCTTCAGCAATTGTCTAACAAAAATTCTTTTTTACGAGAACAGCCCCAGAAATCGCTTTCGCATTACATCCAGGTTCTCATTCACTCCTTTGCATTCATCCACTAGTAGGTACAAGTTCGTTGGTGACTGGAATGCCATGTAACGGTGATTTAGAATTGACCAGTCTTCAACACAGCCCATGTTCTGTCGTAAATGAGTCAAGTCCATGGTTTTTACCACATAATAGCCAAATATGTCGAAAGGAAGAAAGGGGACGGACGTTCTGAGATCTGTTGACAACAGACTTGACTCGACTTTAAGGAAGTTTCAAAACTGCTCCAAACCCGTTTCAAAGTTAACGAGGGTTACAGAATATTCCTTATCTAGTCGTAACCAACATAATTTAATATACCAACAAAAGGATTTATAATTAGTGTTCTTTTAAGCGAGTGGGTCGAAGAAAACTTCCCTTCACAAGATTACCATGAATGTTCTGAGCCCATCGCAATATAATTAATGATCTGCCTACGTCTTTCGTTTCACTATTACTTTACTAGCTGCTCAGTTACGATCAGACCATGTCGTGGATTTCGTGACATTGAAATTCACGGATAAAGTCAAAATCACAGTTTAGGGAAATTGTTCCCTAGCAGCAGACAGCGTATCTACATTTCCAGTCAGCAGGTGGCAATATTTCCCACGAACCTTTACACGTCTGGTTCTAGAGATGGTCAATTTGCTTACCCTCAGGATCTTCTAGATCTCCTGTGAAGAAGGGTCCCTGTCTCAGTAGGATCTCCTGAAGAATGATTCCGAGACTGTACATGTCTAGAGCCTCTTTGTCTTTCACTTTCTCAATTGACTGCCGCAACAGTTCTGGAGCACTCCATAAGAGATCTTAACACACAGAAACTGAACGTTAGAAAATCCATGACTTGGAAAAATAGACAATAATCCAAGTTAAAATGCCATCAGTCCTTTATGATAGGCCTAAATCTCGGGCGCAATACGTTCCAAATGGGAAGCAGATGGCTACATGTACGGAGCCATTTGAACACAATTAACTTCATCCACGTGTGAAGCACGGTCACTACAGTTAATTTAACAGCTATACAAAAAAATTTGAAAACCATTGAAGTACTTTCAAACCTACCTTTTGCTTTTGCAGTTTTAAGGGAACCGAAAATATTACGGTGGCCAAAGTCGGATAATTTCACCACAAATCGACTGTCCAGTAAGCAATTGGACGTCTTTAAATTACCGTGGTGCTTTAGAAAACTAGTTCTTATGTAGCCAAGTCCCTGAAATAGATAAGTAATGGTTATATCCCAAAGTGTAAACGAATTACCATCCTCTATGCATTTGTATATGTAGATCCCACCTTCAGATAGACTAACATCATAGGTTTCTAGTGTGAAAATATTTTTCAATTTGTTGACACAAATAAGCCAGTGTTCAAAACAGCTTTTTTGATTTAGGTAATGAAGTTAAACTTTCCAAGGTTGAAAATATATGTATATCCCAGTCAAATGAAAATGATTTATTTTAGAAAACCACCTATAAGATATTTTACACAACCACAATAATGTATTCCTGTGAAGATGACGCAAGAGAGCGAATAAATGGTAGTTTCTTTTTTTCGTACTAATAACGACTTCAATGCCAAATGCAAACGCCATCTTGGCATTGTTTTGGCAA
The DNA here is from genome assembly GCA_002633005.1 of Phoronis australis. NCBI lineage: Eukaryota > Metazoa > Phoronida > Phoronidae > Phoronis > Phoronis australis. Next base: position 438,956 of record NMRA01000163.1, read on the forward strand.
AATAAGCTGTTTTATCCCGTGCAAGTTGAGTCAGTAGAGAGAAATACGGACATGTAATATTTTCCGTATTCACCTCCCGCACTACTTCAACAGCGACCTCTGACACGGAAAGTTCAAAAGGTACACTGTAGGTCAACGTCGACTCGACGTCGATAGCCGGTTCAATCATCAAAATAGTTAAAAGTAATGCAGTTGCAACAGTGTAAGTAACATTCAACATGCAATCAGGTCTCAATCGTAACATCCGTAACAGGACTGTTAATTATATGACAGTTCTGTCTTAGTTTTCAATTATTAAATACATGTATGTCGCGGTCTGCAACTCAGGCGCCGATTCCTCGGTAACTACAATTTAACATATTGTTGTTATTTAACTATTTTTAGGGGATGTTACAAGTTCAATGCACAGTTACCGTTGTTTTCATCTTTGTTGTCTCTTTTCAGGTAATTTAAAACTGTTTCTTTTACCAGAGAAAAATGGCAACCTAACGCGCAAGTACACTGTATACATATAGGATGTGATCCGTCACGTGAACAGTTTGAGTGAAGTATTTGAAAAATCTGGCGAAAAAATGAAAGGAACTTAGGAAGTTGATGCGTATAGGATAAATACTAAACCTACCTCGACTGGCATAGGTGATGTAATATCCCACTCGACATTATTCCGTGGGTCTCGGTCGATACTCGAAATAATGTCTCGTGGGATATTACAGCTGTACTTCATCAACGCCACTCTCGGTACGTTTTGTGTATATGTCATGGATGGTATGTTATACTTACGTGAATTATGTCTTGAATAAGGGAGTGTTTGAAAGTCCAGTCGAGTTTAATGTCGTCGTTCGATAACATGTCCTGAATAAAGGGATAAAAATGCTGTTGTTGTAATTTCCTCACAACTACTCATATCAGTAGGCAATACATTCACCAACTCTCGAAATTACCAAATTAGGCAGGTTATTCTTATAAAATTGGTGTCGTATAATTAAAAAAAATAATTGCAGGTGGTCTGATACACGGTGTACCAAACGTCCGCAGGCTGCGCATGTGGGACCATTGCGCTGATCACCTAGAACCATATTTATGCTATATTATGATATAGTTAAAACCGAACTGAGGAGCTAGAAACCTGACTCAAGAGTTTAGCAGTGTGACCCAGTGGGACTCGAACCCACGACTTCGAGTAAAGAAAACGGACACCTATCATCACACTAGGAAACACTGCCTCCTCTTGTTATATAATTCCTGGTATGGTACTACATGTATTTGCCTTATCAACAACAACATCGATACCATCAGCGATTGAAAAAAATGTCTCAGAGTCTATTGTGGCAGGCCCTAAAACAGACAATTCGAAATTGGCGCATGTACAGTACGTCATTCCTGTCGTGACTTGATGTGGTAGCGGAAATGGAATCCTATGACTGTAAGAAATATCATGAGAGCAATTCCCTAATTCTGATTTTTTTGTTATCTAGATGAACAGGGCGAAACGCAGCTTGAAGTGCCGTAGTCTCAAACCCCATCCATGTTCCTTCTCATTTTCCTCTCTCCCGCTCTCCTTCTCGGTCCTTACTCATTTAGTGTTTTCGAGCCACCCAATTTCCCGGTAAGATGCTAAGAAAATATACTTAAGATATATATTAAGAAAAATGCAAGGTACAATAATAAGCATTAGAAAACGTTATATATGACGTTCAAGTTGACCTTGGCGCAAAACCAGTTCCGGAACAATATGTTAGTGAGTAACTACACTGTTTCACAGTACAACGAAAGGTAGCACTGTGGTATGTTGTTTATCATAGCTTCTCATTTGTTAAAATAATGAAACCGACGTCATAACATTCAGTCATTACCATTGGTTGAAATCTGGGGAACCTCTTTCAGCCTGTTACGTAGCATGGCAACCACCATTGACTTGAATAGTTGCAATTTACTAAAACGGGCAGTAACCGAAGTAAACAAAATCATAGGAACCCCGATCCCGTAGATAAGCCCAAACAAGTACAGTGCACAGAAGGCGTGTGCAAGTAGTGGGGATGAGATCGATAAACTTCCGACCAAGAATGCGCATTGAAGCCCACACACGGAATTCCGCGTGTCGTTCATCATGTTTCCACAGGGTCACTTTTCAGTATAGATGGCACTGTGTCAGAGGGTAGTGAACAACTTGAACTTGGTTTCCGCTGTGTGGGGACCTGTAATACAAACCTGGGTAGAGTTCAGAAGCGCTAGGACCTACGCTAGGACCTGGCTAAAATCTAGCCAAAATCACGTGTTCTCAATTAAAATGCATGATCACATCTCAAGTAATCTCGTGAGGTCCTAGCGTTAGTGAACTCTATCTACCCTGTACTCGATATGAGCAGCACAGACTCGTAATGAGCAGCACGGACTCGCCATGAGCAAAATTGAGCGGCAAAAACATTCCTGACAGGGAGGACCAGATAGTTACCTCATTATTCATGAATGTTTGCGATGAAACTGTGGGCATGTGATAAGTGTAAGAGCAGTCATTGGATTTAACATATCAACAAGGCCTGTACAGTCCGCCCACAAGACTGATCTTTTGGTTGGAAGTTGCCGGCGCGTTTTCGCTGCATGGTTTGGCAAGATCTTTGGGGTTAAGTTCCAAAATGTATATAAGTCTATAAGTCTGCACACCGTGTATGCGAAGTATTGGCACTCATGGCTTCTGGTTCAAGCAATTAAGCATTTGTGACACTCTAAAACTATTTGTACAGATGCGTCATAAGCCGAACATACGCGACTGTACGAACTCATCATGAGCAACTGTACCGCTTGTAATTGATGTCTTCAGTGTAAGTGTAGTACTGCGCTCAAATTATTCAAGTACGTAAAACAGAGACGGATCTACGGGGGGGGGGGTTCACGAGTTCAAACCCTCCCTCGGGACAGGATCAAAAATTAAAATTAAAAAGATGTCGCTAGGAAAACGAAATCAGCTACTAAAAACCAAAATAAATCTTTCACGGGAGGAGGGAAATATCCTCCCGACCTTCCCTCCGCTAGTCGCTACGCGCCTCGGATTCTCGAGAATCCTAACCCCCCACCCTTACTGAAAACGTAGATCTGCCGCTGGTAAAGAGAGTTACATATTCCTTGACGTGAAACAGACGATCGAGCCGGTCTCACCTCCTCTATTGGTGACTGAAGCTGATATACGGATGTTTCCACATGGATTTAGCTCTTTAAAAAATATCTAATGACATTGTTGATACACTTGCAGTTTGTGTTTTTAGTCGGTGAGCCAGATTCAAAAAAATAATTTAGTTTGTTTCACCGCCAGCTATTCACGGTTAACTAAAGATAGGCAGTGACTCTAAACCCTGCTCATCAGACAAAAAGGCCACACAAGCGTTTGGTCAAACTTTTTCCACAGATATGCATTCCCGTGGACGGAAAACTCAGAAAAACAATTTTTAATAAAAACTTCACAACTTTGGTTTGGAATGAGGTAGAAACACAATTTTCAAAACATTCTACAGCACATTTGTGCCCTGTTACAGCGGAAAATAAATCGAATTATATTTGTCGTTTAAAAGTCAGTTATGTGAAGTGCAGTACGATTTGGAGGGTCCTTTGTCGTAAAACACGCCTTGAGGAGGCAGTGTGGCCTGGTTGATAAGTGCCCGCTTTCTTTACTCGAAGTCGTGGGTTCGAGTCTCACCAGGTCACACTGCTAAACCCTTGAGCCAGGTTTCTAGCTCCTCAGCTCGGTTTTAACCATATATCAATAAAGCATAAAAATATTTCCAGGTGATCAGTGCAATGGGCCCACATGCGAGGCCTGCGCACGTCTGGTACAACGTGTATCAGACCGCCTGCAATAAAAAAAAACAAAAAAAAAACACGTCTTCGATTACCCTAGTGCTCATATCTTCCAGTGTTTTTGCAATGACTATTTTCTGCGCATGATGAGGAAATTTTAAGTAGGTTAATACGCGCATACAAACAGATTTTGTACTAAAAATAGCTTTTACTTGCGTATTTTTGCGTCACTTTAGACTCCCAAAGCTGTTGTTTTTTACATACTTAGCATTTTTATCGATTTTTGGTGATTTTCTCATTAAGTTTAAGTGTTTGCTCATAGTTTTACTTAGACACCGTTATTAAATATACGAGCATTAGGGAATAACATGCACTTTCGCTGACGGAAAAACGCATTTGAATGTTTGATTTTTGTTGTAATTGATAAATACGTTATAGGGAATTGTTCACTTGAAGAGATAGCTACTGGATGCATTGCTTTAAATTTCATGTTGGCATTACATGCAGTCAAGTTTGTTTAGCACCGTCTTTTAACCAACGTGTCCGTAAACGTTCACAAATTCTAATGCAAACAGCCACAGCCATCCAGCATATTCATATCGTAATTCTGCATGAGTTGAGTTAATATATAGGTGTCAAACTATGTCCGCAAACGACATAACAAGTTATACCATTGATAGGTATTAGATTTTCACTTGACAAGTTTTCCTGTGGAAACAAAAATTTCCTAAATCTAATCCGACACTTGCATAATGTTTTCGTCACGCACTAGCATGCAACTTCAAGTTGGCGTGGTAAAACGTGTCAATCAAAATGATTTGTGTTTGTGCTGTATTTGCACAGTTCTTGCATATTTTACGCACCGCTAGCGACAAAAATAAGACACAATGGCAGGTTGTGATACATGTATTTAAAGGGTTACGTACAGTACACGCGCCTCTTTCAGGGTAAGACGGACTGTCTTTCAACTCTGTATTTATTATAGATAACGACGTGCACACGTTTCGTCCTAACTGTGTTGCAATGCCACGTCCCAAGGGACAGACCTTCCACGTTGTAAGCCATGGAAAATTACCAAAGGAACATCAGAAGCCCTCTTCAAACATATGACATTCGAGTCGTTACCTTTGTCACTGTATACCAACAAGAATATCCTGCACTAGTTCAAATTCGCGATTTCCTTCCTTGCATTTTCAAAATCATCCTTTTCTGGATAGGTGGCTGTACTTGGGGAGCAAGTTTTCGGATATACAGAAATGATTGACCACGCGACACTTTTCATTGTTGACAGTCTTTATTCCGTTACATTCATATCTTCGGAACAAAACTCTACTCTCAACTGAACATAGATAAAGTAACTGAGCTAGCGACATAATTAAAAAGATATTTTACAAAAATGTCATGTCTAATAATTACCTCCAGGACGAACACGCCATTAAGAAAANTCCAGCATATTCATATCGTAATTCTGCATGAGTTGAGTTAATATATAGGTGTCAAACTATGTCCGCAAAAGACATAACAAGTTATACCATTGATAGGTATTAGATTTTCACTTGACAAGTTTTCCCGTGGAAACAAAAATTTCCTAAATCTAATCCGACACTTGCATAATGTTTTCGTCACGCACTAGCATGCAACTTCAAGTTGGCGTGGTAAAACGTGTCAATCTAAATGATTTCTGTTTGTGCTCTATTTGCACAGTTCTTGCATATTTTACGCTCCGCTAGCGACAAAAATGAGACACAATGGCAGGTTGTGATACATGTATTTAAAGGGTTACGTACAGTACACGCGCCTCTTTCTGGGTAAGACGGACTGTCTTTCAACTCTGTATTTATTATAGATAACGACGTGCACACGTTTCGTCCTAACTGTGTTGCAATGCCACGTCCCAAGGGACAGACCTTCCACGTTGTAAGCCATGGAAAATTACCAAAGGAACATCAGAAGTCCTCTTCAAACATATGACATTCGAGTCGTTACCTTTGTCACTGTATACCAACAAGAATATCCTGCACTAGTTCAAATTCGCGATTTCCTTCCTTGCATTTTCAAAATCATCCTTTTCTGGATAGGTGGCTGTACTTGGGGAGCAAGTTTTCGGATATACAGAAATGATTGACCACGCGACACTTTTCATTGTTGACAGTCTTTATTCCGTTACATTCATATCTTCGGAACAAAACTCTACTCTCAACTGAACATAGATAAAGTAACTGAGCTAGCGACATAATTAAAAAGATATTTTACAAAAATGTCATGTCTAATAATTACCTCCAGGACGAACACGCCATTAAGAAAATTATTAGGGATGATGTTAAAGTTTGTAAGCCTGATGATTACCTCGATGTTATTATTTATCATCGGAGTAGGAAGTCCTCCAACTTGGTCACGAAAAATAAAATAACATTTCTAAAGCGAAAGTCCGCCCCGTTGCACAGTGTAGTGTTGTTTATGAGTTTGTATGCCCTATGAACGAATGTCTTCGTTCAAACGTCAAAAAATGTTACATTAGTCAAACGGTTTGCAGTCTTTCCCGTCGGTTATCTACATTTATGCAACTTCAAAATGGCTCCATTCAAGATCATTTTCTACAATGTCACGAACTTAAAATCACCCGTCTAGAAATGGTGGAAAACACGTTAATTCTGTACGTGGAGCACGATGTGTTGCAATTGAAAGTATTAGAGTCTCTTTTAATTGAATTTGAGAAGCCTGTTTTGAATGAGCAGCAAACAGGGTCGTGCCGCACGTTACACTTGTTTGCATGATTTTCCTGTTACCCCCTTCATTAGTCATTCTTTGCAGTATTTCACACCCGCCGTGTCCCACTGTGTGTGTCATCAGCTTATGTTCTGTGGTGGCATTACTGCGTCATTTTATCTTCACTTGAGAATGAAACAAGTATGTTTCGAAATATCGTGTGCCTTTTAATTATGTCGCTAGGTCAGTTACTTTACCTATGTTCAGTTGAGAGTAGAGTTTTGTTCCGAAGATATGAACGTAACGGAATAAAGACTGTCAACAATGAAAAGTGTCGTGTGTCAATTCTGGATAGGTGAATAAATTGCACCTAATATTTTCCTTTGTTCTGGCTAAAAATCGTCTCGTCAAAGAGGACCAACAACAAGAACAACAACAACAACAACAACAACAACAACAACAACAACAACAACAACAACAACAAAAGAATAGTACGATATATGTTTAGTTTGCCTCTGCTGACATTCTCACAAAACTGAATCTATAATTTGACCAGCAGCATGGAGGTGCACATAGTTTACTTTAAAGCGTTCCCACAATGAATTTTTGCACTTTGACAGGTTTTGGACCGAGTGTAATAATTTTACATCACAAAATCTAACTAAACAAGAAATAATTGAGAAATTTTGAATTTTTTGGTTTCCCGCCACGTGATGTCATCAGTGGAAGGCGTTGATCAATTGACAATATATGTGCAATGGCGGATAGCAGTGATTTTGTAAGTTACGAAGACTCAGAGAGCGAGCTTGACGTGTATTACATGTATGAATACGGGAATAAAGATGGGGGTGAAGACTACACTCAGGCCATAGGTGAAACAGTTAATAAGTTAGGCCTCGCCGTATTGGCATACTTTGCGTGCTTAAGGCCGCACGAACTCGATCCTCTCGCACCGGCGTCTTCAGCGAGTGAAGCCGAGAGTCGAAGCCTACTCAGTCTGCGGACAGTCCTGATTTTAAAGTGGTAATTTTTTTCTATTTTCTTGAATCACGATTTAATTTTCTAACCACTTCAGTGTCGGGTAATATATGTGTCTCGGACTGTAAATCTAACCGAAGTTTTTACCATGACTGTCAAAGCCCAGACGCGTATAGTGGACACTGGTTTCATTTCTTCGAATACCGAGTGCGTTTGTCAGGAACGATGATAACTAACTATATTGATGCTAACTGAATTTTATTTCTGATGAATGATATTCGTTTGTCTTGTCTGTTCCAAAATTATGATAGCTTTGTACCTTCATGTCGATTATTCCGGTCCAGTGTCCGATTCCAGCCTCTGTGCCGGATGCGGTTGTGACCTCAAACTATTTGCGGGCATCTACATGTACATCCCATTTTCTACAATTGGGCATTGACGCATATGTGGATAGCCTACAATCCCACAAAATCTAGAACACGAATAGGCTGATCGAAACTTACTGCAATCACATTCATTGTCTCTGCCTCAGTTTGATGCTGAGACTCATACTCAATATGTGTCTGACAACTGCGTTCCCAGCAATGGCACAGCACAAAACAAATTATTTTTTAGTTTCTGTGACCGATCAAAGCACGATTCTTCAAAATGGGCTGAGCACAGCGTGGTCCCTGAACTGATCGCTTGCTCCACCGTGTACTGCCATACCCCTGACTGACGCATGAACCTGTGCCATTAGGGTCTTTTGGATACGCAAAAACAGAAATCTTGTCCAATTGTCATTACCGCATCCTCCGTACATGCAACTTTTCATAATACTCAGTAGAACTCAGATTTTGAGACCATTATGGCTCGCGGCTGACGGCGGAGACCGGATACACTGATGACGTCATACAAAATGTTTAACTTTTATATTTTTGCGTTGTTTCTTGATTAATAGTACACAAATTGAAGAATAAATACTTAAAATAGCATATTACCAACACTGTTGGTAACCGAATTCAAGCATTTATGACCATGGTGTGAAGGATTTAAAAACTTTGGTATTGCAAGAATCGTACAATGGAACGGTAATTCTGGCTCAATAGCACTGTGTCATTAGGCACTATGTTTTTTAAGAATTTAAATGTCTTTATGAAAACGAGGAGGACATGCGCCTTTTTAAACTTTCTCTTAGAGACTTCTGCAGGTCGCATTGAAGAACGGCAACAATTCCAGTACGGGCAATTCCCAATGGAAACGGTACAGTGCCTCCTGAAACGGTGAAGTCAAGAACGTTACGTTGCGTACCACACAGGTCGTCTTTTTTGGTGCCAGTATTTCGTTTCACTTCTCAAAAGTGAAACTTAAGTGAGCGACTGTCAAACTGAGTGTGCCGTAAGATAGGAATTGTCACGGCAGCATGGATTATACACGAGGTAGATACAGTGGCAGAAATTGTGACAAATACGATGAAATCAGGGAGGACACGCTGATATATCGGGGTGTAGCTATAGCGGACATTTCATCAGAACGTGTCACGATATAAGACGATGCCTGTATCTAGTACGTATTACATAGAATCGCAGAATTCAATCGTACCTCTAGGCTCTCCTTAGAACAGAATTCCATCAGGATGTAGCAGTGAGGACTATCGAAGCATGCACCGATAAACTTCACCGTGTTCTTGTGACTTAGGTCATGAAGCTGCAAAAGAAGGCGTGTTAAGAGATAGAAAGCCATTTTATTAGACTGCACTATAACATGTAGCACGCATGACGACACCAAGTTTGTGTTGAAGAGTTCGACAGTTTTACTTTTTTGTCACTATCAAATATTATCACGCATAGAACAGTGCAGTTGGCCTTGTATCAAGTTAAGTGGTTGGACCAACGCCTGTTTTTCATTACTTGTCGGGCCCATTATTAGTACATAGCTACACTTTACAAATGGCTGAGAGAGTTACAAAAATAAATTCGTGGCATGGACATAAAATTGCTAATTCTTTAATGTCCAGTAATCAAAGAAAGTCATGACGAGTATTTGTAACAGGAATCAATCTTGAGCTGTCGAATTGACAAGAATGCACTGATATTACGCTCTGATCAGGTAACTAATTTTCCCGTTGACAACCGGATTCTATCACCGTTTCACTGCGCAGACGACGCGCTATCCATTTAACGGCAACACGTAAACGCGTAATGAGTAGATTAGTGGAACGATAATTTACGACAGTGACATATGAAGTATCATTAAGAAATTTTTATCATCCCTGACTTGAGGCTATCCAAGGCTCATAAAACAACTCCGTGACAAACTAACTTTTAGAGCCTGATATCAAGCAAAAGTAACCAAATGTCGGTTCTTTCGAAGACGTGAAATACATGAAACCTCGAATTTGACCAAGGAGTAACTTGAGAGCAATTTTATAACGGAAAATGGTCTAACCTATGAAGCGTCATAGGATTCTTAAACGAGTACCTTTCTACGCGTTGAACTGTTCTCCTCCAATGCGCACTTTTGCTTAATCAACGCCTAGTATTGCTTAATCAACGCGCTGAATTAGTTATTCAACGCGCTGAATTGGTCCTTAAATGATCATCTTTCTGCTCTTATTCAATGCGCACTGTTGCTTAATCAACGCGCAGTATTGCTTGTTCAAAGCGCTGAATTGGTTATTCGTTATGGCCAATCAAAGACAAGTTTACAGTCAAAACAAAGCCAACGGCGCCATGATTTACGTCATCACTTGAACAATGGTGGCACCGAACAGTTAGGCTGCGGCCGCGGCCAATTTGCAGTGCCAAAATATCAAAATCTAGGGGTAAGCCAGGCTTGGGGGAAGTTTTGCGGTAAGCGTTGCATGTAGGCTAAGTGAATGTGGTTTGTTTGTTTTTGTGAACATGTTAGGAATAAGAAAAGGGTACGTGCTTGGCTGTAACTGCATTTTTCTTCAAGATGGTGGCCCCTTGTTGCATTTGTGCATTGCTGGCTAGCGACTGAGAAATTGGCTGCGATTGCAGGTAGCCCTCAAAGAAGCCAGAATTGCAAAAAAACTAGTTGGTTGACAGTACTTTTGGGTCACATTTTTGGAATCTGTAGGAAATTAATTTTGCTTTCAGAATGTAATGTTGTCTTATGTCGCACATCGGCAGGGAACTGGAGTTTTTGGAGTGAAAAGTACCGATTTTGTATTTTTAACCATTTTTTCTTAGCCTATGTTGCTTTTCAGTAGTTGTGAAAGGGTCAAAAATATGTGGTGCTTGTGAAGCCTAATGATCCAAAACTTTTCATTCTTTGCGTACAGTTTTCGACAGAGTGAAGAAAGGGTGACGTGTCCATCGGCTTGTGTTCTATTAGACCAACCTCATTGAGAATTGTTCTATGCCACCAACCTTCGCACGCATGTATAAATGTAAATTCTTCAGCCATTTTGATATCTGAAAGCACGGACATAACTGGACTGTATCAACTGACTAAAAGTACGCGTTGAATAAGTAATAGTACGCGTTCAATATGCATAAAACGATTCGTTTAAAAACCATCTCAGCGTGTTGAATAACCAACACTACGCACTGATTACTTAAAAGTGTGCAATGATTAAGCTCGTTTCAACGCGCAGTAAGGAACCCGTTTAAAAACCCTTTGGCCTTTCATACTAAATAAAAATTTCTCTTTCATCTCTGAAGGCGAAATTATTGCTGCTTTAACGGAAGTCAGACAGCATTATACAGATTAATTAATCTTACTTAGCCAAACAGTATTTTAAGCATATTTATGTCATCTGGGTTATGACGTCCGATTTGTTTTTGAGTAACCGTTCGGTATAAACTACTAGATGAATGCAAACCTGCACCAAGGCAACCCGCTTTCCTCCATGCACAAATGTGTATTTTCAAAGACTAAGCTGTTCACTTCCAATACCCGTCATTTGCCGGACTTCAGCGCGTGCACGCTGAGAATGTTGGCATGCACCTTAGACTAGCTTGCAAAGTTACATTGATATAATTAAATGACGTTTATTCAATTGTTTTTCGACCGTTGTACGACCATAAAACATACATGTATCTTTTCCAAACTATTATCAGTTGATCATTTGCCCATTCCGAGAATCTCCTGGACAATTTTTTTAAAATCTCTCCACAACGTTTTGGGTGAAAAAGCTGCTAGCTGAGCGTCCGAATAAGTGATCGAAATACGACAGAAGGCCGAAGCAGAGCCTCTTTCCACGACTTACTTAGCCAATGTAATCATCACACTCGCTCAATACATAGGTTTTTAGGCTCTAAAAATGTGACCCTCCGTCTCGCATTATCGCATTTTTGAAGTATGAAATCAGCATATTGACAGCGGTGAAAGTCAAGAATTGTGTAACAGCGTGGCGAAATTGCCGTCTCTAGCCCCATCCATTTGTCAAGGTTAAACTGACAGACACATTCCAGATAAAAACTAGTGTCAGACAACTTGAACTGTGGTCGAGGGAAATGTTATCTACGATTGCCATCTTCAGAAAAGAACCTAATGACAAAACCATTACAGGTGCTAATCGTCCGACGGTCATGTTTTGATGTTAAACCTTAAACTTCCCTCATACATGTATGTGTTTGCTAAGGAACAAGATGAACCCGATTTCATAACAGAAAATATCGTAAATCCAATGTTGTCCTACAAGCAGATACATGTATCTACTCTATAAAGCTTCGCGGTACATCCAAGCGAGTCAGCCAAACGTGTATTGACTAGGTAAACCCTGATTGATTTAATTGACCTATCGTCAAGATTTCGAGTGACGCCATAACTGACCAATCAGGACGCAGCATTCTTGACACACCTTCGTTTCCAAGCCGCCATTTTACCCGACAAACAACAGGTTGTTGGGTAAAACCTATTATTTGTTTGTCGACTTTTCGCAAGGGGGCGGAGCTTGTGATAGGTCAATTATGACAGTAGTTGTAAGACCAAATCTGTCTCAAACGTCACTGGTCAAAGCAAAGTTTGAAAACTTAGGCAGAATATGACAGAGGGTACATTTTATTGGCTTTGTTGGTTCTATCTACTGCCTTAGATAGCTGATTGGGTCTGGATGACGACTTCCGGCTTTTAAACCAATTAGATGTCTTAGCAGGTAGCTCTCGTGGAATTGATGAAGCCAATGCTAACCTGTTTCAGATGCTGTAGGGCAGCTTGCGGAAGCGACGTGTGAATAGGTTTGAACTTTTTTATCGCCACTGACACTCCATTGTAAATTCCAGACCGGATGTGTCTGAAGGCAGCGTTGCAGCGAGTAGCTGACGAGAACGTTCCCAAAGATATCTAAAAGGAACAAAGTATGTGAAGCTAATAAAAGATATAAGTAAATCCTTTGCGGGCGCGCACTATAAAACAAATTGTTTGTTTATACTGAGTCCTAAGTTTGAACAAAATACGCGTGAAGTGTTCTTTTGCACTACTGAAGCCTAGTATTACTTCAGTTGCCATAGCCATTCTCTATCACAAGTGTAATCGGAACACGTGAAGCTCGTTGTCGTTACGCGTTTCCTTCAGTAATTGTATACCCGTTATCACATCGATTTTTCAAGATTGCAAGTAGTATTACGTAAGAGAGAGAGGGGTGGAGGAACGGAAGGAGGGAGGGAGGGTGGGGAGAGAGAGAGGCGAGAGAGAGAGAGAGAGACGGTGACGGAGACGGAGAGGGAGAGGGAGAGGGAGAGAGAGGGAGAGGGAGAGAGAGAGAGCATGACAGTGTCAGATAGATCTGGAAAACTTTACTTGCATGAGGTCGATACAATGAAAATCTTAAGAAAACATCAAGGACACATCTAAATGTCCACTTACTAAGGAGAAGGAGGTTTGTCTTGTAGGCTTGTCCACAATAATATCGTCCCACTGGATCTTCCATTTCATGTCGCCAACTTCCCGTTGCCACTTTTGTCGTCTGCGCATGAATTACAAATTTGAAAGGTGGTTACATATTTCTACACGTATTAAAGCGACTTCATTACTGATCATCATAGTCACTGTTGTTGTCTTAACAAACATCCAGTAGCGGCAGCACTTCAGAATCAAGCCATCAATCAGCACATCACTAGTACTATCCCCACCTCAATGCCCCCACCAAGACTTGTCCATTTAAACTACGTGTAAATCCTCCTTCAGTCAAAACAACCTTTAATATAGACCACTTTTTCTTGGTCGCGCACTTTGATTTCTGGGCTTGGGAAGAGATGTCAGTCCGTTATTGCTAAATCCCGACATGCTTGCCGCACAAAATGACTTGCAAATCAATGAAGTTATTGTTCTGAATGAGCCTACTTAATATCAACAATGGACTGACAGTTCTTTGCAAGCCCAGAATTCACGCCCATTATAAATACATGTAAGGCTTGAAACATTATATGAGGCGTGGTTTATAAAGGTAACTGGTTTAAATCAAAAGTTGGGTGATTTCACAAAAGGAAAATTATCACCAAAAGAGTTTTGTTTCCAACTTACTTGTAAACGACACCGATACCGACAGCACAGGCCACTAGTATGACGAAGACCAAAGCCAAGAGGGAACCCAAAAGTACTCTGAATTCACGTTTATCGTTGTCACCTACAATTTAAGAACATCTGGTGTACTAACGCCGAGACGAAGATACACAAGACACCTGAATAGGCCGTGGGTTGTAGCTCCAATCTTTTCATCCTATGACTATCGTATGTCAAGGGGCAACCTTCTTTTTCCTGTGTGTCTAGACATATCTACAAGCATTTGATTTTCGAAAAGTCCCGCATTCTTTGTGAAAGACAAATTTTAATACCTTCCGTATATACCGTTACTGAGCAAGTGGTGGCGCTGCATTGTGCCTCATTAGCCAATCACAAGCTCAGAAATTGAGAAGGTGTCCCCACACGTGTAGGTGTGGGTGAATGCAGGACGTATTCCAAACCGCGGTAAATACATCTGATCAGATGTGTTGTTTTTGCAAATAAAATGGCCAGAAATCAATGACTGTCTTTCTTTGGAAGACGAAGAGTATGTTTTTATTAATTCTCATGAAGTTAGTAATTGCATGTTGAAGTCTCGTGTCTGACTTCGCCTGGTGGTCATTACCTTCATAATCACACGAGATGTTATAAAAGCAGGGTGAGCAACAGAACAGAAGCTCAGCAGTTGCTGAATGTTGGCATTTTTGTCCGTATACAAAGTCATATTGATTAACATACTGAGCCATGAAAACTGAAACGGATAATGGAGTATGCCGGCAGATTTGCAGTTCTGTTGGTATCCATTACAAACAATGCAAGCATCGGCGAATACTTGCAGTTGTTTTCACGACAGTGATTTCTTGAGGCTTTAGTAGTTTCAAACTTTATGCTACTACTGTAATTGATGGGTGATTCTGATCTGACTCGATGGGATTTATATCACACGTCTTAAAATTCTGCTGCTAACCCTGAGTGTAACTATCGACGGTTTACCCATGAATGGCACCTTTACTACTTCTGTTGAAGAATCAAGTATTTAACGGTTTTGTATTGAATTCCGTTCAGGTGCTATAAGCAAACAACTTGCAAAGCGCACGTTTTCTAATGCTTGTAAAATGTTAGGTCTCTTGGATCGATTTTTCATTAAGAGACATCATTCGAAAATACAGGAAAATATGTTTCATCACATTGAGTAATCTTTTCCAGAAAAAAAAACAGATTAGTTATATGGAAATACAAAGTAAGGTGAAAAAATGGCTAAAATGAGTACAGTCATGTACGCTACACTTGTGATATTTTTAGCGAAGTAAAAATATGTGAACTTGGTGTCGTCGTTATCATCAGTTTTATTTAATTCCATTCTGACACACAGTCTTACATTTTTGTTACTTTCTGAAGTATACTGCATTTAGGAATAATTAAGGATAATCACTTTTAAATACCTTTTCAGAATCCCAAGGTTTGCCAAGATTTCGTTATATGTTGTTACCATAACAGTCAACACTTCTGTGAAATATGCAATGGCCAAACTACAAACTATTATTACCAAAATAGAAACGATTACTGCATGTTAGCTTTAATTTGAGACCAAAGATATTTTTATCTGCATTGTCAAAAATAATTGATTTACTCTTCCCTCAGGTCCATACCGGTACACCCCATTACCTGTATTCTCCGCATTCCAAGTTCACCAACTGATAATTCCTTTCCTTAACTTTCACAAGTAGGCATATTTACAAAAGAATTTTATAACTGCAGCCAGATGTAAAATTTCAATCTTCATAATGCATCATGTCTTGCGTAATGCTCTGAGTGAGCATTGCAAACGCCCAAACTAATATTTCTAATAACTTTATTTTGAAAACCAAATAATTCCTTATGCTCTCTTCCTGATGCCAATGTACAATAATTTAGATGAGGCAAAACTCGTACTCTTAGAGTGTTTTCATTATTGAAATGTGGGATGTAGTGCTTTAACTGTTTGAAACACCAGAAAATACTTATTTTACGACTTACGCGATCGATGTAATTTCTCCAAGACAAATTCTGTTAAGTAATTAGTCCTAAGAAAATGAATGTTTTAACCCTTTTTATTTCAATATTTTTAATTTGAATATTGAAACTAGCTATAAAATTATGGCGTAAATGAAATATTATGTATTTGGATTTGTTCTTATTGAGAAATAACTTACTTGCAGCAAGCCACGTACAGTACATGTATGACTCTACCATGAAACCTCCCGCCGCGTTACATGGGATCTGTACATGTAGGTGACGCTGAACGCAAGTCCACCAAAGACCTGATCGCCGCCTAGCGGGATAGTGAATTTTAACACGGCGCAGCTGTTTCGCAAATCAGCAACTGGGGAAACCTCAAATTGCTGACGTCATGGAAATAGAATCCCTCCGAAATTAATCATCAGTCGTTTTGAATAAATGCAAAATCAATTATTCATTTCTTCTTCATCACATACAGACAAATGAAAACATCTGTCTGTTTTCATTTCTAAACGATTGAATGCGTAATACGTAAAAAGCACCAAGTATTACATACTAACGGAAACAGGCCTTTATTTGAGATTGGTAAGTAAACGCCATAGTAGCCACCTATTAAATCTCATATAGACTAATTATGATTCCATTACCTCATATGAAAGCCCAAATGTATCAAAGGCAAAACAAGATGGTACTGGCACGAGTCCAAGCCCTGTTTGCCAGAAAGCATTTCCCCCTCCCCCGTTTAATAAAAAGTGTCCCCACGTTGGCACACATTTCAAACTCCACCCATTGAAAAGTATCGAGGTTTTGCGCATATGGACTCATGGACGTAAATGACATTAAGAAGTCATGCACAACGGTTAGAGGGATCATAAATCTTGGTGAACATCGTATTTGGGGAACACCGAGCCAAGGGAGCATAGCGGTGGTGGAAAATTTCACGAAAATGTGTCGATTTAAACACGTGGAATATTTATTTTTGCAACTACAATTTATGTCTTCAAAAACATCAAAATAAAATTGCCCCAAAATTGGTCACAGCCTTACACCGACATTTCCATCCTCCAATATCACTGGCTCGTACAGTGCAAGAAGAATTATGTGAAAGCGTTTTCGTTTGTTGTTTCCTTGTTCTGGAACATCGCTGTGAACTTGGTTGCAGCTACATTGTACACATTTTATATAGCTCTATTCGTCCCATTGTATTACCATTATCACAGAATTCGCCATTCCATCCACATTTCGGAGAATCTGAAGGGGCCGACACCTGACCATTCCTCCACTGGATATCATCACTATCGCTGAGTTCGAAATACCCTTTTCGAGCGAAATAAAACCCGACTTCCTGTAAAAAACAATGAAAACCATTTTTTATAGCTAAGATCAATTGTGCAATACCATAAAAAGAAAAAAATACACAAACATTAAAAAATATGAGAGGACAAACCCGTTTGTTTCAACCGAATAAATAGATGGCCTTAGAAGGAAATTGTGCTGGAATTACATTTGTAACCAACGAGATTTGATTGTTCGCTGGTTCCTTGCGTGTCGCTAGGTGGGCGGTAGCCGCGCCAGCACGCAGGTATCACTTAATTTTCCTCGTGAAATTTTTTTACACCGGCGTTTGTTGATTGGCTAGTCGAATTCTCAACAGCAAACAAACTGGCATGACTTTTGGACTGAAGTGTAAATGTGGTCTGTTGGGCAGACAAATTGGTGTTTAAAATTTATGTTCATGTTCAGGAAATGTGAATCCTAGAAATTGTGGTTGCGCCTTTTCGGAGTGATCTTTCTACTGTCGATGACTTTTTTACGATACTGCCCTGTATTCACACAGTATTAATAACACACCGTTAAATCGGCCAGATGATGTTTTTATTGTACATGTACGTGCTTCAAGCACGCGGCTATCAAACATCACTGCAGAAAGGAAATAGTTGCTGCGACGCCACTTGCATGACAAGGCTAAAATCGTTCACAGTCCGCCATTTTTTCACGGTGTTGTAAAGCTAACCAATGACTCGTAAGTTACATCAACCAATGTTGAGCGCGTGCCACTGTGTGATACCTGCGTGCTGGCTAGGCACCAGCGAGGATTTGATTGAAGCCATGGGTTTACCTTTATTGTCTATATTCATGCGCGCAACCAGCCTTCAATATCGGGGAGCTCGAATTCCTGACGTTGTGGACCTTTTGGTAACAAAATAGCCGGCGGACTAAAAAAACGTGCGCACCACTGTGAATTGTGCGTTTGTCTCATTTTCTCGGACTGGCTCGAACGAGCCCCCCCACCCTGGTGCGTGCATGATATTCTATTTATTTATTTATTCATTTATTTAAACTTCTTTAAAAGACTGGGTGACCACTTCAGTGAATACACTGATTTTCAAGTGGGCCCAGTCGGAAATAATTACATGAAGTAAAATATAGCATTTCATATAACATACTAAGTGGACCTCGACTAGCGAATTAAACAGAAAGCTATCTTGTGGACCGTTGCTAAAATGTCAACTGCGTGTGAATCCTCAATAGCGTGCGAATCCGCTGTTGCAAGTATAAATTGAAATTTACCTGTGAAGGTTGTCTTACACTACTGTAACACAGATTGAACGCTTACACCAACAGCTTTAACCGAAGAACGTGTTTACCAAGAACATTGCATGGTAATACGCGTACCTTTTTACTACCGTCTTGATGAGTCTGAAGAATTGTATATCCTTGCTGTCGGTCCCCGTTCTTATTGAAGGATACTCCACCCGTCATGCTAGGAAACGAATGGCCCCATAGGCGCTGGGATATCAGAGTTCCGTTGTAGATGTCGCCACCCTCGGACAGCGTCGCATTGAGAGCTAGAGCGTACATCCACACGGCTTCATACAAGTTCGCGGCCTGATAGGGTGTCTAAAAGTAGCAGAATATATTAGTCAGTTCATCTTTTCAAATAAAAAATGTGATTATGCTTACGACTTTTTGTTGTTGAAGTTCTTAAAAGTCACAGGTCATACGTCAGATTAAAAACGACTCGAGCATACAGATGTATGTAACCAGCGCGTTCAATCTTTTCGATCACCATGGCTTTCCTTCAATTAGCAAATCAAATTTACTCGTAAATTTTTGAAAAGTCGGTATATTTAAAAACTGTTTTGAAAAATCAAAATTACAAATTCATCTTTAAAACGTTTATATATTGGTTCATAGCTAAAAACTGAATTTTGGTTACAAAAATTATCTCTGTCTCCTTCTGTAGAGTAGAAATATTTAGACTTCATGTTGCATAAATTGACTTATTTAACTTCGAGCAATACATCATGAATTCCGTACTGGTGAAGTGAATTTATTTAAGTTTGGTTTGCAATAAGGATCGGGTAAACGCCAAAGACACCTGTTTAACTACGTGTAATATATTATACCGGAAAACATTGAGTCGAAAGCTGTCTGTACTCCAAGAAGTACTAATGAAAAATACAATGTAGCTTTCACAGATCATTATGATGATGATGATAATGATGATGTTATAGATGATGATGTTGATGACGATGATGATGATGTTGATGATGATGATGTTGATGACGATGATGATGACGATGATGATGATGTTGATGATGATGATGACGGTGATGATGATGATGATAATGATGATGTTGATGATGATGATGATGA
>NMRA01000163.1:465584-496202 GCA_002633005.1 Phoronis australis
GCCAATCTGTCAGTTACAATTGCCTGCCTTTCTTCATAACTCAAAATATTCTTGCCGTCACCTGCTGAATCATTACCAACGTTCGCCATCTTCCAGGAAGAGGACTGCTCCAGGCAATTATAATCATTTTCCAACAATTTCGCATTTTCATATTTTTAAATTCTTTTCATACTAAATCTTTAATTTCACTATAGATGAAGTACAAAAGGTCCCAAGTTCTCTTTCTCTCTCTCTCTCTCTCTCTCTCTCTCTCTGCTGATCTGTTTTCATTAAGCACAACTCAATATTCTTCCGCCGCAGTGCATTGCTTGCAGGGATACTCTCGACGAAAGAGAAGTAGCATTAGCACGGAATCGAATCTACAAGCTCTACAATATCAACTGAACACTGTATCGCTGAGTCAAATTCCACGCGTTAATAGAAAAGACACCGGCCTTGATTTCAGCGAATGTCTGGTAGTCAGTGGCGAGAATTGGCGATTTGTAACAAAATCCTAAACCCTAAAGAGTTTTCCATATTTTGTAACTCCGGTGAAAAGTCTCATGCAACAGTAATCCAAAATGCGTTTTTCGACAGTAAAATCGACAATGCCCTTTTAAAGCAATGTGCAAATGATTGAAACTACTGAAATGGTTAGATAGACGGGGTTCGGCATTTTGCTGAAATGCCGCAAATTCGAGTCGATGTTTTACGCCATGGACTAAACTCTAAACCGTCTAAATCTAATATAATTCGCTATATTGACGAGGTCCGGATGTTGGCTTCCTGGCGCCGGACAAAAAAAAACTCCGAAGCGGCCGCGCTGACACCCGGCCCCATGCATCCGGCGCGTCCTTACCTGTCGTTCCCGTGACGGCAAAGGCCAGGTTTTTACCGAGTCGTGCCTTCAGACAGTCGATCTCGATTCATAAGCGCTTCTTTCTTCAATACAGTCTCAGTATTCGGAGGTATTAATCCGCCGCTAACGTTTACCGTTTACAACTACTAGGTTGCGTATTCAATTTTCGACGACGAGAGAATTCGAAGAAACGATGTAAACTTTAAGTACTTTTCGAAACGACTAGAGCGAATGCGTGGCTTCGGCATTTTACGCGCACCCGCTCGCCGCCGCCTACAAGTACTCCGTGTGAAACGGCAAACCCTTTCACAAATTTCAAAACCACGACGACTAGACTGTGCAACTTCTTCAATTATTTTTTACTTTAAATTAGGCGAAATAACTATAAAAGTAACAATATATTGTTGTTTTTTCTAGTTTTTGAATCACGTGACCATACATTTAAAAAAAATAGCGAAAACGAACGGTACATTGATACACTACCATGACCCTCAAGGAAGGCTTTGAGGATCTCCAGCTTGTATTCAGATATACATATACATGTACTTTAAAGACAGCGTTGTAAGAAAAGATCAAGCTTATATGTGTTGTAACGTTTCCAAGTATTTTGCACCAAATTAAACGGCCTATTATCGCCTATACCAATACAGGGACACACACTCGACAGCCGCCCGTAGGCCTATTGGAATCGCGCAGCTTCAAAAAGACATGAATGCAAAGTTCCTAACATTAAAGTTTTTGCATCAAGCAAATTACTCCTTATAATAAACATTGTGAAATTGCTGATAACAATTCAGACGAAGCGTTTTGTTTTTCCGGTTGTTCCGAAGGCCCCAGTCACACTCCTGTAGATTCCCATACGGGCCACTTATTAGAATATGTGCTAAATAATTGAATAAAAAATTCTAAAGGTAATGATTTTGATCAATTTTATATTAACTGATATGAAATGAAAAATTAGTGTGTTTCCTTGATTTTCCACGTATTTTGCACTAAATTAAATGGCCAGTCGTCGGCGATTCCAATACTGTGGAGACACGGTGAAAGCCAAATTCGCGGTAACGATGATGTCATAGACTTCGATTGGTGCGAGCGCCGTCTTAAGTTTTTTGTTTGGCGCTGAATGGGGTTCGTGATGGGGCTACTGTATAGTCGAAAGCCTACTTAATTAACGACTGAGGTATGCTATGACACAGTATTTTGATGTTTTTCATCAATAAATGTATTTCAGATGTAAAAATAGTCATTTTGGCACCATACTTGGCCTTTAAGTAAGTTAAAATCTACAGTTTTTATATATTTGTCTAAATACGCAGACTGGTCAATAAGGCCTTACATAACGTCAAGGTTATATCATTGACTAAAGTACATGGTTCGCCAGCTCCCTATATTTTCAATGGGCGAAATCTGTGATCTTTCGTATAAGCCGTGACGTCATTATTCACTAGCGACACCAGGCAGATATAGCACGCAATACTTCGGCAACTTCGTCGTATGCTAATCATGGTCATTTTGTCGGGATTTGGATCGGCATTTTTGCCCAACTCACATCCGTGTTTAATAAATTGAACGCTTTGTCAGAATAAATATGGATTAAGTAATTAGTAAGAATAGATGCAATTTAAGTTGCCCAAAATTTGTGCATATGTACTTTTAATCATAGGGTCAGACTTGCTGACTTGTACTTTAACGTCAAAATCTATTTTTAGATGGTGTTTACAACTTTGGGTTCTAGTGGCGTCAAAGTACTCTAGAGATTCTAGAAAATTCTGAGAACAAATTGTAACAGCCAATGATATGGTTGGATGTGATCATGTGGTTTTTATTAATCAATCACTAAATAAGTAGAATACTATAATATGGGCTTAAGTCAAAAGGAAATTCAGATGAGCTATAGTAGTTGAAGAAAAGAATAAAGACATGCTACAGTGTACATAGGAAATTGTGCAACAGAGCCATCTCGTGGAAGATTCTAGAAAGGATCTTGGCAAGAGCAAGGGTTAACGAACAGGAAGTTAACTAAGAGCTTGTCACTTGCATCGTGGGTATTAAGATACTACCTGAAGTGTTGCGTCACCAGCCAGAGACTGTGACCAGCAAGAAGAATCGTGGGTAGAAGAAACTGCCTGCAAGTGTTGCATCACCAGAGACGGTGACCAGCAAGTAAACTGTCACAATACAGTGTGTGTAGTTCGAAGATTCACCAACAGGACAGACCTCCAACAAGTGGAGAGTCCTAGCTTGGATAGCAGATAAGACATTTGATTATCTTGGTTGATTGATTGAGGTAATCTTTAAAGAGGGCGCTAGTGTAGTTACTCTTCCTTGTAGTTGATTACTTAATCAACAACAGGTTTCACTTGTCTAATTAGGGATTATCGTATAATAAATTAATTTCTGGATTTGATTAATCACTTTCCATCTACGCACAATCTCAAAGAATAGCTACATTTTAAACAAACCCACCGTCAATCGTCTGACACGCTCCTAAAACGTTAACTTAATACAGCTCATATCAATACTCCTGAAATAACCACCAGGCCTACTAAAAAATCTCGCACTTCAACAGCAGTTTACTTAACATTTCATTTTAAGCTCGAATGCACGCCGGTGCCGCTCAAAATTTTTAGACTCTACTGTTGGAAGACTTTGAACAACGTTTCAATGCCGAAATTATTTTTTCGTTGTTCTAGAAAGAAAAATAGATGGAAGAATTTCCCGTCACAATACACTAACGGGAGGCTGAGCTTGCTATGTTTAGAGATTGGCGCCTCCTCTAGGATACTTTGCAAGAAAATGTCGGAGTTGCGAATCTGTTATCTATAACCTATGGTTATATATAACCCTCGAAAAATATTCAAATTTGGCAAACTTCGAATTATTGCATCTCAAAAATGGCTGATTCGATTCATACTAAACTTTCAGATACCATGATTTATGCACTGTTCTCTAAAATGCTCTTAGAATTTTTTTTAAAAGATTCCAATTTTGCATGAAGGGCTATCAAATATAGTATTTCATGATTTTTATGAAAAGCTCAAAAATTGCATGCATGTAAGACGAAAACAAAATGGCACTTTAGAAAACTGTAACAGAGTTTTGAGATTTCATCTTGAACATTTACTTCGAACGAAATTTGGTCATGTTACTTATGCTGTTGTTTTAGTAAGAATGTACCTTTTTTGCTAAATTTTGTTAAAAAGAAATGGTCACGTGATCGCCTCAGTATAAAGTGAAAAATCATATTTTACAGGCATTCTACTTTCAGAAAATAGTTATTTTGACTGAGCTAAAATCTATAATTTTGTGGATATTTGGATAAAAACACCGACAAGTGGATAAGATCATACCTAACCCAATTCATACGGTTGTATTTCAGCAGTGTTTAATCCCCTTCGCTGATACACTGACGTCGTTGTTTTGATCTCGTGTTTGAATAGTTTATTCTACCTTGCATGCTAAGATCAAATAAGTTAGTCACTAAGTAGAGAGGTTCTTCGTATTACTCCTTTATGGAAAGCAATATTTTAAAGTTCAGTAAATCATTAATCTTTTAACAAGGGTTCGCAGCACATTAATTTTGCAGTGGTTCGTGTACTTTTCTTGTATATCAAAGTGGATTTTTGTAATCAGAGTAATCTGGATCATAGTTGGGCGTTCGTCCGATTTTTAGCTTTTTAATTAATTATCTGTTTCAATAAATGGTAAATACAGAGTTTAATTTATTCAAATGAAAATTCTTGGCATACTCTCGAATGAAGAGAAGAAGTTACGGAATTTTAAATGCCTCAACGTTATCTGCTATGACAAGGTGGGAAATGTTGAAACCCATAAGCAAAAACATTCAGACAAGTCTGACATCTAAATCAGCTGCCTGCATGTTTGATAAATACATGTCTTGCAGACTCTAAGCCTATACAAAAAAATTACCGAAGTTATCCTTGAGAAAGATTTACTAATCAAATATAATCCATTACAAAATCCTTATTTGTTTGTAAAATACCATTCCACGAGGTAGCAGTTTTGTTTTCTTGTTTGTTTGCAGATTTACCACATCAATTAAGATTCACATTTCGTATCTACATCTTGCCTTGGTCGAGACTGAGAGTGACAGCCATTCGCTGAAAACCATAAAAATATTGTAGTCAAATTTCCACTGTCCTCAGTCAAAACTTGCTGGTGTGAAAATACAGTATGACAAGCTGTGGAATGTACTTTCTGTGGTCATGTGATGCGCTTAATTTAGGGTAATAAATAGAATAAAGTCAATCGTGGTCTGTTAGGTGCGATTAGAAAAGCCATACATGTACAATGCTTCAATTAGACGGATTCAAACCATGATTAATTTACTTCTGCAAATTCGCCGACACGCAAGATTAATTTGAAGGCAATAAATCGTAATTGGACCCGTTTGTAAGCAGTAAGAATAAAAACACCTTTCGTGGCACGAACATTTAATTAGGAATACGTTGCGCCCTTCAGCTGTCGGACGTATTCACAATGATAGCAAACGTTTGCAATGAGGACTGCCTTGACCTGCGTGGTTATTTGGTCATAGCAAGAAGTTAATTGCGCCCACTTCTGAAGTTACAGGACAGATAATTTACTCGTGATTAGAACAATAATGATGACACTAATGTATAGGACGTAATTGGTTTGAGTGGTGGCCCTAATTGGTTCATGCTATGGTCGTTATGACTAATACACACGATGCAAGCTGATTATGTTGCTTAATTGTTTTCTTGGCAAACGTGAATAAGGATTTTTGTACTAACTTTGCAATAAAAAGCTAAGATAGATTTTTAATTTTTGATAGTGGTTCATTCTTAATACACTCTTTAAAAAGATACTAAACGTGATTTGCTTTATTGACAGATTTTAACAACGACTCTCTTTCTAGCTCACAGATATACACAGTGCTTTGAAACCCCCGTCAGCTCTTAAAAGTTTGGAACACGGTTGAAACTCTTTTCAAAGCCTGATGCCGATAAGCGTGACTTACGCTTTAGGTGAGTTACACGGTAACTGCTGAGAAAGACTACGTACCAAAACGCCTGGTTTGGCTGAAGATTGCGTACATCACACCAATAGTGCGTTAGAGGGCGGAACGAGGTGCGGGATGAAAGCACCAAAACAGGGATTAGTATCAATTTAACAAGAATTGTCCGCCAAGGCTCTACAACGACGGCTACCAGAAATGACAAAAATGTCATTGCTGTGAAATTTCTGCTACATTCCAATAGGTCACTTCTGGCACACATAAATATTGTGTCAATGGGAGGACGCCAAATGATGCAAACAAAATAATGCGCTTTAGAAGCCTGAAAACCACATCTCCTACATAGCCCAAGCAATGGTCCTATGGCTCTCATACGCAAAATAGATTAGCTAGTTGTTCGCTTATGTAGGATCTCCCATGCGCAAGGGCGCATGGTTGGTAGTGTGATTTCAGACCTGTAGAAGGACTTTGATACAGTGCCCCATCATTACCGTCTGCTCTCCAAGCCCGGGTGGCGGCAAGTTGATTGCAAGAGAAAGAGTTTGTACATTAGGAATCTCTTGCGCTGACAGGATAAACACGCAAGCAACTAGCGAGTTGCTCGACACAGGTTTCAGGGGCGGATCCAGGATTTTGAGTTAAGGGGGGGGGGGCAGGGCAGAGTATTGGCCGGGATTTTGTCCGTCAGACTAATGGAATCTGGGAGAATTTTAGGGGGGCCATGGCCTCCTTGCCCCCCTCTAAATCCGCCACTGGGTTTGATGGCGCCGTAACGGATTGACTTGAGCCAGTTGCTATCCATGGGATTGGCTGAACGTGTTGGTCGTATACCAACACGCCTGTTAAGCGTTCGAGTTTCAAAGCTAAAAAACGAACAATAAGTAAATCAAACGACCAATATGACTGTTTTTAAAATCAAAAAGTATACCGTAGCCGTCTTTGAATTTTTAAAATCAATGCACCTCTTATAGAAGAAATTATGGAATAGGTTTTCTTCAGCATCGCAGCTGAGCGGCAGCTAAGCTACGGTTAGGACGGGTTAGTCACAGTCTGGCTTAGGTTCGTTTGGGGTAACAAACCCCAAATATTAGCGTAGGAGTTGTCTCATGTAACAAGAACTGAACTCGCCCGGCGCCAATCCCGCCAAGTTAGTCAAGAGCTCATCCGACAAAGACTTCACGGGTCGGATCGTCAGGTTCCACAGGCTATCAGTTCGAACCGCAATACACTGATCAAGAAATACTAGAGAGGCGCCGTGAACATGCCGCTAGGCAACGGAACGTGTGGATAGTTCTTTGATAAGTCGGAATTCGTCAGAGAAATCACTGTCCGCAAAATGTCGGCCACAGACACGAAGATCAGTGTTTCACGGCCTCATACTTTATTAACAGCATATCTTTCATTCTTCACTACCGCGAGCCACTTCCTAAGCATTTCGGGCTCTCGAGGAAGTCGAAAAAACCATATACCCGCGTTCTTCGCAGCTTCATAGTTCGGACAAGTGGGAACAGATGCACTGCAATATAGCGGCATTTACTCTGCAGACGAACCACTGACGTCGCTGCGTCGCTTCTCACCTTCCTCACAGGTTAACGCGACACCTCTCGGCAAGGTGAGGTCGACCGTTTATGAAGCGATGTGGATATACATGTAGAACGATTAAGACGGTTAAAAAGACTAATTAAATCGGGTGGCATTCTCCTTTAAGGGGCTATCTCGAACAAGCGCCACCTGGAGATTTTTTTCTTCTTCAATAATTACAAAATAGTTTGTATGTAATCACAGATGTGTCAGAAACATGGCAATGAAAGCTCCTTTTACTCAATAATATAAAGGTTTCACAAAGCGACTCGTGAACGTGAATTTTTCAAGCATTAACAATATCGCGTCACGCATGCCCTTGTTGGCTGTGATGTAATCCCGATAGTGTTTGAGTATTTTACGTGAATACACAGATTTGTAAACACGAAACCTGTGGCCCTTTTTAATTCTTATTTTGTTATACATAGAAAAGGTTTATTTATTTTGATAGAGTTCTCAACCTTTCTTCTTTGCTTCAGTATAAAATGAACACGATTCGTCAATATATGTTCTTGAAATTTAGTTGCACGAAAGCGGTTTTTCCAAAATCCTCATTCTGTCGGGGTTCGCTGAATATCAACAAACTAGAATTTTAACAGATATGATTTTGTGATGTCAAATTTTATATTAGACTATTGCCTAAATACTTACCATTTTAATTACAAATCGTTTATAACTTTTTTATTCAGATGTTCTTAATAATTTGAATTGCATCAATCCAACATGAAATGTGTGCACTTTAGGCCAAAACCGGGTTCGGTATCCTTTTAACAAAATAGAAAAGAATTTAGATTCATTGACTTGACTTTTTTTAAAGGAAAATGTGTTATTTAAATATTGTGTCTAGACTAAATGAAAGAGGAGGTCGTCGCTATGTATTCAAGTGTAAATTGTCGATATACATTCGAAACAGTTGTATTATGCATTCTAAATACAGATGTAGAGAATGTTTATCTTTATTTTCGTTTTCATTTTAACTTTTTCCCTCAGGATTCTCATAACTCAAACAGTCGATAAATAACTCCAAAAGAAATGAAAACTCCTGCCGTTGGTGACTAATTAAACATTTCTGAAGTCGGTGAACCAGTTGCAAATGAGCAAAACTCCGGAACAGGTATGCCTAAAACAGGAACAGAGATACACGTCATTGCAGTCTAACACCTGTTTGGCTAATTCACGTCAACATTTTTCATTAAACCTACACTGTACCATTTTTCTGCAGTCAGTCGAAAAACCTCTCACTGAAGAATCCATGTCTTGCGCGTTTATGATATAAGTTGCAGTCGTTAAAACGCTGTTTTGAAAAGAACTGCAAGTAAAACACGTAAGTTGAAAATTTTAAAATATTCGACCTGGAGTATAAGTTTACTTTATTGGTCTTTCTTCCAGAACAGTGTGTACCTTCTCAATTTCTAAGATTGCGATTGGCTAAAGAGTCAGCAACACTGCGCCACTTGCTAAATAATGTTACATTAGGAGAGCATACAAACATTTTTAAAAAAAATGTGCATAGAACATGAAAAGGTGACTAAATTGCATTTAATGGCGATTTCAAACCGTAGCTAGTCCAACTTCTTTGAGCGCATGCGCGCATTTTTTGCTAGGGGCAGAGAATGGATGAAAAATTTTTTATTTCGTCTGAATTTCAGTTATAGTGAATCTGACGATTTTTCTAAAAGTTTTTGTAATATTCAAGGCGATTAACTCTCACGTTAGCATCCCCAAGAAATAGATTCGCCACGATATGTTTAAGATATATTTTTACGATTTTTCGTGTCCCATGCTTCTTTCAAGTGGGAGCTTTCACATATCAAATGCTTGAAGACACAGTCATACAGGATGGTCACAGGATGAATACACTGGAGCTACATGTAAGCCAATCGCCGATACCTACAACGGATGCCGACTTTTAATGCAAATGCAATTGAACTGGCATGCCAGCTGTAGGCATGAGTGTCGACTGTGTGTTTTTAACGTTAAAATCCATGGATCCAACTATTGCGTCTTGGTGCCCGGTATTGTCCACTAACAGCACGGCTTTGCACATTCAGTGTTTTGCATGAGTGTCATACAAACGTATTTTTATCACGGAGAATTAAACTGAAACAACATCAGTTACTGGATGTAATTATTTGCAACGAAAGTGAGTAATAATTACTCGCAGTCCTTCTAAAGAATTGACACCTCGACTTGACGATGGTTTCATTCAACTTCACGAGAAGTGCGGATATAATTTACAATAACTGTAATGAAGTTGTCGAGTGCTGTCACGTCAGCAGTTCCTAAGAGGATCAAGTCATGCCTTTCACCAGCATTACGCATATCGCACAGATAAGATGCTCAGCCGATGTAGAGAACATATTTTCAGAAGTTGTTCGGTTGGCGATTAGCGCGGTCTCAAAGTTGAAGCTGGAATCAACAATAGTGACATCCGGCACACGACCGTCGAACGTGTAGGCACCCGGCTTGCGTCGAGGTGTTAGCTGCTATTGTGTGACTTGATATTTTTGCGCAGAAACGTCCTGTGAGAATGCAGACTTGTCCCAAACTTTGTATCACTGCAAAATAGTAGCACCTAAGTGGATGCCTTTTTTCTTTCCACAGGAAAGCTTGACGCTCGTGAACATGGTGTCAACTTAAGTGGGTACTTTTGCTCACTCAGGTGTCGTCTAGGGTGGGTATTGTGTCCCCAGGTATCGTCGGGTGGGTATTTTGCCCTGTCATGTACCGTCTTGGGTGGGTCTTTCGACTTACTGGTTTCGTCTCGAAGAGGAAACGATAGAATTGGCATTGTCTCATATACCCATTTTCCCCGCGGTCCTACGTGCTCAGGTAGTGGATTGTTGGTGAGGATATTGAATGTCTGTGTAGCACCACCTCCTACTCGTAACGTGAAAGAGACCGCCCCGGAAGCACCATGCATAACCAGAGCACTAGGGAGTCGTCTCCTGGTCTCTTCATTCAAGATCCCGTGTAAATGACACGTTCTCCCCCAAAGCAGTTGTCCAGCCTGCACTTATATGTATGAATGGAGCATTCGGATATCCACTGAAACAGGCTCGAATTTTGCCACTCTTAAACATGCAGGTAGGACCCTAAGCCCGGCGGACTCTTTATCTCTTTCTTGCTACACCAGCGCTAATTTTACATTGGAATATTAATCCCGCAACCATTACAAGGACGGTCTCTTAACTCTAGACATTTTCAAGTCCGTGCGCTTAAATCGAACGAAATGATATCCAGCCACAATATACAGAGCAAGCAACCCTGTAACATCCTGTGATGCCCGACCAAAATTTTTGCGCCATAGTTTGGCGTCATCTGTTATTGTTCCTACGAGATATTTGCCTCACTCTCACGGGATATTATCTCGTTTTCCCGAGATTTCTTGTTTCCGTGGCAAGCTGCCAACAAGATAAGGTGGCACTGAACATTTAGGCTGCGGCCGCGGCCAATTTGAAATATTAAAATTTTGGGGTCTAGGCCAAGTTTGGGGGCATTTTGTCAGTAGGCACTGCATGTAGGCTCAGTGAATGTGATTTGCTTGTATTTGTGAATATGATGAGAATGAAAAAGGGCCACTTTCTCGGCTGTAGCTGCACTCTTCTTCAAGATGGTGGCCCCCTGTTGCAATTGTGAATTGCTGTGTAGCAACTGAGAAATTGGCCGACAGGTAGCCCTCAAACAAGCCAGATTTGCAAAAAAAAACTAGTTGGTTGACAATACTTTTGGATTACATTTTTGGAATCGGTAGCAAATTTGCTTTCGGAATCTAATGTTGGCTTTAGTCGAGCATCGGCAGGGAAGTGGTGGTTTTGGTGTGAAAAGTTCCGATTTTGCATTTTTTTTGCCCTTATTTTTCTTAGTCTGACTTGGTTTCCACTGGGAGTGAAAGGGTCAAAAATACAAGAGATAATAAAGTTTCTGTGCTCATCTGTAGGGCTTGTGATGTGAAATGACTCAAAACTTTTCTTTATTTGTCTGCAGTTTTTGACAGAGTGAAGAAAGGGTGAAGAGTCCATTGACGTGTGTTCTGACAGACAAACCCCTGTGAGAACTGTTCAGTGCCTCCTAAGACAAATTTCAACCTTTTTCATGGACTTTCGACGCGTTATTACAGGGTGCACATAAACACGGGTTTTCAGAACAATGGAATTTATTGAAATTGACACGAGGTGGCGCTGTGACGGTCATTTTTCAAAACAAATCTCTGTACAGACCTTATCATAAATCTGTCGCACCTAGATGGATTTTTGTGAAACTTGGTATGTGGATAGTCTGATACTAGAATGACATTTTCGAATTTTCGATTCCCGAAATCTAACCCAGAGACGGTTGGAAAGATATGCCTCTGATCTGATGTGACAACAGTATCTCGCTACACCTTACCGCTCTCGAGTTATTCCAGTTTTTTGAAGACTGCATGCTCTGGCGTCATCGACGGATTTTTCCGATACTTGGTCTGTGGTTATACCTTTCTCAAAGCTACAAGAAAGGCATAATCAATTTCTCATACGACTTAGTGTTTTACAATTTTTTGACATTTACTAGTCACTAATTAAGTTACGACGGCGGTTATACGATGGCAGGCTTGTACATGTTGCCCCAGTGTTCATGTACAACCGGGCTCTAGATGTTCTTTGTCATTTCAGTAATGTGCACCATCATTTCGTTCGACTGAAATGAAACTTCCACACAATATTTGACATATTATCTGGTACATGTAAATATTTGCATTCTAGATGTAACGGACGTAGTGACGGTCATTTCGCAAGCTCCAATGCTCTTAAGTATTAACTATGCATTCAGTTTTTGTTATTATAGCGTTAAATAACTTGCGACATCAAAAATTTCAAAATAACGTCACACTGAACATAAGAATATTGGGCATAAGCCCAAAAGGAGACTATATGTGACTTAATTCGCAGTAAAACGACAAATTTGAGATTTAAAAAAAAGAAACGTCTCCTTTTAGTTTATTCACACGAATTGAACTCCTTTCACTCTAAAAGAAATTACCCGTCACATCGTCACATGTGTTCAATTTTAGAACTCACACAGTGCACAAATGAAAATCATGGTGTTCTGAGAGTAGAACATCAAATGTTCATCTTCGGAAATGCAAGTGTTCTAAAGATCGCTTGTATGCATTAGGGTACTAAGAAGTTTCGGGAGGGGAGTTTGGAGAGCATATTTTAAAAATGCATTTATTTTCTTGTTAAGACTGTTTATGATGAAGAACTGAGCAGCATTTTTACATATATTTATTTTAATATTTTTTCGAAGTTCTAAAATGTTCCTCATGACGAAGAAGAGGAAACCTAAATCGAAAATTACAGTCTGCAATTTCAACACGAAGAACATCAGTGTCAAAGAAGCGGAATAATCGTAAAATTTATGATGATGCCTCACAGTCCCCGTGCAATCATATCAGTCTGTTGTCTCATAATGGGAATTCTGAACACATTATGCTCTGACAGGACCGATCATCGCAGAACACTGCGCGTTCAACAACACTCAACGCTCTACAAAGCGCATGCTCTTGCGTTTACCGCCAAAACGTTTTCTTGTTATCCGCCCTCCATCGTCTGCCGGCGCGTTCACAAGCACATGAGTCTTTTCTGAATCCTATACCTCCGTTTGCTGAGTGGGTTTGGCGTTTTTGCATTTAGGCTACATATTAGAGGTATGCATTGTAAATGGTGGTTTTACTTGTTTTGATTGACTTGATTTAGTTTTTTTCAAATTTCGGCATTGTCACATCATGACGATCCGGTTGCATGTGCATTGGCCTCTTTTACTTTAACATTAACACTGCAAATGCTTTCAATCTTCCATTATAGGATCACCAGTGTGACTACTTCAACGTTGTAGTCGCACAAGTAAAGCATTTGTGAAATTAATTCAACTGAAAGTGAAAGCAAATTGTATTGAATTTGGAATATTTTTTACAAAACTTGCAATAAAGAGGTGATGTTTCTCTGCTTCTCCTTCAATCATCAGTAAGATGACATCTTCACAGCATGTTTCAGCCTTTACCTGCTTATAATAATGATATCACTAGCACGCTAATATTAAAATTGAGTCTGCCTCTCTCTGGCTCTTCCTAAATTTTCCATTGGTTATCAAAGATGTCATTGACTTTCTGGATGACCAACTCCGAATGCTGACAGCATTTCAGTACCTGGAGAAACCTATCAAATTTTACCAAGATGGGAAACACCATAGTCAAAATCGATAGTGGTTGAGCACAAATTAAGTGATTGCTAAGAGCTTCAAAAATCTTTATACCTGTGAATTATCCCCGAATCACGATAACACATGTATTGCGGTTGGATGGAGTTCATAGAATCATTTTTGTTTGATCTAACCACATGTGCACACATTTTGATGCTTGCTTCTAAATGTGAAGCTGCGCCTGTATTTGAATGCTTGAACTTGTGAACAAAAATTATATTTTTAAAAAAATACTGGGCATGTTTCCCCATTGATGAACAGGGACTTAATAAAACTTTAAATCATGAGTGGTCGTCTGCACAATGCTAGTCGTTTAATTATCAAGAAACTGTTTATGAGCCCTTGTCGAGGGCAAGACTTGACCCTATATTCCTGGATAAGGCATTTGCCTATACCCGAATTAAAGAACACGCACCTAATTTGCAAAAAAAAGTGAGCGAAAATTAAAGAAAAATATCACTACTTATCCCTTTAAAACTGAAGAGACAGTGTGGCTCAGTAGACTGAGCTCCGGAATCCAGTTTGAGAGACCCGGGTTGAAATCTTGGCTTTATTGACAGACGACCGATCATTGCACAAGGCGTCTCCTACTCCTCTGAGCTCGGTCTTACTAGTGAGTGAATAAATGTATGTAAGGAAAATGAATGAGAACCACTTCGGAATACTCGACTTCCAGTGTGAAGTGTAAAAATGAGAAGAAGAATGATGATTGTTTTCGGACATACCTGATGATGAGATCAGCGAATATCTTAGAACAAAGGCAAACGATGCTCAAAATACAATATTGTTTATGCATGCAGATAATGCCACAGAGTGCACACACTTTAAGGTGGACAAAGGAGGTCTTCTTGCTGCTGTATTTTTGCCTATTGGCTATATACTATGTACTTGGCTTAGCATACCCTCGAGTGTTGTCCAACATCCTGGCCATCCTCCACCAGATTTTAATCAAAGAGCCTTATAGAGAGAAATGGGGTAAACGTTTTAAAGTTGTGTGCCGCGATCTGATGATAGTAAGAACTTACTGGTTGTCAAACAGAAGTATTTCTTGACTGTGTATTTATGTGGCACGAAGTGATATACTTCTCAGTATTTTATGGCTTGTTTAAAAAGTTGACACAAATGAGATCCAAAGCGTCATCATCATTAATTGGTGTCCATCATGCCTATCAGCATAAAAATAAAGGGCATACTGTCAGCATAGAAAGACCTTTTTATGTTTAGTCCACGAAATAGTTGCTTGACATCCTAATGGTCCTGGCATGCATAGTGTGTATATTCGATTTGAGGTAAAAAAAATCTTTGCTTATCAAAATGGGTAAATCTAAATTATAAACACCACCATTAGAACACTAAATGTTCAAAAACTCTGGTAGAACACCATAATAGTGTTTTTAAGTGTAACATGCGTCACATGTGTCACACGCGTTCTGCTGTGAACACTTTGTGGCACTTGTGTTCTATTTTGAACACTAATTTTGCATTCTGCAGTGTGTTCCGTCTAGAACAGCAGGAGTTCCCAAAATTAAGACACGTGGTGTGCTGTGCTTTTAGATCACTATGTATTTAGAGAGTGTAACATTAATGTGTTCTATTTTGTGTTCGAAAGCAGTACACTCGTGTTTAGAGTGCAGCACCATAACATAACCGCATCTACTAAAATGCAGATTCGGAGTTTGCTCGCCTTTGAAAAGGTAAAATTGTGCATTCTTATGTGAGGCTGTTTGAGATGAAACAAGGTCTCATTAGAGAGGTATCGATCATACGAGAGTTAACTAAGCAAGGCATACGTGTTAAACGTGATGATGGGATATTGGTGAATTACCGTAATTTTCATAAAATACAGTACAACATATACACTGCATAGCAAAGTGGGGGTCACCGAATTAGTTCTTCCGTTAACCCACCTAAACAGGAGCACCTCCGGCCAAAATGTAAAATTTTTATGGGTTACTGAAAAACCACATCTAATTAAATTAATGATTGAAATCCCTTTTAAACGGATGTTTCGTTGCCTGATGTTAGTTTTATACCTCGATGGCTAAGGCCGGTTAACCAATTTTCTTACGTGAGGAAACACTTTTTCTCGATTCTGAATACCTCGGGTATAAGTGTTTTTAGATTATCCATAAAAATTAACACGGTTAATATATTTTCCTCAGATTTATTTTATCTTGATACCTTTGCCATTTGTGATGACATCGTAAAGATTTAGGGGATTGCTGACGTTTTGAGCAAATATGCGGAATGGTGATACGCCAGACTCGTCCACTGTATTTAGAGTCAGACGTTCATCAACTTTTTAATTGATTTAGCCCTATGATATATTGCTGGGGTGGTAACATTGCCTGAATATTTATGATCCGTTGTCTCACTGCAGTTTTCATCCTTCATTGCCTTCTTATCATTTTTCTTCTTTTTTTCCCTTTTCTTGCACGGTCCATATGTTAAAAAGGCAGGAAACGCGAAAACTCGTCAAAAATGTCTTTTTAAACAATTCTTGACGAAATTGTCGTCTCGCAACGTCTAGTACAGAGTAATTCATTTCCCCTGTGAGGAAAGTTTCCAGAAAAAATCACAAAATTCGACTAGGGTAGGTCACGACCATAAAAAACAGCAAAGAAAAGTGACTGTTACAGTGAGAACCTGGAGATTTTAATGGAGTGTTACTTTTTCACTGACTTTATGATATTAGAAAGTAAGCATGCGCATCATTCCGTTGCATTCAGCACCTTTTTATCGGTCATGTTGGGATGAAGCGCTTTATCCCGTCACAGTTCTTTTAATAGAAGTAGCGCTAAGGTTTTTGTTTATGCAACTAGGTCCATGCTCATAACTTCGCTAGTCCTGGTATACATGTAGGTGTGTCAAGCTATTGCAACTTATCTGCAGTCCGCACAGCCAGGTTTCCACGCTGTTGCCATAGCGACGATACTTCTTGTACAGTGACACGGATTCTGACTACCAAACATCTAAAGTATCGTCTTATTGTGTAAATGCGTTTCCCGAAGAACTCACACCGTCTACACAGTTCACACACAAAACTGCAACTAGTGCTTTCCTGAAACAAAGGTTCACCGAGATCTGTCCTCACTAGAAACATGTACATGTATGGTGTATGGTTCCGTCCAATTACGCAATACGCACTCTCTCGTAACATTGCAAAAAGGTGCGAGGACATAAACCATTGAAGAACGATCAACTTCGAGCTGTCTTACAGAATAAGAAAATTATGTAACCTCATATAGAGATCGAGTGGTAATATTTGGGGATATTGGAAAAATAGGCTGCTACAAAAAAAAGTTCGATGTTTGAATCATATGCCGGTGTAGCATGCGCACACTAAACGTATGAGGAATGCAAACGAGGAAAGTAAAAACTCAATGAAACCGTGCGTTGTTTCTGATTTATTATTTTATTTTTATTTTTATTTTTATTCAGCATAGTTTCGTCTAAATATAACACTTAATTTATTCTTCACTCTTTGAAATTTTTCACATACTACTAACTTTGGGAAGCCAAAACAGCACTGCATGCTCTGAACTATGGAAGTTCATTAAGACACGTTTTAGTGAAATGATATCAACATGACATTCCCCGTCAAAGTATGTTTAAGTTTTCAATTTCTAAAAAACTCACTTCGACTACCAGTTTTGCACTTTTTAAGCTGCAACCTCAACAAGTGTATCAAAGTACATGTAAGCGTCTCTAGGGGTTGTTTTGGGAACTAATTATTTGCGTAACCCCTGGCCTGTACATGTATACCATTACTCATTAGCATGCGGCAATTTTTATTAATTTTTATAACGGAGGCAATTCCCACATATGATAATCGGCACATAATGTAACAATGTATACATGTACATGGCTTATTTAACTTTAAATGTGAATAAACTACGGTAAACAAAGAGCAGATACGAGGTCGTTTTCAAACAATCCAACTATACACCGATATTAAGAATGCTTACCCTAAATTCCCTAAAGGTCTTGATAAATGTTTTTTTTTTTTTGCTTTATGGGTATAGAAAATTTCATACCAGTAACAACATGGCTCTATTATGAAACGATGTTAAACTGCTATTTAATAGCGGAATTGTTGCTTAAACTGACACAGGTTAGTTCTTAATTGATAAAGTGTCTGATTTGTTCTCCATATCTGCATAACACATAATCACTCTTGGTCATTATCGGCAAAATAATGTACAGACGTATAATACATTCAATTATTAATATTGATATATTTATCTAGTTTTACGTTT
This sequence comes from Phoronis australis, assembly GCA_002633005.1. Taxonomy (NCBI): domain Eukaryota; kingdom Metazoa; phylum Phoronida; family Phoronidae; genus Phoronis; species Phoronis australis. The sequence goes on from NMRA01000163.1 coordinate 483,499, forward strand.
ATACTCAATTTTGTACGTACAATATCACTGATTCTTGTTCCATTTGTTTGTGTTTTAGATGTACATGTATACGTATACATATATAATACTTTCTAGAGCTCTCTGGGCTTAATTCTTATTATTGAACATTGCATTTTTCGTCATAAACATTATAGAATTTGTTAAGTGCACGACACTTTTCATTGTTCAGTTTTTATACCGTTACGTTCGTACTTTCGGAACAAAACTCTACTCTCAACTGATCATAGATACAGTAACTGACCTAGCGACATACATGTAATTAAAAGACACACGATATTTCGAAACATACTTGTTTCATTCTCAAGTGAAGATAAAATGCCACCACAGAGTATAAGCTGACGACACACACAGTGAGACACGGCGGGTGTGAAATACTGCAATGAATGACTAATGAAGGGGGGTAACAGGAAAGTCACGCAAACAAGTGTAGCGTGCGGCGCGACCCTGTTTGATGCTCATTCAAAACAGGCTTTTCAAAAGCAATTAAAAGGGACTCTAATACTTTCAAACGCAGCACATCTTGCTCCACGTAGCGAATTGACGTGTTTTCCACAATTTCTTGACGGGAAATCACCCGAATAAAAACTGTGAGCAATGAAAAGTGTCGTGCATTTAACAAATTCTGTATAAACATTATAGAAAAGAAAAAAACGACGACCAAAGCAGCTGCTGCGAGTATGGGTTCTGGGCAAGAGCGTCCATATTTAAAGATTATTTACACATGGGCGACTGACTTTCCCACACAACAGAATCCGGTTCTTGTAACTGGTGAAATTAAGGAATGAAACGGTGTATGGTTTTTATGCTGACGAATTCTGTTATTGGCAGAAACTGTATCCTCAAATTTGTGAATTCCGCTTGTCCCAGCGCCAACGGTTACTCAGTTCAAAAAGCAAACTTTCGTTCATTTTTTAATAGTTTCCCTTGTTTTTGTGCTCACGAAGACCTGCTTTCTTAGGATGTTACTGCCTTGCATGTTATATTCGCGGTTGTTTAAGTCTCGATAGATTTTATTTACTAAAATGAAGTCAAACTCAAGCGAAATTTACTCTAAAATAAAGAGCCGTAGACTTTTCTGGAATAGTCAAATATTGTTGAGTTCCTGTTTCTCTGGTATGAATTTCAGTACCATTCTGAAGACACCCATGTGATATGTTGTATTGACCGACACTTACTATTCGTCTGATCATTGTAGCTTATTTCTTAATAAAATACCTTTTTGGGCATATTTGTATAGCATGTGATAATTCTTGGTCTTTATCAAGAAGACTCTGCATCAGTACTATACATGTCCGTTTAGGCCATTTTAAAATTAATAGCCATCATAAATAATGGAAAGTCATGAACTGTCCCTGTCATTGAAATTCATGTTGCATTTGTATATGAATGTTTAAATGTATAAATGTGTAGAGTACATTCACCTGAATGTTCTATGTTATATTTTGACAACCGAATATACAATGTAGTGCTTTATAACCATGAGCGTGTTGTTTTAGTGAACCCCAAAGCGCTTCAATCAGTTAAAACGTTAAATGTTGTCTCCTAAACAGCGACAAAATACTGCTAGTGTATTTATGTCTTCTAAACTTCCCGTTGCAGCTGATGCATTTTTAAACGACGGCGATCAATAATTTTAGCTCGGTTCATTCTACGTCAAAATGTGAAACTTACCTGCGGCGCCCGACATTTCAGTGCCGAAGGCGAATTTCCATGTTGGACTATCGGTACTGGGAAGCAGCAATAACAAGTTAAAGTTTTCGCCTGTAGTGTTGCGCAAGCACAGAACAAAACACAGAAAAAGCACACTCCGATCCATCTGGGTATTCACCGCTATCACTACGCAACACCTCCCGGAAAGCTGTCGCTAGAACATTCCTCGCTAACCAATGAACGTCGAACATACGGAGACGTGGTTTTAATCCCAGAACGTCTGTCACGTGGTATCTTTGTAATTACGGCTATATTGACGCTTCCCTAACCCAGTGCCCTGTCGTCTATCATCGAAAGTGACGTGCTTGCCGCGATTTAATAGGCCAAAGTTTTTTTCACTTCGGATAATTAACGTAACCAATATTGATAATGCTCCAACAAAGATTTATGCGCTAGAGTTATTTCAAGGGTGATTTGAGAAAAATATATGGACATATTCGGATTTACTCCTCCTCCCCCCATGATGCGACCAAAATAAAAACACACCAGCACGTTGTTTTAGGGGTTACGAAAACATTTCCTTCGAAACTTCGATCCGCCTAAGTAGTATAGTAAGAGGTTTAGGACGCCCGTTTTTGCAGCTCCTCGGTCAAAGGTCTTATATCCGAGAGGAAAGGTCAAAGGTCACATAGGATGGGACATCATCCGCCTGTTTGACGTCACACCTCATGATGTAATTGGTTTAATTAGACCCGTTAGAGAGGCACCTCGATACTTTCGTGGCACGATTTGCGGCTCCTCGCAACGGATTGAAAGCCGAATCAAAAGAGGGATTACGCTGCTGAATAAGAACAAAAGGTACCTTATTTCGCGCGCCAAGTGTCGTCGTTGTATATTGTTCTCATTTATCAAAAACAAATGTCGCGTATATTCCGCTACAAATGATAAGGGGATAACCACCCAACTCAACAACAGATGTCGCGTAAATTCTAACCCATGTATCGACGGTACTAAACTAATAATATCAATAATAAGATGTGGCCACCTAAAATAGAACATAAAAACTGATAGTGTTTAAACGTGTATTAATGACAAAGTAAATTCGAATACTCTACAAAAATCATCAACGTTTCTGTGGTCACAAATTCAACTTTGAACCTGAGTTTAGGTTATAAACTGCGCAGAGACAGTTACTTAAAGAACGGTTAACGTTTCTTCACCCTTCACAAATTTGAGCAAGCTCTGTTGATCGATTGATCTGAGATTGATGTTGTTTTCATATAGTTACAGACCAACCTGCTTTCTAGTAAGCTCTACTGGAATTTGAACGTGTCTGCGACAATAACTTTCATAGAAGCGAGTGCAAAATTAAAAGCATGCACGTCCCAGGGGCGTGCAAATTGGAAGAAGCTCCAATGACCACCTATTGATTAGATAAAAACCCTGCAACAGCATTTGAATAGATGAAATATGCTTCTGCTACTCACATTCATGCATTTCTTCGCTTTTTATTGAAGCTGGTCCACAGGTTGTACTTGAAACTCGCACTTTTTTCCAGACCCGAAGAAATATTGGTGGCGTAAACGTTGATGATTTTTGTCATTAATACACGTTAAAAATAACAATTTTATGTTCTATTTTAGGTGATCACATCTTATTATTAATATTATTTGTTTAGTACCGTCGGTACCTGGCTTAGACTCTACGCGACATCGGTTGTTGAGGTGCGTGGGGTTATCCCCTTATCATTTGTAGCGGAATATACACGACATTTGTTTTTGATAAATGAGAACAATATACAACGACGACACTTGGCGCATGCGAAATAAGGTACCTTTGTTCTTATTCAGCAGCGTAATCCCTCTTTTGTTTCAGCTCTAAATCCGTTGCGAGGAGCCGCAAAAACGTGCCACGAAAGCATCGAGGTGCCTCTCTAACGGGTCTAATTATTCCTATTACGTCATGATGTGTGACGTCATTGACACATCAGTCCGGTAGGCGGATGATGTCCCTTCCGATTGCATCCATCTATGTGACCTTTGATCTTTCCTCTCGGATTTATGACCTTTGACCGAGGAGCCGCAAAACCGGGTGTCCTAAACCACTTACTATACTACTCGCCTACTTGTTGGTTCAAACAAAAAAGCCTAAAAGCGAAACAGTCTTTATTTTGAATATTACTTAAACGTTGTACATTCGTGCCTACAGGTGTTATAATTAAATTTAAACACCGTCTGCAGGCGCTAACGAACGATAAAAATCGATTAAAATCAGGATTAATGAAAGTTAATGGCATTAAAACATCACCGTGATTCTAATGAAAACATGCAGTTATAGATAATAGCAATTTTTCAGCGGTTGCTTCGTTCACACTGGATATACCGTTTATATACGCACAAATAGGCCCATGTGTTTGAAGAAGAACATACCACTATGTAAAACAACGGAGAAAGCGCAAGGAACAATACTAGTTGCATTAAGGTTGTGTAGAACCTTTCCGACTTGTCGGTGTACTTTGCTAACTGTCTACAGAATATACTAATTAACTCAATAATAGCATACATTTTCTGAATGTAGAAAACCTGTAGAATTCGGGTTTGGACTGGTATTGATTGGATCATGTGATCATGTCTTTTTTATTAGTAAAATTTAGCAAAAAAGAGAGGCACATCCATAGCAAAATAATGATATCAACGGCATGACCAAAATTTGTTAGATTGATATAGGTACAAGATGAAATCTCAAAAACGCTGTTACGTTTTAGTTTTCTGCTATTTTTTTCTTAAAAATCCTACTTTTGATAGCTCCTCATACTAATATGAAAGATTTTAGGAACAACTCCTGAGCGTTTTGATGAACAGTGCATAAAATGTGAAAGTTTTTTTGACTCCGATCAGCGATTTCTGAGATTTGATGTTCTAACGTTTGCCAAAGTTGTCCATTTTTCAAGGATCCCACATAACGTTAATGCAGAATTCATTCGCTGGCGAACAGAAGGCAGTGAGACCGGACGTCTGATTCTCCGTCTAATTTTGCCCTATGTAAACGCTCGTAAGGGAGGTCTGATCCGCTTTGTTGCTTCACCTGCAAACTAGAAGCCAGTGTCTTCTTATTATGTACGCACCCAGCTGAGTGCAAGTTGGAACACACCCTCATAGGTTAACATTTTTGAGAGAGCGTCAGCATTAAGATTTTGGTGAAACGGCAAAGGACGGCAAACGCTTAACAGTCCAAGGGCGAGATTGTACAACACTTACATGTAGTTAGCATTCCCTCTCGGTTTTTATGGGTCTCGTTTTTCGCGAGATCGTGAGTGGAAACTTGCAACCAGAGCCCGATTGAGGCTTGGACCGCGCCAAGTAGTCTCAGCTGCCCCCAAGGCGTTACAATCAAGACTGTCGCCACGAAGCTCGGTGTCTATCACGTCGATGAATACATTAAAGGGATTATTTATTTATTTATTATAGTAACATAAAGGTGCCAGTAAAGACAACCTCAAAGACAGAATATTCACCACCCCCCAGACTCAGTCACCTAATAATAATTATACCATTACATAACATATTGCACAAGCTCAAATATGATCACTTCAGACTAGTTTATAAACAAATACTTACTTCTAAGCTGCAAAGCGTCTTGAATGAATTTCGCTAGACCTTTCAAGTTATTTTGGTATATTTGAGGTAGGGCAGAATTCCGTATCAAAATGGTCGAATGTGAGTATATTTTTCACAGTCAAAAATGAAATAAACTTCATCTTCAACTCTGTTTTTACAAACACGACAAATCCGTTCATTCACAGGAATTCCGAAGTACCACCCCACCTCAACCTCTAATGGTAGAATACCTGCTCTCAATCTACATGTAGCTATGACCGACCTCTGAGACACCGGCAGAGGCAAATACTCTTCTATACAATAGTCATTCTTAACAGACCTATATAAGCACAGTTTTGGTTTCTCAGTGATTATTTTTAACCAGTTTAACTCTTATAACTGGAACCTGAATGTTTTGAAGTTTTCGAGAGACACAATTTGCTTGTTCCTAACATTTTCTAAAAAATCGCATTTCTCCATAACTTTAAATATTGAACTTGACCAATTGCAGGGTTTTCGATGTTTAAGGTCCCATAAAAAGACTTTTTTGCAATAATATTCTGCTTTCATCCATTAGAACTAAACGATTCCAGAACCTTAGCAAGGGATAGTTACCGCCAAACAGTTGTATTCCAATCTATTCTCGAGTGGCGTGATGACCACAACGAACCCCTTTGGTGAGCGGTTCTCAGGTGTCACAGTACATCCTTCGTCATTTGACATACATATAGCTAAGGAGGTTGCACAATGTGTAAGGGTAAGAAATAACTGCAGGTGGTCTGATGCACGTTGTACCAGCCGCGCATGTGGGCCCATTGCACTGATAACCTGGAACCATTTTTATGCTGTATTAATACATAGTTAAAACCGAGCTGAGGAGCTAGAAACCTAAGTCAAGGGTTTAGCAGTGTGACGCAGTGGGACTCGCACCCACGGCCTCGAGTGAAGAAAGCGGAACCATATCACACTAGGCCTCACTGCCTCCTCGTGTAATGGTAAGGTAAATAGTTTATTCTAAGTAATTGCCCAAATGTTTTGGCGGCAATGACTGCTTCTTGATCGAACACTGCAAATTCCCCGGCATATACGAAAAAATGGCAGCCAGGAGAATGGTAATAATCAAGAAATTAGGCAACTCTTCGAGCGACTTGACGCGTTTACTCCGGAGTTCAAGGAGTTCCCTTCTCGGACTGTTGCTTTTGTGGGCTTGTGAAGCTGTGTTACCGCGATACGCAAGTGTGTCTTTTGAAGCCGTGAACTTATTGACGGAATCCAAAATTAGACACCTTGCATCGGAGTCTTCGACCTTTCGGATACTAAATTTTAGAGAAAGTGCCTATTCAGGAACTCGTTACATACATGTATCATAGCGTAGTATTAATTGCCAGCAGACATGTGGCTCCAGAACACGACAGAAATGACCACGATGGGTAAAATGGGTGCATGCATGGTTCTTTTCTGCAGGGTAGGTGGTACAGGTACATAAGGTCTGCCCGCTGTAATTAGCCGACATGCTCCGTCTTCGTGGCAGCACATATGGTTTTATTTCGGAGTGCCCTTCTCCTAGACTGGTTGCCTTCTATGGCTGATGAGCCCAGTCTGCCCAGGTTTTGATGTAAGAGTTATTCTTCTCGTAAGTAACATGAGCAATGTTTAACAGGGTAAGGAAGTTGGCCTTACACCCAACCCTAGTGTGACCCTAGGGAGTGTTTGGGGGTGAATTTAGTCTGATTTCTACCTATCGCCCTGCATGAGAAACCCTGCCAGGAGTTTAAACTCCCGCCGGTAAAGCTCTAGAGGTCACGGAGATACGCAAGCTGTTCCGCCACGACAAGGCATACACCCCAGGAACAGACGACAGAGATGAAAGGAAAAGAATTCTCATAGTAAAGTAATCTAAAGCAAAATATAACAGTGCTTACAACAAATGCAAATTAACACCTGGCACACATTGAACAGCACTGGCGTATTCCAACAATGGGCAAAGGGAAGAGGAGTAGAACTTCCCTTCATATTTCTTTTTGTCCCCCATGTTCACTGTTAAATATCCCCTGGTTAACAACTCATATCAACACTCGCGGCCCCCTCAATTCAATACTTCTGGCTTCGTCTAAGTGTCGAAAAGTACACTTGGACATGAAAGTTAACAAAAACTCCATATATAGTCCAATGCATTGTATGAAAACTGACAAGACAGAAACCGTGATTATTCATCGATTTCTGGAGTGCCAACGTTGGAGAAAAGTCCGCTTCAACAAAATTTAAGCTAGAATAGAATGCGTTTTAATTTGTCGTGTCGTAGGTTTGCTCTCCGTGCCCGATGTTTGTCTGTCATTCATGGAGCAATGTTGGAACCTTCTGGAAAGTGCGAAACACTGTCCCAGTGCGATAAGATTCTTTATAAATCTTACGACTAGGAACACAACAGGAAACCACGACGATTGTAACACAAAACGGTGTCAGTATTGAAGTTTTGATTCCAGAATAACGCCATTATTTTACCTCTTTTTAATTTAGGGCCGATTTGCCTGTTGAGACATATGGCGGAGTCACTTACGAAAACTAGTTTAACGATCACAAATGCAAAGAGGCTGCGTCTTTAAAGTGGCAAACTCAATTAAGTTTGAAATGCACCTAAGCTGGTCAACAAAGCGAATCTGCTGGCTAATTTCGCCCTATTTAAAAAAATCATTCTTAGAAAGTTTTTTAACAAAAGAACAAAATATTGACCTAAAGTTTAGATTTTCATGAAACGTATAGCCAGTCAACGATTGAGATAAGCCGATAGTCTTACAAAAATTGCCTCTGCTCAGTGAATTAAAGTATGGCATTGTTCTTTAGTGGCCGGTTGCATGAAACAGTCCCAAATAGGGACTGTACTAAGGTTCCTAAGTCTTTTTACGTATTTGTGTCTTTATGTACTTACAGATGCAATATTGGTCTGCCATTTCATCTTTGTTATGAGCTCCTCTTTGTTTAATGACATTTTCTAATAATATAAGCAATAACTGAGCCCAGAATTCATAGAAAATAAATAGGGACTTAGTCCTTAAATTGGGGGTGTTGCATGAAAACATCCCTAATTATTTTTTGATAATATTGACAATTTAACGTACAGTTTATTCTTGATTTGTATCATGAAAGCCAAAAGTTGACTTGGTAATCAAACTAGAACAATACAAGAGAGGGCAATCGATGATTTCACAAGTCCAAAAATACGCAGTTGATTTAAGGAACGTGGCAGAGTCCCTAATTGGGACTGTTTCATGCAACCACTGAAGGTCTGAATGATTTTGAGCTAGACACTGCAAGTTCACAAGTCTGATTGGTACATGTAATCTAGTTCCAGTCCAAAAGTTTCAGGTCACTTGGTGTCATGGGTCATTAAGTGCATTTTTCTTCTGAAATTTTGACCTTGTCTGCAATTCAGCATAAAGTTCTGCTGTTGTGCACAAGCTACCGGAAATGTTGCAAACTTTCCGTAAAATCTCACTCGCACATGGTCGTTATTGTCACATTCTGACAATAATCTTTCTAGTTACATTGTGTATTATGTTCTTTTTCTGCTAGAAATATGGGTTACGGGTCAGAAATTATATACCGTGGTATGAGTCAAGTGTTTTACAGTGCCGGCATGTTCAGTGTGAGCACACAACTCCAGCCCTAGAAAGCCAACTCCCGCACGTGGCCTACATGTACAGTTGTATGTATTCTATTATTAGAACTTGCAAACTTACTCCGAGATTAGCCGCGAGAGTTTGCACTGGGAATTTCCGGCTGCCTGCTCGACTGAGTTTTGATCTCGAGTTGTAGTTATCAAACCAAGCCTGATTCCATTGCTTCATTTTCATTTTCATTCTGTTATAATTGTTCATCAAGCGAGACTCTTTAGGTACAGTTACATATAAAAAGCGATTTCTCGGTAAAGTTAGTCAACAAACCTCGACCATTACACTGATCATTCTTTATAAGCACTGACCTGTGGACCTGTGTGGGTGCCGGGAGTAGCTCTAGTTGTAAAACCGCTTTCGACAACCTGCCAGGAGTTTTTAACAAGATATTTTGAGGTGTTGAAATCATGCTAAGGAAAAAAGTTAGATTTTGGCAGCTCTCACAGTCAGACTATATGAAAAGAAATTGGCGCGAAATGCTTGCCTCCTAAAACGTCACTTCCGGAAGAGCGGACGAGTAATTAATAAAATTACGAAAAGCTGTAATTAAATGGAAAATATGTCTAGGATAACCAACCAACCTTATTTTAGCTCAAAATGACGTGGAAAAAGGTTGCCTTCGCCTTTAACAACACCACTATCAAGCTAGATTTCATGCACGGAGGGATACAGAAATTGAAACGAAATGAATTTCTTCCTGTTTCAACATGTGATGTGAAGACACATACATGTACATGTATCTTAAACTCTGCAAATACCTGGAGGCAAATGAAGGATGCCAGAATACACTGAGCGAGATAATAGCTACAGTGTATTAAAGAAAAGTTTGCCGCGGAAAACTATTCTCCAAACTGGCTTAGACAAAAATTTGAAGAATTTTATGGAAGTAGCATAACTGTGTCGAGAAAGTCAAGAACAGGATCGACCAACACTGGTTTGGTCACAGGGAACGCTAAATTGCGCAACAAAGAGGCTTTAACAAAAACATAGAAATTGCAGCAACGTTGATAGAAAATGAAGTTTTGTCTAGTGTACATGATACATCTAAGCCTAATAATCGTTTCAGACCAAGAAAAAAAACGAACGTTGAGGTATTGCCATAGTTCACAGCAATAATTCATTGCCTCCGACATCAGTTTCTGTTGAGGTTGCAATGTGGCATGCAAAGAAGGTGCAAATGTCTGAAATCCGAATTGTATTGTACTGAAACGAGTTCATCTTGTTTTAGTCAAATACGTGATTGTTCGGTGCCTACAGCTTCTAAAGTGAATGAGTAGACATGAACCTCTAATGTAAGCAGTCTTTGCGTTTTGACATCTTGACCCTGGGTGTTATCCCCAATATGGTCATGACTAGTAATACGGACGAGTACGTTATAATACAGTTTAGGCACTTGTTCAGATCTTAGACAAGGATAATGCCACCCTTAGGCTCCTCATGAAGGCGAGTGTGCATATGAGGTTAAATCATGTTGAACGCTATCCCAATAGAAACATTGGTTCATTTGAGCTCCAACTGTTTTGATGTCTGGTCTCTCCTATCACAATGCATTTTGACGTGTTCCTGTTCAGTTTGTTCTCCACCTATGTCACCTGATTGAATAATGTGAACTTTTGTCTTGATAATGGTTTATAGTGAATAAACCGAATAGTTGATCAATATGTCATTGTTTACATACGCGCTAATTTTAAAGTTCGTACTCATATTTTGGCCCAAAACAAGTGTGATGACACTTACATGTACTCTTGTTCCTTGTATTTATTAAATTCAAATTTTATCAGAATTTCGCCACTGTCGCAGTGTGATTGTCATTTTCAGGTACGGTAGCAGTCATGTTGAGTATTTTATTTTTATAACACATTAATTAATCTTATGTTTTCACTTTAATTTCAGATTGCGAGCCAGTGATGATGAACGCTTATTTGTATCATTAGTTGACAAGTTTTGGCAGTACTTGCAGAATGCAAAGAGCACCACAATTTGTTATGACATTGTCTGCATGTGGAACCAAAAACATCCGCAAAGATCCAGTCAATATTCCGAAGTTCTGAATTCTCTGAATGACCATATCCCGTCTGACCTCTACTTGTCTTTGTGTTAGCTGAGTTTGATCCTTGGTGAAAGCTGGCAGAAATAGATGACAGTTGTACGAAGCAATTTCTTCGGAAATAACAAATCCTCCATCAGCCAATACACCACGATCCAACAAATCAAAAATCCTAGAGCGTTAGGTAATGATGTTGTCAGATGTGCGACCACCAAACGCCTTTGTTAGAAATCCTCGATCAGCCAGTACACCATCACCACATTCTCACAAATACAAAAACCCCAGAGCGTTGGGTAATGATCTTGTCAGATGTGCGACCACCAAACGCGCTTGATAGAAATCGTCGATCAGCTAGTACATGTACACCATCACCACATTCCCACAAATCAAAAAACCCTGAGCGTCGGTAGTGATCTTGTCAGATGTGCAACAACCAAACGCCCTTGTTAGAAATCCTCGATCAGTCAGTACACCATCACCACATTCCCACAAATACAAAAACCCAGAGCGTTGGGTAATGATCCTGTCAGATGTGCGACAACCAAACGCCCTTGTTAGAAATCCTTGATCAGCCAGTACACCATCACCACATTCTCATAAATCCATAAACCCAGAGCCTTGGGTAATGATCTTGTCAGATGTGCGACCACCAAACGCACTTGTTAGAAATCCTCGATCAGCTAGTACAACATAACCACATTCCCACAAATCAAAAAACCCAGAGCGTTGGATAATGATCTTGTCAGATGTGCGACCACCAAACGCCCTTGATATATATTGTTATGGAGACTTTAGTTAAATTAGTACAAGTATTACTTCATTATTTACTTTATTTACTTCATTTTAGTTCGCTTATTCAACTTTATAAGTCTAGTCACGCTATCGCCGTTATTCCGAGTGCCCTTTGTTGTATAGAAGTATTTTAGTGCTGCCTCTAGCGGCGGGGGGCGTAGTTGTTTCCGCCATATTGTCATAGTTTGATCGAACTGTTGTCGGAAAATATATCGTTGAAATAGATTATTATTGTTGTCTTTGGTCATCGTGAGGCCAGAGAATTGGTAGCAGAGCAAGGTTACAACGTTAAAAGAACTGTGGACGAATTAAGATCGGTCGTAAGCGCCAGACCTATGTTCCGGCAGACTCGGACGAAGAGATCACCCAGCTAAAAATGGCGAAAACCAAATGTAAGTCACTATTTACCAGACGTCGCCATCAGTTGTTAGACTCTTTGTATGACACTGAGACAAACTTTAGTGAACTCAAAACACTGAAAAATCATCTCCTAGACGCATATGAGAGCGTAATAGACGTCCTGGCCCGCCTGTCAGACTTGTATGCCAAAAGTGGTGATCATGCAAACGTAGACAAAATAAACAAAGAGACTGAAAAAATTGAAGAAGAATTTGACAGGGCGGAGAGCCAGTTCGAAACATGCGCTAGTGAAACCAGATCGGTTGTTGACAAAGCAGAACATTATGATTCCCAGCCCCCACAACACGCTGTTAAAGTCGAAAATAAAGCAAAACACAACACATCTCCCCCCTTGCCGGAGGTTTCATCCCGTCTATACCAAGGCCCTTTTACGGCTACTGAAGGTACCCAACTGTATGACGGTCTCGCTGACGATGAAATAGGTAGAGACATGTGGAAGCAACTGACAAGGGTGTCCATCCCGACTTTCAATGGCGACAAGAAAACATATGGTAGCTGGAAGGCAGC
>NMRA01000163.1:497960-574527 GCA_002633005.1 Phoronis australis
CAGCGAAACGAGCTACCTACGCTACACTTTCACAAGCAGATATTACAGATGAAGAGTTAGTAACGGCGTTCACTGGAGCTGAAGCATTAATCAATTCACGACCGTTGACTTACCAGTCGTCTCACCCATCAGATGATGTCCCTTTGACACCAAATCATTTCTTGTTCGGCCAAGTTGGTGGAGAGTTCGCGCCAGAGTCAGTGGATGCCACAGGCTTCAACCTGAAAATCAGGTGGAGGCGTGTTCAGGAGATAGTTAGGCACTTTTAGAGTCGCTGGCTTCGAGAGTGGTTGCCAACATTAAATCGAAGAGCCAAGTGGTGGCATTCCAAAGAAGAGGTCAAGATCGATGACGTTGTTCTAGTTCGCCTTCCGGATTCTCCGAGAGCACATTGGCCTCTGGGAAGAATCATCGACGTTTACCCTGGAACGGATGGACATGTTCGGTCGGTCAAGGTCAGAGTTGGGAAGAAGATGCTAGTGAGACCGCTTACGAAGATCTGCCCATTGGAGTTGGACTGTGGGCCACGTTGAACTTGCATAGACTTTGTGTCGATGGTTCCCATCGAGAGGGGGAGGATGTTATGGAGACTTAAGTTAAATTAGTACAAGTATTACTTCATTATTTACTTTATTTACTTCATTTTAGTTCGCTTATTTAACTTTATAAGTCTAGTCACGCTATCGCCGTTATTCCGAGTGCCCTTTGTTGTATAGAAGTATTTTAGTGCTGCCTCTAGCGGCAGGGGGCGTAGTTGTGTCCACCATATTGTCATAGTTTGATCGAACTGTTGTCGGAAAATATATCGTTGAAATAGATTATTATTGTTGTCTTTGGTCATCGTGAGGCCATATATGAAATTGCACCTTAACGAGTATAAAAACCAGGAACTTTAGAGTGTTGTGGTGCTTGTATGCACTCTAGGTTGCTGCTCGTGCAGAGTGATTGCATGGACGTTTGACGAAAATTTCCATGCAATCAATGATGGCACAAGCACTCTTGTACGTTTGTTTAAACACTGTCGGGAGTGTTCTAATTACATCTTCCTTCTCAGGATAGTGGATTAAAGACTGCAGCTTCCTAGCCAAACCTGATAGCGTCTTGCTTACAACATTACTCACAGAATATTTAGAAATTTGGAAACGTGCGGTCAGACGTTCATTGATCAAAGTCCATCGTAATTTCATTAAAGTCAACAAAACAACATTTTCAGGGGTGAGAGAGGTAAATCATGATAAAGTGCCCTAAACAAAATCAGCAAGCCAGTCAAATGTGGAAAAGTTAGAAACTCCCATTTATATGGATTTTTTAAGAAGTTCAGTGTCGTTTGAACGCGGGCCACTTCTTTTAGAAGGGAGGTTTTCTTCAAGGTCTCTTCCTTCAGTAGCTCCGAAGGCATCTTTTATTTTTCTGAAACAAAAATCACACCAACATTTAAAGGGACAGACTCTGGCCGAGAAGACTGCGTTTCAGAATGGCCGCATATAAAGTCAGTGATGTTTAGGGGTATGACACAACTTTTGTAACTGGTTTAAACACCTGCTCGGAGTGTAGTCTTTTTATATATTTGGCGTTATTTTGCCATTTATTTTCCTGGTAGAACGTGCAAGAAACGGGGTAAACTTCTGGATTCTTTATGAATATCGATTCTACTAATGTTGAATTGTAGATTAGGGAAAGGAATTTACATGAGAGCTCCAAATTAAGGAAACAGTAAATATGTGTCTCTGGTTTAAGTAAATCAGTCCATGTAAAAAATGCAGTTGGAAATATAATACCAAAAAATAGTTGTCATAGCTGATTTCCCAAAATTATTATTCTTGATTAACAATTAGCCACCAGCAGGCATATACTTTCAACAAACATTAAACATTAAAAAAGTGGTTATTCTTGGTTCAAGTGAAATAATTACCATTTTCCTCGTCTACTTCTGTTGACACTTCAACATCACCCTCATAATTAGACCCATGATCATCAAGACTGATTCACGGGTGAATGAGTGCAGCAGCAGGCCTCATTTCTTTCAGTCCATTTTCAAACTCTTCTTTCTTTAGCGCTCAGTCACTCGCCCTCTAGGATTGATCCTCTTTCAGTGCTATTTTGTGGACATTGAATAAGCCTGGGCCCTCAATCTCGCAATTTTGAGCCCGAATATCGACCCTATTCTCCTCTGAAAATATTGAAAAGTCATGCAAACTTCCCCTCATGAGGCCCAAAAATTCCCCTGAAGTGATTGGAAAATTCCCCTTGAGGTTCGAGTCACTTGTAATTCATACAGATACCAATTTGAAAGAGCACAGAATGCTATTTTTGGCTCATTGAGACAAAGCCTAGATGGCTTGCAACAGGGTAGGGGGTGACACCCAGGCAATAATCGTGATTGTGAGGTAGAATTTCCCCCTTACCCCAAAACATCCAATCTCAGAAGCCACAGGCAGTCGGATGAGCGAGGCCCCTGTATATTTAAAATGTGTGTCAGCTTGATTGTCCTGACTGCGACCTGCAATAACGAGTAAAACATTTAAATTTTAGAATTATAGATTCAATCGTGTTAAGAGAACTGTTTCTAAATATTTTTAAAAGATGGTTGTTTTGGCAACTAATTACAAAATGGCCACCTAATCAGTGGTAGATTAATTTATTTATAAAACATTCTGATGAATATGACTTAATTTTAGGAGTGAGTTACTAAAAACGTCTGGGTAAACACTCCCCGGCCTTACTCCTAGTAACATTTACTACGAGCGTGGTATGAGCAAAGATATAATACTAGTAATATCTTTGCTACGAGTAAGGTATCGTAAGCATAGTCGATCTCAATCCCGCCTTCTGGCACTAGTCACAATGCACTCGTAGACATTTGGAAAAACAAATGGGTAGCAGCCGGATTCCGGAACGTAGTTGGTCCGACATTAACATTGCAAACTATTATTTGACAAACTGAGATACTTGGATTTTAATGAGTGATTATACATTTTTGTAGGGTGGAGAATACAACAAAATCGAGGCTCTACCTGACATAAAATGTGTGG
The DNA here is from genome assembly GCA_002633005.1 of Phoronis australis. Lineage (NCBI taxonomy): Eukaryota > Metazoa > Phoronida > Phoronidae > Phoronis > Phoronis australis. Next base: position 500,993 of record NMRA01000163.1, read on the forward strand.
CATTTTTTGATCGCATTCTCAGCATGAAGCAATGGTTAAAAAGACGCCGCTCGGTTGGTTGTCAGATCCCACCAACTCCTTCCATCTGCTTAACCGATGTTCTACCGCACGTGTCGTTCGCATTTGACGGAATCCGATCCCCCCCAGGGAGACCCTAATAGATTCAATGTCCATCGCCGTAAGCACTCGGCCAAAACTGCATAGCATATGAATGGAGTCGTAATAAAGTCTTATTTAAACTTGGGTTGCCTTTGATGTACATGATTCCGGTGAATCCGGAGCGTGGTTCCCAGGAGTCCAAGTTTTTCAATTGATCTCTGCCAATCACGTCTTCCGTCTCCCAAACCTTTGGGTACTCTATGAAACAACACCAAGTCATTCCCTTTCTTGTTATGTCTCTCCTATACCAGGCGTGCGTTCAGTAACCCTAGGACCTAGTTTAGGCTTAGCAAATAAGTTCTACAACATTATTTAAATCACATTGTTTGAAAACTCCAAACTAACTAAGAATTAATTGAAAATTGAAAACTTGAAATATAACTTCTTACAAGAGGTTACATTTCACATCATTGGTATGCAAATTCGACTAATTATGCATAGCATAGGATGCGGTTTTTTATTTTTTTCCATATTAATCTTTTATTTTGTCACATTTTTTCATTTTTTACTTTTTTATATTATTCATTTACTTTAATATTTGTATTTTATTTATTTTTTTTTGATTTTTATCACATTCCCGCCAGTAACCAATCGGCCACAACTGCATAATAAAGTCTTATTTAAACTTGCGTTGTCTTTGTTGTACATGTGCTTCCGGTGAATCCTGAGCCTGGTTCCGAGGAGTTCAATTTTTTCATTTGCCAGGCATGTCTTCCGTCTTCCCGAATGTCTGTGTATTCTTTGAAACACCACCAAGTCTTCCCTTTCTTGTGACGTCTCTCCTATACCAAGTGTTCCTTCAGTGACCCTAAGACCTAGTTTAAGCTTAGCAAATAAGTTTTACAACATTATGTTAATCAGATTGGTTAAAAATTTCAATTAAATTAAAAAGTAATTTAAAATTGAAAACATGAAATCAAATTCTTACAAGAGGTATACATTTAACATCATTGATATGCAAATTAGACTAAATATGCATAGCACAGGATTTGGTTTTTAATTTTTTTCCTCATTTTTTATTTTTGTTTGTTTTTTTTCATGTTCTTACTTTTTGTTTCATTTATTTTATTTTTTTATTTTAATTTTTTATTTCATTTTAATTTTTTGTTTCATTTTAATTTTATTTTACATTTATTTTATTTTAATCGCATTCCCACCAGTAAGCAATGGTAAAAAAAGCCGCTCGGTTGGTTGTCAGATCCCACGAACTCCTTCCATCTGCTTAACCGATCTTCTACCGCACGTGTCGCTCGCAGTTGACGGGATTCGAACCCGTGCAGGGAGACCCCAATAGATTTTAAGTCCATCGCCTTAACCAATCGGCCACAACTGCATAATTAATAATTTAAACTTGCGTTGTCTTTGTTGTACATGTGCTTCCGGTGAATCTTGAGCCTGGTTCCGAGGAGTCCAATTTTTTCATTTGATCGCTGATAGTCATGTCTTCCGTCTTCCCGAATCTTTGTGTACTTTATGAAACACTACCAAGTCATTCCCTATCTTGTGACGTCTCTCCTATACCAGGCGTGCGTTCAGTAACCCTAGGACCTTATTTAGGCTTAGCAAATAAGTTTTACAACATGGTTTTAAATCACATTGTTTAAAAAACTTCACTTTATTTAAAAGTTTATTTAGAATTTAAAACTTGAAATTAACTCCTTACAAGAGGTTACATTTCATATCATTGATATGCAAATTACACTAATTATGCATAGCACAGGATTCGTTTTTTTAAATTTTATCTGTCTGTTTTAAATTTTCCTTACTTTTTATTTTTTTTAATTTTTTTTATTTCTTATTTTTTATTTTATTTCTTATTTTTTTTATTTTATTTTATAGTACTCTCACCAGTAAGCAATAGTGAATAGGACGCCGTCCGGTTGGTTGTCAGAGCCCTCCATCTTCTTCTATCTGCTTAACAGATCTTCTAACGCCACGTGTCATTCGCAGTTGGCGGGTTTCGATCCCGTGTTGAGGGACTCCAATTGATAGTCCATAGCCTTAACCACTCGGCTACAACTGCATAGCATAAATCAGGTTGTATTGACGTTTTTTTAAACTGGCGTTGCCTTAATTGTTGTGCATGTGCTTCCGTTGAACACGGGGCCAGCTGTCTCCCGTTCAACGCGAGGACCTCGCTAAAAAGCAAGCCTTCGCGAGATTACATGAGATATTGCGGTGTATTTTAAATGAGAACACGTGACTTTGGCTAGATTTTAGATAGGTCTTAGCGTAGGTCCTAGCAATACTGAACGCACGCCTGGTTCCCAGGAGTAAGCGGTCTGAAGCGCGTCGGTTGATAGGGAACTGACGTCACAAATTTCCCGCCATTTTACCCAAGGGGAAACCAGGTCGATCTTGGATTTGGCATAGTTTTCTAATTTCAACGTTCGCCCTTTGTATAATATTGTGTAAGTGAAATATCGTTATTTTCTTCATTCTAAACACTTTGAAATGGAAATGAGGTACATTTTATGAATTTTTGTTAATGGGAAGGCCGTGTAAACAAACCCGGAAGTGTAGCTGGTTACTGAGCTGTGTCCTCAGTGTCCCGGCCGGTGGCGATGAATATATCGCGAATATATAGCGTTTGACTGTTTACTCGTTGCCTCAGAGTGCTGTTGTTATAACTTGTGACAAAATTATTTACTCAACATGTTATCGTTGTTAGGTGAATATCAAGTGCTTAGAAAGTGTATTGCGGATTACATCACTTCCCTGATCGATCAGTCGGAGATGCGTTTTCACGATGCCGTTCGAAACTTGCAGTGTTGACTTCGAGATTGCCCATACAGGTTACCTGTGTCGTTTTGATCCAACAATCCGAGTGAATGACCGAAAATTGAATTTGGTGACGTTTGCGAATATCTGATCGAGACTCCGGCCACTGCCCAGTTGCATGAAACGGTCCCCGAAAGTAGAGGGACTCGACTAAATTCCCTAAAATGATCATTTGCGTAGGCCCTATTGGTGTCATTCTTTACACGGCGATATAATCTTGTACTGTCATTGTATTTTTATAATAAGCATCTGGGGCCGTAGTTCCATGGGAATAAACCGAAGACTTAGTCCTGGGCGTGGCATGAAAACATTCCTACTTATTTTTAATATTGTTGAGGATTCAACGTATAATTCAGTCTTGCTTTGTATCAAAGCCAAAACTAGCCTTAGTAATGAATCGGAAGCCCACACATACGCAGCAGATTTAGTGATTGAACTTAGTTGAGTCCTTTTTGGGACTCATTTCATGCAACCGCCGGGCATTAGTGAGAAATTGAATACGATCGGAAGACTGAAAACGAGTTATATTTAAATTTTAGTTATGCACATGTATCAATATCGAAACAGACCTGGGTTTTAGCCTCAGGAAGCCAGTTTTCAAATGATATTGCTGTTGTATATTACTTGGCCACTTATACTGAAAACGTTCAATCGTGGGAGTACTTTGTGGAATTCTTCTCTGAAATTTTCTCTGCAAAATGCACGCAGTTCTGTTATGCGGCAAACCTCCAAGATTCCAAAAGTATGCAAAAACTTCCATCGCTGAGGATGACTTGCATGAACAGGACTAACGAGAATATTTTAATTGCCTACCAGCTCATTAAGTTCGTTGTCTGCGTGCGTTGGTGCGTGTGTGTGTGTGTGCGCGCGCGTATTGTTACTGTTTTAATCGTTTCAATAATAATTCGTGCAATCTTTACCTTATGCCCAGATGCCGTTTTTTTGTTAATTCGATTTCTAAGAAGTAAGCCTACTGTTAGATTTAATATTTTCCTACACCCGTGAAAATTGAAAGTTTACCTTGTAAATGAACCCAATGTAGTTCTGACAGCGTACAGTGTATTTGGCAATTGCTCCGCTGTCGGCGGACTAATACCGCTTTTATATTTTTTCCGTTATCCAGCCACACCATCTGAATATCCTGCTTTTTACACACGGCCAGACTGATATACAGTACTATTGTCAATATAATTTACCACGCGATATACCCACCCACATTTTCTTGCTCGACTTAAAAGTAAAAACGGGACGTTTCGTGGAGTTTTGCACCCACAATTTCCCATTCAACTATAAAAAACAGAAACCAAGGTCGGGCATTTTTGGGTGTTACAACTACATTGTACCATTCGACAAAAATCGCTGTCGTTATGTCTTTGTGTGTTGCAGCGAGCATTTCGTCCTTGTGATTTGGCTTAGACCCAGCTGCCCCGCTTTTTATCCTGAAGCCCCACTTTCCAATCCAGTTGTTCCGTTTTTCTGTTCTTGAATGCAACAGTACAAAATAACATTATCTCTTTTTTGTTATTTTCGATAGCCCAATTTCTTTAGTAACATAACAATCGTAAGAAAATGTGTTCCAGTGTCTATTGTAACACAAACTACATGTATCAGGATCACTAACTTTTACTTTCTGAAGAAAAGAGTTTATTTCTAAACTTTTATGGAAAGCCCTACACTGCAACCAAGGTGATTAGTTATCCAAAATGCATTTCAAAGCTACGTGATAGATGTTTGCTCAGAAAACCTTTAGCTGCAAATTTCGTATAGATACTTGTTGTACTTCAATTATCGCATTTTCTTAAATGTCACTAAATTTTGAATTTTTACTGAAGAATGTAATTGTATCAAACGGCACCAAAGATCCAATTAATTATAATTTATAAAGATGCATAAATTTGAATGAATGCTTGGCTAAATTATCCACAGCAAGTGCGAGGGATCCATATTCTAAAAGCTTTCCTTTGATAGGGTAGAAATCTTGAATCATTGAAAATATTTGCCTAATGACATAACTAGTCATCTCCATAACATTTCTGGTTCCTTTCCTTTTTAAGTTACTATTACTATTGTTGTTTTTCGAATTTTGGTAAAAATCTTGGTTTTTATATTATTAAACTAGCCAGATACGCGAAATGATAATTACTAATAAATTAAATTATTTATCATTGGCTTGTGCTATAATCATCAAGAACTGAAAAAAGGCTTTTCAATGATGTGGATTTTATGTAATTCGATTGAAAAACGGCGGAGTTGCGAAAAGTTTTAATGACAGTGAATTTCAAGTACACACACTAGAACAAACGAATGCAAACAACTCCCACGCATGTGCGGCGCAACCTCAGCGGCCGCGGGATCGATGTAGGCATTCTAGGGCTAGACTAAGATTTCTTTGGTCTGAGCATACGAACTTTCATTTCGTAGCTGGGGTTTTGACAATCACTCTACTAGTTGTATGCAGCCATTGTAGATTGCCAGTTGTCTAGTATTACGAAAGCGTACTTTCATGACAGATTGTTTGAAAGGCATTTTGGCGAGTTTTTTCATTCTATGCCTCTTTAAACACTGCTATCCCTATCACAAAGCTGCTTCCATGAGAATCTCGCTGACGGACATCAGTTATTCAGGCGATGCAGCCCAAACAGACCGCGAGTAGAACGATCTCAAGGAATAATCATATGTTAAAGCACTGAGTTACAGTTCACGAGAACTGTTCAACATAGAAAATGGATATATGTGTGGAGCATCATTTATTTACAATTTCAGTTAACATCCATGTAACCGCTCAGACGAGTCAACAACTAAAATGCCGGTTCAAGCACCAGTAAGTGTGTAGCCTCGTTCCTAGATTGCCGTAGATAGGAACGTTTACCTATTACAGTTCTATTTCCACAACGCGGAAAATGTCGTGAACTGACCTCGAATTGCTGAATAACGAATTAGTATCGCATTCGAGTCACCTTGTTTCTACGTTGTAAATATGTTTCCAGTTGCGTTGATAATAAATTGTCGATGGGATCCAGACCGGATCCCGGATATTAATACTTACAAATTGATAAACGTAGCTTCGACATAAATACTTAATGAAATATTTTTTTATCAAAGGGATAGTTCCTGGGGTTGTCAGTGTACTGGGGACATGCCGCTGAGATGGTATGCATTTTCAATATTCTAGTAAAGATTTGGGTTGCTTTTCACTATTTTTATAAATTTATGGTTTCAAGTTAAGTCGTCATGAAAATGAATAAGGAGATCACTATTGTTCTTAAATATAGGTAAGTTTAGTTCTGACAATACTCAGCACGGTATGAACACTGACGTTATGTTTAAAAGTCGTTGGAGGCTATTAATCTGTGTAGACCGTTTCAGAAGAGGTTTAAACATGCCCTCTTCCAATAGCTAAAAGGATGACTGCCCCCCAGGGTATGATATTCACATGTGGGTAGATATGGTGATGCTTGCTACGTGCGCCAGAGTGCGCTCATTATCAGACAAATTGTCTGAAGACTCGGACGACAAGCTGTCGTCAGCCGCAGTGGTCACTAGCTTAGTGGATCGGCCTGTCTTCATCACCTTGGCGTACAAATCTTCTTCCACTTCAGGCAACGTCTCTTGGGTTTCATCAACCTTCGGTGTCCAAACAGTATGGGAGCGAATTTCACTATAGGGATTGTCTTCAGTTAGGGTTTCCTCACTGCTGCCGATAAAACTGCTTTCCTTTACGCTTGGAGGTACGTTAACCGTGGCATACCTAGAACCCATTAAAGAGTTATCGATAGAACGGAGCATTTATATTCGCCGACATGTACGTGTATATTAGAAAATACAGGTATATCCGCTCCACAAATATTGCGGTATGGTAGACTGAATTGCTGTGATACCTGGCTATTAATCTAAGGTCAAATAAATGAAATCACTTTTCGTACTCAATGTTGCGCCAACGGTGTACACCTACGACAGGGTGGCGTTCCGAAACTAGCGAGACACATGCGGCAAAAAATCCTCTTACGAAACAGAAAAGGTTAAATTTCCCCGGAATTCCACATTCTAGTCTCACTGATCAATCATTTCCGTGACGTCTCATGCTAGTCTACGCTAGTGAGGTATCGGGGTTACGTACTTGAGAAACCCTCGCCGTTCACTCGTGTGATTCTAGCAAGAATTTTGCCATACGGAACACACCCTAGTATTGGTTATGTGAACATTAACAATAACGTCGCTGGGCACAGCACCGTGATCTTACCCTCCGTTCAAGTCATCGTCACTGCCCTCACTCTGTAGTGTGGTCGATGATTCCATGTAGGGCACACTTTCTGTAGAGTCAACCAGTTCAGACTTGTGATTGAAATAGGGGGAACTGAAATGGAGCATTGTCGGGAAAATATTTTTATGTCATGAGAAAACTACGTTGATAAAAAAGTATCACATCAACTGTTAATCAAACTGACAGGATTCTTATAGATTTCCTATTTGCTCTAACAATATAATAGCCAATGAATTCAAAACTTCTCTCACAACATACCCGTGGTCTAGTATTTGAAATCAAACTGGAACCTAAGTCTGACATTTTCCATTCTTGTTGTGCGAGGCAAGTTACAATCATGCGCTCGAATACACTGTGGTTTACGTGTATGAGTTTCTACTCCAGGTTGCATTTGATGACCCCTACGTCCAACTACATGTACAAACTAAAGCAAAAACTCGAGAATTCAGTTTTAGACTGGAACTTCTAGTTTTAATGCTGGGTTCATTAAGTGCGAACTAAGATCATGTCATCCCTGTAAACCACATATTGTACTGGGGCACACAATCAATAGATGTTTAGGCTACCTTGAGTAAGCATAACTGTTCCGTTTCGTGGAAAATTCCAAAAACAATTTCGAGTTCCATTTCGAGTACAAGTTTAGACGTCCGACCCTGGTGACTAACCACCTACGGGGGCTCTCAAAAGTTTCACTAAGGCACAGCCCAGATGAAGAGCTAAGAAGCCAGCCAATTGCTTCCAGTGAATTAGTTAGGTGAGCAACAGTTCACATCAAGGCCTGATATACGACAACTGAATGAAATGGCCGGTAGTTTATTCAATTGTCAACACTTTGACCTGAGGTTTGTACCCAAACATCTTTCACTTTGGGTGGCCATCCGCCTGCTCTCAACTTAAAGCTCATCATGGTCTACGCACATCTGATGTAATTTAGAAATAGGACCGGATGTTCTCTTTCTTTACAATGCTCACAAAAATATAATGTGCTCTGGGGTCCATCTACAGTCTGCTGTACCTTTAATGCAAAGGTCTATACTTAGGCGACTTTTATTTTGGCTGAAGACGTTTCGGACGCAATAGGATTAAATTATTTCTATGTACTCCGAATAGTATCTCATAAGAAGGAATGAGATTATCAAGGTTATGATTGGTTCACACGAATTCTAACTAGTATAAATATAAGGACAGTATTGGAAAACCGATACGTGAAGCGCCGGAGCGAGAACTATGGCTAACTTATGTTTGCCGTTATGGGACCAGGGTTAGAATGGACCATCAAGCTACATGCTGTGTATGACCCTAAGTGTTACTGTCCTTTTGGGATAAAGACCTAGACTATCTCTTGTGAAAAACTTTGGAACCATCACAAAACCTTACCTGCTGTTCAGTTCACCGGCATTCAAGTTAGTATCCGAAAGGGACACAGGGGCCTGAGTGTCCGGTGGATAGGTGATGACCCTCCCCCTTATTGACCCGTGTACTGTCCTGTTCTCTTGTGACACTTTTTCTGCTGCCGCCTGTCCGGTTTGTCTGCTTAGAGAATGCCAGTTACCACTGGTAGCTGGCATATTACTTTCCGTCGAACCTTCGTCAGACTTGATTGTGTACTCAAGCTCTTTGTCCTTGACTTGTGATGAAATACGTTTCTGCAGCATATCTTCCCACTGCTCAATATCGTCCTTTTTGCGATATCTTCGATTAGGCAAGGGTTTTACCTAACAAAATATTCATGTTCACACATTCAACGGGTAAACTGTTCCATATTCATATTTTGACAAAGTGTTCGTTAAGTTGAATGCAAAGGAAAAAATCTTGACGTACAGATGAAGTTGCCATATGAAGCTACAAACCTGGACTATGCCGTGTAATCATTGCAATCTTATTCAATTATGAACAACTACCTGTATGTCGGTTCCGATGCCACTCTCACTGCCTGATTGGAAAACAAATTCCGTGTCAGATTCGCTGGCACCACTGTCGGAGTCTGCGTTATATCCTCCCGAGAGTATAGCCTCTAAAGTTTTACCATTCTTGAGTTTATGTCTTCGTCCAAGAGTGTCATCGGCATCTGATGATTGGGTGCTGTCAGCTGCTACGCAGCCAAAATTTAGCCTTTGTAAGAAACACAACACAGAGGGTAATAACGAAAAGTTGACGGGTTGCTAATTTTGATTATCATCGCATGTATTGATTTAGGCAACATAGCTTAATGTCAGAGCACAATTTAATGCCTTGATGTACAGGCTTGTCCTACTTTCTTAACATTGTAAGGACGCTTTTAGATTTTTCGCTTCAATATTACAACTTCCCAAAAGCAGGCATTTTATTTGGTCTAGAAAAGACAAAGCCGTGCTAAATATTTAAGTTATTCTCTAATAGACCTTTCGATTATTTGTTTGCAATTGTTGCACAGCTCCTGTACAATCGAATACTAACTTGACAACTAAGATGCTTAGGTTCTCTGTGGCACCATAACTCTGCGCCAGATCTTGCAACCTTTTGGCTGCCACCACGGGGTGAGTAATGTTGGCAACCTCCTGTACAGCTTCTTGATGTGAGACATACTGCCAAACGGTGGCGTTGGCAATTATGAGGAACTGATCATCCCTGCGCAGAGTTAGCTTCAACTCCCATGGTTCTGGGATGATCACTGGGAACATATAACTACTGCCAATCATCCTTGTGACAGTCGATGAACCGTTCACTTTATTGTCCTGAAATTGTCGGTAAACAGTTGGTATTATGACAAATCACCATTAAATGAATATTAAATACACGTGACGTACATGTATCTCATCCGCTAATGTGCACTAAATGCATTGTCATTAGTAAGCACACATAAAAATAAGACACAACTCTGAACCTACCCAATGAATAGGTTGTACACAAATAGTACCAGAATTTTGCCATTCGCTAGCATACAAGCAGCTAGGACCATTTGTTAGTGTGTGCCTAACAATGTATTTCCAATCTAAGAATCACTGTTTCTGTAAATTCCTATAACTCTGTGATAACAAGCACTCATTTCAATGACCAGTGCTTTTTTCGAAGTATCTCTATTCCTGAGTGATTTATTTACTTCAGTGATGATGCCTCCAGCTTTGCGTATACGTTGACACTCGTCCTTATCATCAGTCACAGTGTGTAGTCTGGTCAAGGTAGTAGACTCCCCACCACGACACAGAACTGCCCCGACATCTCCAACATTCACAATGTGCAGTGTCCACCTCTTCTTCTTGCCAACCCGTCGGAGGTGACACAGTGCTGCAGACGCACCCATGCGCTGACCGGTCTCACGCAGTTGTCTGGGCGAAAACAAACAGAAAGTTAACGTTTTGCTGAAACGCCTTAGTTTTGCTTGATAAGTACCACCAACAACACGACGCTAGACATGGTGGAAAATGGTTGGGTATTTTTGCCGTTTTATGGACAAGCAAACCTTTCCTAGATATCAATGCAAATCACCATGGTGAGCTGGCTATCCAAGCTCTTATGTTACACATAGGATGCGAACATTTCCATTCATTTACATTTACCTGTGTGAAATAAGGAACGCATATCGCAGTGCTTTATCGGCAGTCTTGGGATGGTCCATTTCTTTTTTGAGTGTGCGAGGGATGAGTTTTGACAGCAACCTTGGTACATCTCTATTTCGTCCACCATCAAACATGCCGAACAATGCTTCATTCTGACCTCGAAAGTTGATGTCTTTTATCACTGTTACACATAGCCTGAAATAAAGTGAAATGTTGAATACGCTATTGTCAAAAGAGGATAAATAAAAATTGTGCAAACAAAGATGTACGCGGACTGCAGACACATGGGGCATGACTTTCGAAGAGTTTTTGGGTTTTTGACTTTCGGCTAAAAGTCAGTCTATTGATGACGTAGCCTAATTCACGTAAACAAGCTAGGTTGAAAATCTGACTACACATGAGAAGACAGATATCAGAAGTTTGCTCGACTAGACAGAAGACAAAACGTTTCGAAAAACGCCAAAGTCAAGACATCAACTTTCGCCTATTTGTACTCGATTTTCTGACTTTAGGTGAGGTCAAAACCCAACGTCTACTCGAGAAACGCGCCCCTGGCATGGTATTTCCCTCAGAGGGGGTTATTTACTTGAAAAAATGCTTCTGATACAGCACGCTGGTAACTAAATATTACAAATTTTCATATATTAAATAGCTATTAAACCAAAGAGATTCTACAAAAAGGCAAAAAGTTAACCGAACTGTAGTCAAAAGAAAAAGTTATGGTTACTTGTTCCTAGAGCCAGATGTTTCTGTGTATCCCATCGCCCATGGCTTGTCTTCGTCTTGGCTGCTTTTGTTAGTTGTCCCAGGCAATAGTCTGTTTTGGCCCGTCATATCTACCATGGCAACATGTTTCACTTTCCTGGCAAATTCAAATAACAACATAAAGTTCATCTTATTTAAGTTTAATATAACGCCTACCTTGTTGGTACTTTCCAAAACAATGTGTTTATTTGCTAATGGGCGCCGATTAGTTTAAGTTCGATTCGACATGCCATTATGAAACTGCATTTCGCCCTGTTTAGGTGAATAGAAAACGGAACACGAACTTACAGTATACTCTGGTGAAATCAGTCTCTGATATGTTCCTTACCATGATAGGACTCCATTCCCTTACGGAATCGAGTCACAGTTAATGTGTATATTCGACATTTTCGAAATCACAATATTCGGGTTCGACAACTGTGACGTGATGTTCGATTACACGTTTTATTCGGATTATTGAACTTTAATCGTAATAGTTTAGTCAAAGCTACTTCCTGTTGTCATCAACTTCCTGTCTCAGACCATGAGGTCATGATATAATAAAGTGATGTTTTATTAGTTAAAATCTACGAGTTAACAGCAATTCGTTACATTGTGGCAGCGTGAACAGGACCCTGATGAACCACTGAAGAGGCGAGCGGACCAAACTTATGAAAAAGCATTGTGGTTTTGCTCATAATTCCTAAAGTAGTGAGCTTGATCTGGTGAGTCCATTCCAGTTTTTACTTTGACTTGACTTTGAAGACGTGTTTAAGAAGTCCCTGGTGTTTCAGATTGCGACTCACGATGGCCCACGCTTTTGGTCTACCTCCTCCCTCCCCCTTGGATTTGCACTCCAGCAATGTGGCAGAAGGATGGAGGAAATTCCGAGGTGCTTGGGCGAATTACTCGCTGGCATCGGAACTAAACAAGAAGCCGGAAAATGTCCAGGTAGCAACACTCCTTACTGTAATTGGAGAAGAGGCAAGAGATCTTTTCTACACATTCGACATGACTGATGCCGAAAGAGAACAGATTGGTGCTGTAATGGACAGGTTTGCGGCGCATAGCAAACCAAAAAAGGACACCCCATTTGAGAGATACTGCTTTAATAAGCGTGTACAGGAACCAGGTGAATCGCACGAGCAGTGCAAGGCGGTTTTGCGAAAATTGGCCGAGAGGTGCGAGTTTGCTGACATCACGCCAGACGACATACTCAGAGATCGTTTGGCATTCGGCATTAGAGATCCCAAGGTACGTGAACGCCTACTCAGAGAAGCTTCACTGACGTAGAAAAAAACGATGATATTTGCAGGGCAGCCGAATCAATATCAGGCTCAGCACAGATGAAGTTGGTTGGAGAGGCTACAACGGGCGTCCATGAAGTCAACACTAGAAAGAGGCACCAGCCAACCCAAAGGAACAAAAACAGACACAGGCAAACACAAGCAAACAGCATGAGTGTCAAAGATGTGGACTCAAGCATGGTGAAAAATGTCCTGCGAAAGGAAATTTTGTGCAGTTTCAGATCGACAGTGGAGCTGACACACCAGTTATCCCACGCCACATCTACAAAGAAGCTACGGGTGACCATACACAGGGCAAACTGGAGTCAGTGACATCGTGCATAGAGGCCTATGGAGGAAGCAAATTTCCGACAATGGGTCGAGTGATTCTCGGTGTTTCGAGATTTGATAGAAAATGCAACGTTAGATGTCTAGTGGTGGACAATCCAAATGGAAGACCCTTTCTAGGGGAGAAGGCGTGTGTTGATTTGAAAGTACTCAAATACACAGACAACGACGATATGAGACGACCCTACCCTAAGGATGCCAAGATATTCAAGATTACTACGGCGACGGCATCAAAACCAGTTTCAAAAGAAGATTTTGTAAAAACATTCCCAGATGTATTCAGTGACAAGGTGGGAAAGCTTGAAGGGGAGCACCGCATCAGACCGGATGACAGTGTGCCAGCTGTACAGCATGCACCACGCAGGGTACCATTGCCCCTCAGGGAACCCTTGAAAGCGAAGCTGGAAGTTCTTGTCAAGGATGGGATCATTGCCCCGATTGAAGAGCCCACGGAGTGGATCAACTTTATGGTTGCTGTCCGTAAAAAAGACAAACACCTGCGCATATGTTTGGACCCCAAACACCTGAATGGGGCCATTCTTCGAGAGCACTACGAGACATCGCTACCAGATTGCACAACGCAAAAGTATTTTCCGTGCTGGACGTGACCAATGGTTTTTGGCATGTAGCTTTAACGGAAGAATCATACCGGTTGACAACCTTTCACACACCCTTTGGGAGATATAGATGGCTTCGTCTCCCTTTTGGAATAAAGTCAGCACCTGAAGTATTTCAGAGGAAAACACACGAGCTTATACAAGGTTTACGTGGCGTTGAGGTTCAGGCGGACGACTTCTTGGTAGCTGGTTGTGGGGACACTACAGAAGAAGCTGTACGTGATCACGACAACAATCTCTCTACATTTTTACAACGATGCAAGGACAAGCATGTAGTACTGAACCGTAAGAAATTCAAGTTTAGGCAATCCTCTGTGGAATTCATCGGTCACATTGCCTCGGACAAAGGTATTCAGGCCGACCCAAGTAAAATCCTAGCTGTTTTGGACATGCCGTCTCCAGAAGATGTCAATGGTGTCCAGAGACTCTTAGGCTTGGCAGAATACTTGGGTAAGTTTTTGCCCAACCTCTCCAGTATTGTGGAACTTTTGAGAGCGCTTACAAGAAAGGAAGTTCCTTGGTCCTGGGATGGGCAACAGGTGCAGGCATTCGAGCATGCCATCACAAGTACTCCCGATTCGCGATACTACAACCTGGATGAAGAGCTGACGATACAGTGCGATGCATCCCAGTCCGGACTTGGCGCAGCGTTGTTACAGAATGGACAACCCGTGGCCTACGCATCTCGAGCACTTACTTCAGCAGAGCAAAACTATGCTCAAATCGAGAAAGAGCTATTAGCCATTGTCTTTGCCTGTGAGCGGTTTAACACATACATCTATGGTAGGCATCAGGTGATTGTCAACACAGATCACAAACCCTTGGAAATGATTGTGAAGAAGCCCTTGTATCAGTCACCAAAAAGGCTACAGCGCATGTTCCTAAGGCTACAGAAATATGCATTAACCATTACGTACATGTACGTTAAAGGAAAGAGCCTTTTCTTAGCGGATACTCTAAGTAGAGCATATCTGAAAAATACCTGTGAGGTGAAAGAGGTAGTGACCGTCAACTATGTGGAAGAATCGGATGCTTTGACAACTGACCTTTGGAGACAATTGGCAGCAGAGTCAGCCGGAGACCCAGCTCTTTCGGAGCTGAACAAGATGGTTCATGCTGGCTGGCCAGGCACACGCAGCGCAGCTTCGCAGGTTCTACGTCATTACTTTGGTACAGTGTATGCGCGACCAGCTGGTGTGCGAAGGACCCTTGGTGTTTAGAGGATGCCAGGTGATCATTCCCAGGAGTATGAGGAGGCAAATGTTGTCGCAACTGCACTCAACTCACATTGGAATGGAGGGGTCTATTCGACGGGCTAGAGAGTCCATGTACTGGCCGGGCATGGCAGGTGACATCAGAGAATTCATCACACAATGCGACACATGTCTGTCATATCGGTCGAATCAACCAAGGGAGACTCTGATGACACATCCAGTGATAACATTACCATGGGCGAAGATTGCAGCTGACCTGTGTGAGTTCAATGGGAGAACTTTACTTGTGTTGGTGGATTTCTACAGCAATCATATAGAAGTCGCCAATTTGTCTTCAACGACATCCAGAGCTATCATCAAAGAGATGATGAGAGTCTTCGCTGTACATGGTGTTCCACAGGAGGTCTTTAGCGACAATGGGCCTCAGTTCAGTGCAGCAGAATTTGCAGTGTGTGCAGCAAAATGAAATTTCGTGCATAACACGTCATCCCCTCGTTATGCGCAATCCAACGGCAAGGCAGAAAATGCAGTAAAGACGGTGAAGCGGTTGTTCAAGAAATGTCAGTCGGACAAAACCTCAGAAATTCTTGCTTGACTGGCGAAACACACCAACTGAAGGTATGTCCACGAGCGCCGCTGAACGTCTCATGGGACGAAGGTGTCGCACTTGTTACCGATGACAAATCGCCTACTGGAGCCACGACACACCAAGGAAGGTGACATTCGAGATCTATGAGGACGCAAGGAGCGACAGCGTTTCTACTACAATAAAGGCTTAAAGGATATACCCACAATTGAGCTTGGTGATACTGTGCGTCTGAAGGTGCCGGGAGAGAACAAGTATACCCCCGGAATCTGCTGCAACCAGGTCGGTCCACGTAGTTACGACGTCCAAGTGGGACCAACAGTCTATAGGAGGAATCGGTGAGATCTGTTGAAAACGGAAGAGCCCAAAGTGGCTGATGATCGCACAACACCGAGCCACCACATGAGTCAACAACACCCGAGTCACCACCAATAACTCCAGAGGAGGTATTCCTGGAGCTCGTCCAGATGGAGTCCAACCACGACTATCGACTCGCGCGAGACGTACACCACATCGATTCGCGGACTTTGTTCTTAGTTCATAGTTTTCTAGTTCAGAGACTTTAGATAAGCTTTCAGTTCAGAAAGGGAAGGATGTGACGTGATGTTCGATTACACGTTTTATTCGGATTATTGGACTTTAGTCGTAATGATAGTTTAGTCAGAGCTATTAGTCAGAGCTACTTCCTGTTGTCATCAACTTCCTGTCCCAGACCATGAGGTCATGATATAATAAAGTGATGTTTTATCAGTTAAAATCTACGAGTTAACAGCAATTCATTACAACAACCCAATTAAAATCTGAAGAGTTTTCTCGAGACGCTGATGGTTTCGGTGTTTTGGCCACAAAAATGCAATTCCCTCAAATTTTATTTTATTTCAGTTTTCGTAATAGGACTCTAATGAATACGATGTTCTATCTGTTTGTTGGGCTGCACAGCAAAAATATCATTCATATTCAATATCCACATAGCCTGGTTACCATTTATTACAATCACCAGACAGATGATTTGAGGGACGTTGCATTCACGAACAAACCATAGGCCTCTACAGTTGTAGATGGGTTGCACGGTGGTTCTCGAAAATTGACTTACACATTACAAACGTCAAGTGAACTTATAAATTTGTACTTGAATCACGAGGCAGATTTTGTGTTTCAATCCCAGTCGAGCCTGGGTTTGGGGATTAAACCTTGGGCTCAAACTTCAATGTGGTAGAACGTGTACTTGCCTGACAGAGTTCAGCTCATCCTTGTCTAATTTCATGTTGGTATTGCACGACATGTCGAGAAGGTCTATTTGTGACGACATCAAGTCAGTTACCGATACATCCAACAGTCTGTTGCAGCCAACATCCAGTACCTACAGGATGCATAACCAGAGACGTTACCGCATGTATTTATTTCGTCAGATTCACCTCTGATTGTTTGAGTTCATTAAGCTGTGTGAAATAAAAATGCAACAACACTTGCAGAATTATTCAGATTGTTTTCAAACAAAATAATAAATTCTAAGTATCTAGATATTGTAACTAGTACAAATATTCAATGAAATTGCACAAGTTACCGTGATTAAAGAAAAAGACAATAGCTCAAGCGAGAACGTTGATAAATAGCGATAAAACGCAAACATAAAAGGTAAATGCATACAACAACTATTGTTCAAATTTATGTTCTTAGACACGTTTTGTTTCTCCACACACCCATGATGTTAAACAGATACCAGTCACGTGTACTTCTTGTAATAAATACTGAAAAACATTTTACTAAGCTCGGTGTAAATTAAATAAATAATGAGCTATCGTTTCTAGCGTCATACTTTCAGCTTGATTTATCTTATAACCTTAGACTAATCATAGTTCTTTGATCCCGAATCTCATAAATTTATTCAATAGTTTATTGTGATTAAATGGTTGTCAGCAACAGCCATTTGCTTTTTATTGATATGCCAGTTAGTAACTGGATCACGTGTCTCTATTTTTGGTAAATTTGACTGAAGGACATTACCTGGGAGTATTGGTCCTAGCCATTACTAACAAACCAACGGTATCAATAACGTGACCACATTTCATTTGATAAAAATTTCCAAAGATGAAACCTCTCAAATGCAGTTACTAATTTGTTTTTATTTCGTGCAACTTTTGAGTTTTTCATGGAAATCTTATATTGGGAAGCACGTAAAATCCCTAACAGAAAATTTTATATGAATACCATCAGCCACTTTCGAGTTTTGATGTTACAAATTTAGACATTTTTCTAGGGTTCCACTTAACCTTAAGTAATGTACTGTCTTAGATTATGCTCTACCTTGAGGTTTCTGGCTTTGCTGAGGTTCGGTAAGTTCCTCAGCAGATTCGAATGGGCTCTTAATACTCTCAGTTCCGGGAGAACTCCAACAGAATCAGGTAAGAACCGCAGTTTGTTTGCAGAAACATTCAGTTCTGTCAGCATCTCCAAGTTTTCGGTAAACCTGTCAATTGTAGCGGTTACATGAATTTATTAGATGTGTGGACTTTGCATTCCACAGTGCATTGGCAGTAATACTGAAAGCAAGATAAGAAAGATGTGTAAATGATGCACTCGAGTTCGCTTTTTGCTCGTCAATGTACGTGACAACATTATATTGACATAAATGTTCATATTATGAGAAATAACGTAATTTTTTCCAAAGTAGATTGGTCAATTTATACCAATCTCTCTAACCCATTTAAACCGCCACGACGTTTCTGTCGGCCATGTCTCCTGCCATCGTTAGATTTGACAGCGTTCTTAGAAGGACAACCAAACTTGTCTGGTGTATTCACGGTGGGCACCGTCAGTTCACGATGCGGTTTGAACGTAGGACTATTAGGTTGACAGTCTACCACTCTAACCGCTAGGCAATTGGGCCATCCGTTAACTTGGAGTGTAAAATGATATGCGCTGTACTTTGTATCTTAGGGTTAGCTTGGTTTCGTTTGGCTGCTTAGTTGACTTATTGCCATGTAGCTTCATGGGCATAAGTTGTTGATCTTTCTTCTAATCCAGCTTATTTCATTGTCGAGCATCCGTACCTTTGCTGCTGCTGCTTCCGCCGCCGCCGCTGCTGCCGCTGAACTGTTGCATTTTCTACACCATTACTTGCGTTTAGATCTAAGAAGTTATGCACACGCGCAAGGACAACTGCAGCCTGTTTCATGAAATTCACTTACATGTAAGACTACAAGTCAGAATATCGGTCTTACGCTCCACACAACTATTTCTATCAAAAAGTTTCTGGTAATACCCATTGCGTTTAGTTCCCAAGATAATTTGTATAAATTACTTCCGTGTTGTGATTTGCTAATAATTGCATTATAAACCTATTCAGTGACTTTGAAGAGGGATCACAGGACCCAATTTCTGTGTTAAATCTTTTAAGACTTAAAAGTCACGTTTCACTAAACAGAACCCTGGCTACCACTCCTTAGCAGCAAGTAAGACATGCAGTCATAAGTATATCAAATTTTCCTCAAACTTAATAGATGACTCAGTGGCCTCTTGGTTAGAGTGCTGCGTTGACAGCTGAAAGGTCCCAGGTTCAAACCCTTTTATCCAACTACCCACCAGATTCCCTGGCTCGTTCTCAGGACGCTGTAACACCTCAAAATGGCTGCAAACGAGGTCGACAAAATGTCGTGTCAGTGCAAATAGGCTAGAGGTTGGTACAAATAGACCAATAGATCAGAGAAAGTGATACTAAGACATCACCACATCCAAGCGGTTTTCGGGAGATAAAGGTTTATCAATGTCCTACACATAGCAGTTCCCATACCAGCCACTGACCTAGAGAGGTCGATGGACTGAAGAGTTCCCCCGAGCCACGTTGAATTGCTGCAATGACGGGGGCACTAAAGTGCGTAGTGTCCATTGTCAGACACCCTCAAATCAAAATCCCGCATACAAGTAAACATGCCCCCTCACCTCTCCTGGATGTCTTGTATGTCGTTGTTGGCGACGTTGAGCATCTTCAGCCTAGAGAATCCACTGATCACCCTCAGACAGTCGTCTTGTAAGTAGTTGCCAGCTAGGTACAACTCCTGAACTTTGTTCAGATCGTTAATGGTGTTCAGCTCTGGTAAAGACAGCAACTTGTTGTTGGTAGCGTTGAGAACCTTCAACCTAAAAAGTGCACGAAAGCAACCAGTTGACAAACACAGGTCTCGAGTAGTGGCTATTCTGATTTATCCGGGAGCTACAGACAGACGACACAGATATGTCTAACTGGCGACACTTGTTTTGTTCACTTGAAGATATATTTTTGTGTCACACAACACTGATTTACAGGATGTAATTATGTTTTTCGTCTTAACGTTAGGGAGAGCAATTTTTAAGTATTTCTGCGATGTACAACTACCATAGTGAGTATTTGTTGTGAATCTCTAAATTTTTGCTGTTGAATCGCACTCAGTATGAACACAGACTAAACCTACTTATTGCCCTTTCTGAAGAAGTCTTTAGGAAGTTCTGGTATCATATTATGCTGTAGGTGTATTTCTTCCATAGGGTAAACGTCAATGTCTTGCGGAAGATGTTCCAGTTCATTATGGTCCACCTTTAAAACCTTAAGTTTCTTGGCATCACAAAACATCCTGCATGGACAAAAGGTAACAACCATTGTATTCAGCATGCATCCTCTCTTGGTATTCAAAGCTGCATTTCACCCAACTTAGCTGGCGAAGAAAAATAAATGTTGAATTATTCTTGACCGAAGCTCTTTGGGCTTTAAAAACCGCTTGCTCATTTTATCTTGAATTGTTTCCGTATCACAGGTAATGCGTACATACGTCCATTTTCTGCCTTGTAATTTAAGGACTGGCCAAATTTGAAGCGATTTCTTGAGTCGCTTATGGTTTCGATAGTTTTGTTGGTAACGGAAATGGAATCCTAACACTGCAAGAGATACGGAATATCTCAACTTATTTAGCACTCACTTTATTTCGCACATCAAAAGTTATTTGTTAAAACCTATATTTTGTTCCTCACTTAATTGGCACGAGATTACTTGGTGGGAATTTCTTGCCTCACCTAATTCGCACACAGTCAGTTTTGTACAGTCAGCGCAAATCCCAATAATTAATTTTGGTAATAAACTCTTTAACTGTGTTGCTAATGGTCGGACATAACGTAAACGAATTTTGAGAACCAATATTCTCCACTGAATAACGGTCACGAAACTGGTTAAAATACGGGCACGTCATATCCGACTATTGCGACTGTGGGTAATGGTCGGATATATTCATAGGTTTGAACGCTGTATATTCGCCCCTAAATTCATCTATTCACACGGGATGCTGTTGTTAACAGATTGTTTCAGCAATGATGAGATAAAGTAGTGCTATATTGGAGAATATCGTTTATCCAGTTTGTGCAAATAAATTGAGAATTGCGACTTTATGACCTTGATTTTACGAGAAAAAAAGTACTAATTCGATTCCGCTTTTAGCTCGCTAAACAAAGAGAAATGCAACTTAAACAAAGATGGCACTTGTTTTTGCATCGCCCATATAATCCTTGCCGTACAGAATATTAAAATTAATATTTAAGAAACCAAAAGTTACTCCCTCAAACCTCAACTACATGGCTGTGGTGAATATATCAACTTACTTTTCAGGTAGCTTTGTCAGCCTATTGTAACTGGCATCAAGTCGATGCAGGAAGAAACAGTCAGCTGTCCACTCAGGAAGGACCTTCAGTCGGTTACTGCACAAGGCGAGAAAGCACACACAAGTATAACAAATTGCGTTTGCTCATTATTTACCGTCAAATCATTGCCTAAGAAAAGTTAGCCATTTGTCTTGTCCTGCGGGCTGACGTGACATTCTGAGCTTCTCCATAGGCCGGATTTGTATTATAGTTTTACATCGACGTTGACCTTGTGTTTATACAGTTTCAGTAGTTTTGTTAAAAATAATTAGATACCTTTTAGACCATTACAACGTGCATCTAAACTATTCACAATATTTACATTTAAGCGTTTGTTTCTTAAACAGACATTTTCAAGAAATAAAGACGAATACTTACTGTGAAATATCCAAGACCTCAAGCCATTCTGGTTTTGGGGTAATCGAAAAGTACTCGAGCTCTGTAAAGTATGTAAATTTTGTCTGCACTAGATTGTTTGGGCTTATTTTAGTTATAAAAAAACAATGTTATCATTTAATTTTCTAACGAGGAGCTGTATTATGATTTGTCAATTCTTGTGGTTGCTTAAACAATGCCCTAATCAATTACTTTTTTCTGAGTACATTTTATATTAATTTATCACATTTTCATTCACGAGACTCATATACAGCAATTGAACACAAAGAATAGTTTAATGTAAAAATCGTTTACTGTTATGCATGGCATATAGATGTTTCAGTGATGATCCATTCAGTTGCAACCCCCGCATCCCATTGGCAGCACAGGACAAGAACTCCAGCGTCCTGACACCACGAATGTCCAACTCTTGAACCTTGTTCTCCCGAATATCCATATGCGTCAAATGTTCCAGCAAGGTGAACTTCACCGTCTCATTGGGTCTCAGAGTCAAGACATTCATTCTAAAATCGACCTTTTTCACGTACTTCAGTCTGACCAGAATGTTATCAGGGAGATTTTCTATGTTGTTTCCGGCCATGATCAAGCTCTCGATTTCCGACATGCGCGTGTCCGCCATGTTGGCCACTACTGCAGGAACTGTTGTAAATTTGTTGAAAGCCAACACAAGGATGACCAACTTCTTCAGCGACAACATCTCATCCGGCATCTGGTAGAGATTGTTGTTGTGAACGTGGAGAGCTCGTAGGCTGAAAGGCGAATACGTGTATGAGAAAAGGAATACGTTTTCATTGCAACATTGGCAGATATTCAGTGAAACTCGCTGAACTTGCATCTTCATATGTCTCAGCACGATTTTCCTAGTTCGTGCTCCTTACCCTTCAGACACGTTGAATTTCGCGTCTAACTCAGATACAAAATCTCCGGACGACTTGGATGATAATGTGCACATGTATATTAAAAGTTTGTAAGTTAATGATTTGTGGGAACTTTGTAATCTATACTTAAGACAACCCGTGTTGGTGGTGTCCATACTTAAATAGATGGGATATCTGAGGAGGGACTTCTTCCAGCTTGTTGCTTGCCAAATTCAACTCGACCAGCGTGTGGATTTGGCAAATTGAAAGTGGGAACACATGTAGATCGTTGTCGGCAAGGTTCAAACTCCTCAGGTGAGAAAATCTGAAACAGAAATAGTGTGTTTATAAATTCCGTCTCAGGCAGATAGGGCTGCTGAATCAGAAGTCAGATACAATGCGTTGAGACGAGAGGTACAACATGAATGCAAAATGCTGACCTTCTGGCCAATTACGTGCGGTCACCACGTTAGACCAGAACCTAAGCACAAGTACTTTATTGGAATGCAGCATTCTCACGGGAAGAAGGCACATCTGCCGTCGTCCGGGGGCGAATGGTAAGAAGCCAAGTTAGACGTCTGACTAGCGTTCATATGATTTTTCTTACAAGACAGACCTTCTTTCCGATAGGACGGCACCCGGACATATCAACAATTTCTCTACGGATTTTTCTTTATAAAATGGTCTATTTTTTCAGATTCGATCAAAAAGGTTTACCATCTAGTACATCCAAAGCATAAAGTTGCAACAAATATTTTTTATTTCGTTAAATACAAATAGTAATTTATATTATTTGATCCAAAGTCAATTCAGAATATTCAACTGTTCATTCAGTGCATTTTATGGACTCAGTAGTAGGTGCTGCAGCTGGACACATTTTTGTAACAGCCTTTTGTTAAGAATAAAAAATGTTTTCATTATTAGAGCCAGTATTTGTGTTGCGCAGTGTTGACTCTTTTGTGTTCACGATTTAATCAACAACTGCGAACTTTACCGTTGTAAATCGTCCAACCAACCAATGACGTAGATATCTTCTTCAATCGGACGTTCTTTTAAAACGTTGTGGCGCAGGTTGAGCATTGACAGCTCCTCATTTATGAAAATGGCTTCAGGGAGGAACTCCAAGTGGCAGTTTGACAAATCTGCAGATGTTGGCAGTTTTGAGGTGGCCTGAAAACATGCATCGATACAAACTTCAGCTAGATGAATTCGTGTGTTCACACATATGTTTCGTATCTAATCGGTCATCNTGTATTTTAAGCAAGTTGCTGATTTTGTTTTTCCGATAGTGTTTATTGTAATAATGAATTTCAATGTTAAGGTGTTGTGGACTAACCTTTTTCAACTTTTTATACCAACGTTGGTAGTCACCTTCACTGGAAAATGAAAGATGCATTTGTTTTTCGTCATGAAATGATGCTGTCACTTTTAGGCATAAGTTTCTTCCTTTAAATTTGACCTCTTGCACGCTACCTTTTGCCAACTGTATGGTTTCCGGAAGGGAGTTCTTTGTTTTATCTGAAATACGACAAATACTCTTAGCGTAGATTTAAAGTCTTCCTGTACATGTTATTCATGAGTAATCGACCAACACTGGTCTTCGTGGTGTGTTGGACGGTGGAAACACTCTCACGACGTTGCAAACCAACTACCGGACTTTCTGCTGAGTTGAGATAGCCTATTGACGCTGTTACATTCGAGGGCGCAAAAATGTCGTTTTCCCAGCAATCTAAAAGTACTGTTTACTGCATGCCATGAGTAAATAAAAGTAGACCATAAGTCACAAAAACATGAAAGGAAGGGATGAGGGGAGGGATGATACGTATTTTTTGGAATTCCATTCGATTCGATTCTTTTTGGGAGGAAATCTTTCTTATATCTAATCCGTGAACTTACTCTCGAAACACTTGTATTTTTAATATCACAAGATTCCAAATAATGAGCGACACTGATCTTTTTATGCGTTGATATCTCAATAATACTATTCAAAAGATGTAAGTCGTAACTTGAAAGACACCTAACGGCGAAAATTGGAAGTAAGAATCGAATAGAAATGGGCCTTAGGGTATCGATATCAAAATCTCATACCATTGAGTTTAGCTCGTATTACCTTTGTAAACAAACAGTCTTGTCCCAGTGATGATGCATAGCCGCTTACTCCACTGCTGTAGAATACGTCCCTTCCTTATTTCCAGTATGCTAGTCAGTTGGTTACGAGAATATGTTCCGTCGTGAAATGGTTTTCCTTTAAAATTATGCAGATACAATTTTTCGTTACTGAACTTCATTCATTTTCACCAGATCATTGCACTACATCTCTTCACAATTGTGAGATCGCTAATACTAATCACAACGAAACCATTCAACAAAATCTGTTTAGTGCCATTGATGTGAATACGTTTTTTGGTCCAACGCTACTCCTATATTTCCAACCACGGCCTGGAGTGCTGCCACACTTGCCAACCGCATATTCTTTTAAAAACGTTTTTATGTTCGGAATATGTCCCGAAAATATTAGGTGTGTTGCAAGTTCCGTTTCCAGAGATACAAAGGAGACCGTGTAAAGGCGATATAAGGTCATTTATTATGACTGATAAGGCACAGAAATATAAGTGTACAAATAACATAAAGATAAAATAATAATCTCTGGAAAGATGGGCAATAAAAAGCACCACGAGAGATGTTGAAGACAGCTCATGCCCATCCGCAGCGACGCACCAAAAGAAAAGGGAGGAAAAAGTAGGTATTTTGTAGATTGCCTAATCCTATTTTCGTCACATTTGTCGCAACGGGGTGCGGCGCTCGGTTAAACGCTGGCAAGTTGCTCTATCTTTGACCAGCTGTTCCCGAGTAACTCGTAGAGTGGATACACCAAAATTCGAAATACGATATTGTAAACTAATACCTACTGACCGACTAGCCCATACCTGAGTAAAAGCGAAGGAGATAACCGAACTCTTCTTTGATACCCTCCTCTTGTATTCTCGTGATGTCCGTGAAGCCTAACGTAGCAAGGTACTCGTTTTGAATCATCAGCGGATGTTCGTAGGGATCCATTCGGCGGATGATGTCACCATTCTGCTGTACGTGCAGACAGTTGGGGGGAAGACCCATTACGGCGCAAATTTGATGAGCCGCTGTTGTTAGTGAGCAAGGAATAAGCTGAGATTTCTGAAATTCTGTATCAGGCAAATAGATACGAATGAAGCCGTGGTTTGTATCGCTGTTGAACCATCTTTTGATTTCAACCTCTGTAAATACTTTGGATGTCACTCTGGGTACAAAATAGTTTGTCCGTTTGTTCACTTCAGTATACATGTCGGCAAGTGAATCACTGAGGTCCCATGTCTCGTCGTCTCTATACCCGTTTAATCTACCTTGTTGAGTTGCATCGTTGCCCATGAAGCCACCAGCAGCCCACCATGCCTGGGTTTTGCCTCTGTATGTGACAACACGGTTGGCACTACCTGCTGCCTCTCCTCCAGTGGGCGCTGCTGCCATGCTTGACCCTATAAAACAATAGGGCAACTATACTACCACTGAGCCATCCTTGACAAAGCTGAGAAAATCTTTAATGGCTGCATACGTCAGAAGCAAGGTATCATTTATATTTCATTCTGGGTGAATTTCTTTCCTTGGCAAAATTGAGACTGTTCTCATTTTTCGACTACACAGCTCTAATAGGGCAACCACAAGAGAACAATCTTTCAATACTTGTTAAGTTGATTTCTCAGATAAGAAAAACACTTTAATCAGTAAATGTTGTGGGCGTGTGCTTTCTTTTTTCGCACCATCAAAACTTGATTGGGCGCTAAACAGAACCAAAAATGCTTAGTTTGGTTGTGACATCGTTATTTGTCAGGAAGAAATGTATTCGAATTATTGCTCGAGTGTATCGAGAAAGGAGAATCGCTTTTGAAATAAGTCATATTCCATGATGAAGACTATTAACGTTCCAGAAAAATATCACAGAATATATGTACAATGTATTAAAACTAATTGTAGCCTATGGATAACTGCCGGAACACTTTTGTAAAATTACCACAAATTGTCATGCATTATAGATGTTCGTAATCCGCTGCAAAAATTGAAAGTTTCTGCACGAAATGTTTCAGTGACAAGAAGGAGCTTTATGGAGTCACAAAAACTCAAATTACTTGGTAAAGTACAGAGTATATACGTTTTCAAATTTTGCCCCATATAACTCTCAAATGGCTTGAAATATGGCCAAATATTTACTTGGTTCAGGTCAGCTCCCCATTTCTAAACCTGCACTCACTTCTTAACGAAGAAAACACAAACCTCGGCGCATCAATGATTTCATCCAAGAGCTCATATTTTTAATATCCCAATAAAACACGCAAGTACGGGTTTAAACGCCGTTGACGAAGGACCCCGCACGCACGAGTACGCTCTATATCAGCGCCCCTATGGAAATGTGCACTTTAGCGCTACTTGTAGTGAGACGCACGAGTGCCCTCACCCGGCCACGAGCAGTGTCAATCACATGACCACAGCATTGAAATTAATTTAAAACTGGTTTGAGTTTACTAAATTAAAAACACCGCATCACTTTTGCTCGTCTCTTGTTTGCTTTTGTGGAAAAATGAGAACTAAAATGTTTACACCACCGTATCACAACCAAAGTTCACAACAATAGCGAATTACTACATTGGCTTATGTTTACATGACTTGACCGTAACATTGGACAATGAAGTGCTGTCTTTGGTTGCAAGATAACCTTACTCCAAGAATGTTCACAACCACAGCCCATATGTTTGGGTAGGGATTGCACTGGCCTTTGAACACTGTGACCGCTTCAAGAATTAAAATTGCAACCCATGCTTCTACCAAAGCTTCGAATGTTCGCCTACTAAGGTTTGGGAGAATGCGTATGGTACCAGCGCGGCTGAAAAGTAGGCTTCAACTTTGCCTTTCATCAAAACTCTGAAAAATGGGTATCATCCGTGTACCGCTGGGCCGAGTGGGAGAATACCCGCAGCTCGAGCAGTCGGAGGCGTATCACGCTTGGCTGACTCTATCCCCAGACTCGGCTTTATGACCATCAATTA
Organism: Phoronis australis; assembly: GCA_002633005.1. Classification (NCBI taxonomy): domain Eukaryota; kingdom Metazoa; phylum Phoronida; family Phoronidae; genus Phoronis; species Phoronis australis. Next base: position 528,511 of record NMRA01000163.1, read on the forward strand.
CAATAAATGTTTACATGTAATAATAAGGCATTTAAAAGTTTAACTAAATGCAGTGACCTCAAGAAATTTCGGTTAAACGTTAGGTCAAATAAAGTCAGAGACAGTTCATAACTTGATGTGAAGTTGGCTACTTTTAATCATAAATGTGGGTCAGTCAATAGCTAAAACAGCTGCAGCTAATGTTTGAAACACAGCTCAAACATATATTTTCAANGTTGAACCATCTTTTGATTTCAACCTCTGTAAATACTTTGGATGTCACTCTGGGTACAAAATAGTTTGTCCGTTTGTTCACTTCAGTATACATGTCGGCAAGTGAATCACTGAGGTCCCATGTCTCGTCGTCTCTATACCCGTTTAATCTACCTTGTTGAGTTGCATCGTTGCCCATGAAGCCACCAGCAGCCCACCATGCCTGGGTTTTGCCTCTGTATGTGACAACACGGTTGGCACTACCTGCTGCCTCTCCTTCAGTGGGCGCTGCTGCCATGCCTGACCCTATAAAACAATAGGGCAACTATACTACCACTGTGCCATCCTTGACAAAGCTGAGAAAACCTTTAATGGCTGCATACGTCAGACGCAAGGTATCATTTATATTTCATTCTGGGTGAATTTCTTTCCTAGGCAAAATTGAGACTGTTCTCATTTTTCGCCTACACAGCTCTAATAGGGCAACCACAATAAAACAATCTTTCAATACTTGTTAAGTTGATTTCTCAGATAAGAAGAACACTTTAATCAGTAAATGTTGTGGGCGTGTGCTTTCTTTTTTCGCACCATTAAAACTTAATTGGGCGCTAAACAGAAACAAAAATGCTTAGTTTGGTTCTAACATCGTTATTTGTCAGGAAGAAATGTATTCGAATTACTGCTCGAGTGTATAGAGAAAGGAGAATCGCTTTTGAAATAAGTCATATTCCATGATGAAGACTATTAACGTTCCAGAAAAATATCACAGAACGTATGTACAATGTATTAAAACTAATTGTAGCCGATTGGTTGGCTGCAACAATAAAATTTGCTTAGATTATAATAAAATTGCAAAAGAAAAAATCAAGAGTATTTTGATACAAAAGTATTGCAAAAAACCAGACAATTGTGAAAAATTGTTGCAGCATTACTCCAAACAAGAAATCCGAAAAATTTATTCCTTGCCTTTTACACTTCCCCTCGAACCATGCATTAAATCTTTTAAGTATATGTTGTTACATAACAGAGTGTATACTAACTCTTTGTTATATAAGATGAAAATTGTTAATTCAGATAAATGTCCCTATTGTAATCTAGTACAGAGTACTGAACACATGTTTTTCCTTTGTGATGTAGTGCAAAGATTGTTAATTAATGTTCAGGATATTTTGACATCTCCCTGTTGATTAATTATGTTATCACTATCGCCCAATATTTTATTTATTTACGTAGCCAACAGCACTTGCATCCAGATTGGTCTGCCCTGAAAATATTCATGTCAAAATATATTAAAATTTCAATATTTAATTTTCAAAAACAAAAAGAACCGGACAATATTAATATTAAAATGTGGTAGAGCTTCAGTGCTGCCATGCAATGAATCTGTAATATCTGTAATATACTTAACTCATATATTGTTTAGTGGTATTATCATTAAATGATGAAGTGCGTGAATGAGTGTGTGAGTGAAAGTCCTTGCCCCTTTTCCTTGTTCACCCTTTCACCCTTTAAAAATTATCAATGTATATTATTGAAGAATAAAATTATGAAAAAAAAAATTGTAGCCTATGGATAACTGCCGGAACACTTTTGTAAAATTACAACAAATTGTCATGCATTATAGATGTTCGTAATCCGCTGCAAAAATTGAAAGTTTCTGCACGAAATGTTTCAGTAACAAGAAGGAGCTTTATGGAGTCACAAAAACTCAAATTACCTGGTAAAGTACAGATTATATACGTTTTCAAATTTTGCCTCATATAACTCTCAAATGGCTTGAAATATGACCAAATATTTACTTGGTTCAGGTCAGCTCCCCATTTTTAAACCTGCACTCACTTCTTAACGAAGAAAACACCAACCTCGGCGCATCAGTGATTTCATCCAAGAGCTCATATTTTTTAATATCCCAATAAAACGCAAGTAGGGGTTTAAACGCCGTTGACGAACGACCCCGCACGCACGAGTACGCTCTATATCAGCGCACCTATGGAAATGTGCACTTGTAGTGAAACGCACGAGTGCCCTCACCCGGCCACGAGCAGTGTCAATCACATGACCACAGCATTGGAATTAATTTAAAACTGGTTTGAGTTTACTACATTAAAAACACCGCATCATTTTTGCTCGTCTCCTGTTTGCTTTTGTGGAAAAATGGGAACTAAAAATGTTTACACCACCGTATCACAACCAAAATTCAGAACAATAGCGAATTACTACATTGGCCTATGTTTACATGATTTGACGGTAACATTGGACAATGAAGTGCTGTCTTTGGTTGCAAAATAACCTTACTCCAAGGATGCTCAAAACCACAGCCCATACATCTATGTTTGGGTAGGGGTGGCACTGGCCTTTGAACACTGTGACCGCTTCAAGAATTAAAATTGCAACCCATGCTTCTACCAAAGCTTCGAATGTTCGCCTACTAAGGTTTGGGAGAATGCGTATGGTACCAGCGCGGCTGAAAAGTAGGCTTCAAATTTGCCTTTCATCAAAACTCTGAAAAATGGGTATCATCCTTGTACCGCTGGGCCGAGTGGGAGAATACCCGCAGCTCGAGCAGTCGGAGGCGTATCACACTTGGCTGACTCTATCCGCAGACTCGGCTTTATGACCATCAATTACAATAAATGTTTACATGTAATAATAACGCATTTAAAAGTTTAACTAAATGCAGTGACCTCAGGAAATTTCGGTTAAATGTTAGGTCAAATAAGTCGGAGACAGTTCATAACTTGTTGTGAAGTTGGCTACTTTTAATCATAAATGTTAAAACGACTCCTGGGTCAGTCAATAGCTAAAACAGCTGCAGCTAATGTTTGAAACACAGCTCAAACATATATTTTCAATTTTATGGTTTCTAAGCAGTTTTTATGAAGGTTCAACATGCACTCACTGGGGTCGTGGTTATATTTACTGATCAACCCTGTTGGGGTATATCCCAGGAGATGAGTAGGCACGGAGGGGGGCCTGAGGGGGGAGTACAGTGAGTGTTTTGTATCCACCTATCGGTTACTGTTTGAGGTAGGTACATGTATTTTGCGCCCTCAAGTATCGTCTCCGGGGTGTGAAGGAAATAAATGAGGGGAAGGGCTCGCCGAAAATGGTCTTCTTTCGGGTTCAGATTTCATCATTTTAAGTTGTCTCGGGTACCTGTTTACCTAGTTCACAGTTGCTCGTTTAGTGTGTTTGTGTGGATTTTGAATGTGTTACTTACCGGGCCCTGTTCGTTATGTTGAAGAGAATCACATAGCCGGTGATGGGTGCTCGAGGTTCCTTACACCTCAATGCATGGAAGTATTCACTTCATTTCCGAAACTGAGTTTGTTTATTTACACGAGGTAGCCCATTTATGAGTTATGAAAAGGTGAGGGCATTTGGGTCATACTTTCACTACATGTGTGCCACTTGGAACGTTCCGTCTGTGTGAAGGCCCGTCTTTGTCATTGCTTTAATTACCTTCCATCAAAAAAGTAGTATTTTTTATTTAAAACACTTACCGATTTAAAAGTCTAAGATCTGATTGTTGCTTAGCAAAATTGGATGTGATTTCTGGGCATACCAGAAAACACTGGCAGTTCGTCTAGTTGAGACCTAACTCTAAAACTTAGCTGTCACGTCCGTGTCATTTGATGAGCCTAGTATCGTTTTGACGAATAACGAACTGCCAGAGATCTTTGCAAACCAAGAAATCAATAATTGAACCCAATTTTATAGCAGCGAGTGGTCTAAATTACAACTTTCGCTTTAATATATCACTAAATGTATGTTACGGTGTTCTGTAGTCTGGCATTTATTTAAAAAACACGAGAGCAACGTAGTGAATGAAAAACGTTTGTTTCAATAGAGTTTTAGCCGAACATTTGATTCACTGAAATTCTTGACAGGGTTATAAAGACCCTGAACTCCTCCCCCGTCAACGTAGATCCGTCACTGCGCTGAAGACTACTACAGTATAAGAATTCAACTGCAGCGTCGTAGTCCGTATATTTATTACACCGTAGTTTCCCTTTATAATCCGATGCACCGAATTCTTATTGTCCCTGCGTATAATGGCGTTACACTACATACTGAATGTCTGTTTTGCTTTTCTATCGCATTAGGTAATCGGAATGTCTGCCGTTCTGTACTGAACCCTCTGTGTTAAAAGTTCTTCTTTCCACCATAGAAAAACTTTTCAGGTAATGCCAATTTAACTACTTGAACTTAGAAAAAAATCTAGCAACTCAAAATATCACTTCAGATGACTAATCACAACCCAGAAATGTCTCCACCAGGACAATAAAAGTATAAGTTTAAACATTTATTATCACTACTCTATGTGGGAGTATCTACTTAAGAACAGAAGTGATCACTTACCGATTGGTTTTCCGACGTTAGAGTTTGCCACAGTTATCATTTCACCAACGTTGTTGAACACACAGTGATATAGGCATCCCCCTGGTCTGTCAGTTCACAGACTGCCATCTTGAACCAAGGTTAAATCGTGGGAATGAGGCTTCATCCCATTCAGAGACACTTATCTATTCATACTTGAAAGCAATAATACAAAGGCGTTTATATACAAGGTTCCCTCGTTCGTCAACACTTGAATACCTGAGCACGGTACGGGTTAACGAATATCCTAATGAAACACGTTTTACAAACTTTTGCAAAGCGACTGAACGGTGATCTAAAGACATTAGAGGTCCTCCATGTCTTTTACGGCATTGAGTTTGACATAATTCATATGTACAGTATACGTTAAAGGTGCTGACACAACTTATTAATAATTATTTACATTGACCTGTTAACCATCCTGTGATGTAGGAGCAGACGACGTTTTCATGTTTATCCGTGTTTTGGCAATAGCGTAGCATCGCGATTGATATAACCATGTCATTCACTTGAGTTCCTTCTGATATGGACTTTATTCAGGAATATGGACGTGTAACGACGGTGTCGGTGTTTACCTGCTGAAGGTGTCGGCCAATCTTTCCAAGAAGATTTGTTTGACCAGGCCTACCCGGGCCGTTTGACCAAATTGTGAAAAAGTACTTTCACATGTTGCATAATATGATCTACTCTTGATTTTATTTCAGTTCCGCGCGTAGTTTATTTCGACCTGTTATAAGTCGGCAAATAGGCTTTTAATGTATGACTGACAACTCAAAAGCTCACTGCAGTCGGAGCTCCGCCTGAATAGCACTACTCAGTAGTGACTACTGACTGGCAACCGCCTCGGCCTCCGCGAAGTGTAGTGGAGCGGTGTTCTCCCGGAATGTAAGATGATCTACTTCATTGCTGAAAAATATAAAAACGTATTAAACAATTTGTCATGAATCATTTACCTGTAATTATTTAGAGTGATATAACTGAAACTACTATTACTGCGGTTCAGTGTAGTGCTGTGCATTGATTATGAAAATTTTGTAACCAACTGTCTCAAGTAAATCGTGACGTTTTCTTAAGAAATTATGGCTGGCAACGCGGGAAGTGTCAGCACAGGTAATAGGATTCTGGACGTGTTGGTGGGTAACAAGAATGGTGAACTCAGTACGAACCGGACATAGGCTATTAACGACGATACATGTACTTAATTTCAGCCTGCAGGTGGTCGAAACCAACCCTTATAACTCTTACCACACCGACCACACGTAAATTCCAACCACACCAGGTTCTCTTGCTATACAATATTTAATACATGAGACCGAAGTGCGCGAACTAATTTCTTTCTTTTTTTTTTTCGTCTTGATATCCGTCTGCTGTTCCAAATTTGCAGACGGGTCTCGAAAATCAGTTCGTTGCGATATCCTGGTAAAGTACGAACCTCCTCGTCATGAACGATGAAAATGCATTTTCCAAGACCAAAAATGTTGCTTCTAGGTGCGTTCCAGCGAGACCAAGTTTCTTGCAAGAAAAAACGAGGTCACGCAAGACCAAGCAAATGCACGCGAGTAAAGGTGAATGTATAATTTCGCGAGTATGCTAGAAACATTAATGTTGTCACCTAACAAAATAGCGGACACTGAATTGATTGGTGGGTGAAGCTGAACGGATGAATTGTGGGATAGAATACATAATTTATGTTTTCGTTCCTGCAAAGTTTTTCGCCGAAAATGCAAGCTCATGGCTATGTGTTGTGCCTAGTGGACGCAGATCTAGATTGTTCGCCAACGCATTCTCAACCTTGGGCCACACATCAGAAGATCCCATCTGAAATTTCAGCCAAGGTTTCGAACTTTTCGTTCAACAGCCGCAAGCAATGCAAGGGCCTTGAACTGTAGTCTCACCCTTAGAGAAAATGCAATGCTCGAAATGTTGGGCTTTTGAGGTTATGTAGAACCCTCGAAAAATGTCCAAGTTTGGCAAACTTCGGAACATCGTATCTTGGTAATGGTCGATCGGATTCATACGACACTTAGTCAAATATCATGCTTTTTACACGGTTCTCTAATTTCCATTTTTGCATGAGGTGCCATCAAAAAAGTGAATTTCATGATTTTTATCAAAAAATCCAAACCTGCATAAAACGAAGGCGAAATGATAATTTGTAAAGCTGTAACCGCTTTTGAGATTTCATTCTGAGCATTTATATAGAACGAAATTTGGTCATGTTGATACCTTTGTTTTGCTGTGGGTGTTCTTTTCTTTTTGCTTTTTTAATTAAAAATACATGATCGCGCTACTCTATTAATAGATTGGTATAAACCCGAAAAGGACATTCTACAAGCTTTCTACTTCAGAAAGTACATCTTTACTGAGTTTAAATCTGTGATTTTTTTAGATATTTCGGATAAATAGGCTACACGGAGTCAAACATTGATGGAATTTTACGTTGACTCTAGTCTAACGATTTTTATGTAGAATTACTTAATTTTATCGTCGGTAACGACAACGGATTTTAATATTGTTTAATTTATTTATCTGAAAATTTGTAGACAAAAATATTAATTGTGTTTAGAAAAGGGGGTGTTGTTAACAAGCGTAAAAGACGGTTTTACTCTAGACTTTCAACTTGTTGTAGTCAATTCGTACAAATTGGAGTACCTTATCTTTCATCTTACGATTTTGTGTTTTAGCCAATGTACTTTGAAAGACTGATATCTGGTCTAGGTTATAATTACGCCTTCCGTATGCGGATATTTTCTCACGAAAAAACGTGAAATTTATTCTCTCGTAGTATAGGGAATCAAAAGAAAAACCAAGTGACCGTTTATGCTTTTGATAACTAGTGTACTCATTTTTGCTGCTTCCTTTAGTCATCAATATATAAAATTGTTCTTTGTTGAATTATTTGAGCAGACTTGCAAAATGTCGATTTCCACACCATATGTCGATTGGCAAGTTCTTGGTGAGCCGACTCGCGGTTGAGCCAGTCTCGCCACCTGGTGCCCGGTGTTCAGACCAAAACACGCAACTTAGCTCTTCAAACAGGAAACTCGCTTGAGAAATCACTGGAACCAAAGATTTTCGATGCCCGCCCATCCCAGTATAAGTCTTAGGTTGCTTCTTTGTAAAATCCTACCAATGCTGCACTACGGTCAACGGTTGTGAAATATGCCAGTTTACGATGAGGAGATAATGTAGGCACTTTTAAAACTGCGTTTTGCCCTGCGGCAAAAATACACCGGAAAGGCCTTAGGAGTACTCTCTATAACACCAATCTCATGATACGGTTATATTTCCGTTACCAACTCACGCTTCGCGCAAGTGCGTACGTTTGTCATTTTCGAATCCGGGACAAACCCAAACTCTGTAGCGTTTTCTCAGTCACAGCTAGGTTTCGATGTTCTTGTTCAGTAACAAAAATAGAATCCTATCACATTATGATATCAACTTTGGAGACTAAATTAAGCTAATGCGATTTTCATGTTTCAGCCAGCTAGGATGAAATGCAGGTTTAAGTAGTTTTAAAGATGCCAAGGTCGGCACCGCCATATAAGAAGTGAATCACTTGGGAAGCTATTTTCTCTACAGTTAAAAAGATTGCCGGGAATAATCAAATGTACTGGCTTTGTTATGGACGATATATTGTGGTTGTAACCTTCAACTAACAAGTTGTGCTGCAGATGTTTGACAATGTTAAAAACGTTTAGAATGATTGATTTCGGCCTCAGTGAAGTATGAAAGAGGTTTCGAGTCAAACTGAAGTCTATCTTACAGTAGATGATAATGATGTTGGTCATCAGAGTGTGAAGAAAGACCGAGTCAATTCATTAAGTTTGATACTTATCGTACATATATTTGTACCGTTTTTAAGTGCATAAAACTGTTAGAACTCATTACAGTAATAACCAAGCTTCAGTTTAATGTGTGTGCATTCCTCATGATTGTAGTAGGCAAGCATGCAGTGAAGTTGTCCTCGGGCATTAGAGAGTGTGCCCTATTTGTATGCATCCTAACATTGGATCTGAGCTTCTGTTGCTTGTAATGTAGACTAGTCCATTGAACCTTGGTGAGACTGAAAAGAACTTTCCTTATCTCAGTCACAATTTGATGCCGAGACTGAGGCTCAATACCGAATATGCCTGAACCAGGTTCCCAGCAATATTGCAACACAATGGCACTCCGAGAAATCTTCACCAAATCTCCGTTCTTGCGACGGGTCGAAACACGATTCTCCAAATAGGGATGAGCACAGCGTGACCTCTGAACGCTGATCGCTTGCTCTGCCCGTGTCTGACGCCATTTGTGGGCAATCTTAGGGTCTTTTGGAATACAAAAGCTGCGGAGACTGGACCTCCTCTGATGACGTCACACAATTTTATTTTTTCTATTTGAGTTTTTACGTTTATTTCTCGTTTACAAGTACACAAATTAAGAAAAAATACTTAAAATATCATACTAAAATTGTTGGTAATCGATTTCCAGCATTTATGGCCACAGGTGTAAGGGGTGCGAGGTATTCCGAGAAGTGATGGACCTTATGTTTTCTGTACTGCTTCCTATTTGTACTTTAGTTTCATTTTTCATCTCATTTTGGTTGAAGTTTTTATCATGCGCTTGTTATTCTTTTGACGGGTGCAAACTATATACTATTAAATAATTAAGATTACAAAAAATGAGAGACGTCAGTTGGCTTGCTGGTTTCATGCATCGAAGCAACAGGGGAAATGAATTATTATTGTTTTACATCGGATTTGAAAAACCCGCATCATGACGAGTGAGAGAGTTGCTGTCAACGGTGGCGCTTATGATTAAAATGCAGTGACAGATTTAGGGGGCGCAAGGGGCCATAAATCCCCCTAAAATTCTTTCAGATTCCATTTGGCAATTCGGGGTGCGAATGCCTCTGACGGGTAAAACCCTCAGTGGCGAACGCTGTGCCTTGCACCCCACTCCCCTCTCAACACAAACTCCTGAATCCGCCAATAAAAATGTATTCATGCCTATCATCAACGTATAAACACGTTGCGTTTGATGAAATCAATTCTAAGTCAATCGTCATGAAATTCTGGGTTTGCTTCTTTGCCAGAGAAAATATTTTCTATACAAGCCTTAGTTTAATGTTGCACTCGACTTGTTTTAGCTCAATGGTTGGAAAAGGAAATCGAATCAAATTGGGCATTTTACTCATACAAAAGTTTGTCTCATAATATTCCTTACCTTGACAGGATCCTATGTCCGTAACGTGACCCCACCTGTCGTCGCCATGGAATTACGACTCCATTCTTATTTTTTAGAAAAAAATATGTTGAATTAGTGTCTAGCAAAATCATCCAGTCAAAGAAAGGACCACAGTGTCGTTGCGTTTGTTAAGGTAACCGACGAAAAGCGGAACTTAATTACCAGAATAAAATCATCAGATCCAACAATGATAATAATAATAATACGACCTTATAGGATACTTACTGTTCAGACAGAAGAGTGAAATCAGTTCATTTCCCGCCGAAACGAAAAAAAGCACTTGGGACCAATTCGTTAATTCGTTCCCACAAATTACTAAGTCCTTAATTAGGTTATTACTGGCCACGGGTAAATTACCTCTTTTCTGTGACTTTCACAGCTTGTTTCCGCCAATTAGGTAACTCGACTTCTTCACAGCATAGAGTCGTTGGGGAGGGGTTAATTCTGCATAATGACCGCATACATTTAAAGCGGTACACCTTGAGGAAACGAAAGAAAGACTAACAGTCGAAGTAGTTGTGCGACAGAGGTTGGTAATTTACGGTACTGGCCGATTGAGCTAGTATGCATAGGATTTTCAGGACAATCAATATGGAGGGACTTTCGCACATTAGGTGTGACTGGGAAGGAAACTTAGTTCACTGATGTGATGATCGAGAGAATGGACAAAACTAAAGCGTCACAGTGGGCATGGCGGAAGAGGAGCGACCAGTGGTGCAGGAAGACTGACAACATAGTCGGGCAAGCTCTTGATACTGCATAAAGGAAGAATTAGATAACCAACACTGAGGCAAGCAGCCCTGGGCCGAGCCCGGACAACTCGGTCGGCGCACCTCCACTGAGAGGTTGTGGGCAGCGCCGAAACGACTGGGAAGGACCAGTACCGATGTTATGCGGGCGTATAAAGAAATAACAAAATATTTGACTTGGGTCCCTTATCGTAATAAAATTGCCTTACCTTGTTCCTATTCAGTTTAGAAGTGGGCCAAGAACGGTTCATTTATTAATCGCCACATCACCAGCGCAAAAGCCCGAAATGTCAAGAGCTTGGTACGATTTTTGGTCTTGCGAAGAACTAATAGTTATTGCTTAGAGACCAAACTCGACGAATAATTTTTGACACACTCTGACAAGTGAACTTTGGTCTCAGTGATCTGTTCTTTCCAAGCCTAAAATCATGAACATTTTAAGACTAATTTCACTAACTTGGATTTTTGAAAGAAACTGCGGGTTAAAGCCGCATTTTAAACAAATAATCACACGTTCTCTATCAGAAACATTAGTCAGCTCCCACGAGACCATTTTTCTGATTCTCTGAGATTCCGTACTTTTCCGACTCTCACTAACTTAACCTCCCTGCGAAAGGATTATGACGAACTTTACGGCAAAGATGTCGATTTTGTAACAAATCTACAAGATTTCATTATTCAAGTCTAATTGTGATGGATCACTGAAAAAGAAAATAGTCCCGCTGTATTAAAGAAAATCCAAATGATTATTTATTGAATTTGAATTCAATAAAAAAATCTTTTGTATTGGTCAAAATTTCTCCAGGATTGCGTTACGAGAACATACCTGTACAGACTAACAACGGTTACACAAAATCTTCCAACACTAGTGAGTGAACTTCCAATCCACAAAAGACATAAAACTTCAAGATTTCTTCTTGTGGAGAAAAATAAAACATGACTAAGTAACGTTCAACTTCTTATTAGACTTTTCAAAGTTAACATCAGCGACAAGTTGGAAAACATTTCGTGGTTTGCACTATGCATTAAGTTAATCCAGAACACAACGCACTCTAAAGGCTCTTATATGTAAACATAACAGCACTTTCTCATGCCTAATGAAACTGGTGACGACTAAATAAATTTAGGAAGTTTAACGTGTATGCTATATTTCAGCAGCTTTCCTCACTTTTCAGATAAATTAAATAGCAAATAGTTCACAATAAATCAGTGTAATGGGGTGACTCGAATTGCTCATAAAATTGTGGATCAGTATAGAGATGGTCATCACAGTCGGCGGAGTACAACTATTCCAAAAAAGATAAAAAATCAAGTGTATATGACAGTTAACACCTAAGCTAGCAGTTACCCTTCCCTCGTTCATACCAGAGTTTGTGAGGCATCAAACACTGCAGAGCACAAGTATTCAAATAGTAACAGGTTTCAGGTTTATAACACAACTAAAAAATACAAGTAAATTTGTCTCATAATAACAAACAAAGGTGTTACAATTAAAATAGAAATAAACGTGTCTTTCATAAATACAAACAAAGGTGTTAAACTTAAACATTCTAAAAATCAAATTGCAGCAAGTTGGAAATGGTTTCTAAAAAGAAAAACTATAAGTGCTATTTGTTCATAGTTCAGGTGAAAGTATTTAACAAAACACTCCATAAACTTCAACTACCCTATTTGTAGGGCCCATGCACCCACATGTGAAGCAGCACTAATGGAGAGACTTAAGCACATGCGCTTATATATGAAACATTTGAGCAAAACCCAATGAATTTCTAAAATCTTACGCCAGTGAATCTTGACTTAAACACTGCAAGATATGGCAGATATTGATTGATGTGCATTCCAATAAAACAAAGCTGATTCTTCATTTATTTAGCATACAATATGGCCGACATCTGAAAAATTAGTCTATTACTGGCATGGTTTGCACTGTGCAACGACGATGAACAAAACTCAAGAACTTTTATCAAGTGACCCTGTACTAGATATGGCATAATAAAGATTTTTAAACAATAGTTATTTCAGGTTAAGCAAAAGTTATGCTCTGTACTTTATGCAATTATGCCTAACTTCAACAGAAGCTCGGTTTATTTACCCTGAATTACCAGTCAAAGTGTAGCAACAGAGCCAAAACATTTCACATAAAAAACTGGCTCAAGAATTGTCTTAAAGCAGGCGTCGTGCTTACTTTGACAATTGTCAAAGGTCCATCTTGCCCACTCCTGACATGACGGTACTGCTGACCAATTACAGGGGGAGACCACCAAACATAATGCCAAACACTACTAAAAACTAACCAATCATGTAGCCTGAAACTAAAAAGTTTACTCAGAATGTACCACACAATTAGTTACTTATCCATGTAAAGCATCGATTAAAATTTAGAGGTCTTGTACCCAGATGTCTACCTTGTTCACTCAAAGGTAGCTCTTCCTATTACATGTAAGTTAAAGAGTGTCACTTCTGACTGAACCAGGGTGACTTCAACTAAGACTATACTTCAGGCTATGGTCATCACGACTGCAGACCCCTTTAAGAACCATTAATTATCAACTTCAGTTGAACTTCTGAACTTTGAACCACACTTAAATCTGACCCTGTTACCAACGATGGGTTACTGAAGCCTAAAGATAGCGACTAGAGTTTGTAATAAATAAATGCAACAGATATCTTTGAAAAATACTTGACTTACTCCGGTTTCTAAACTATTATTAAACCTGCATCTAATACTGATACTGTTACAATATTTAATGGGCTTGTTAAATGGTTGATGTTTAAAATATGAATGGTTTCCTTGACCCTTAAATTCAATAGGGTGTATTTGCAGTTCAACTACAAGTGAAACTTGCAGTTCCTCTGTGTATGTCTCTTTTTTCCAGTAACATCAACTCTACTTTGATCTGTAGTCTCAGCTGAAATGGTCCCCGATGATTCACGCCAGAACACAAGCCGCTATCCAAAGTGCTAGCGACATAACATGTAAAATACAAACATTGCACCAGCAGTATAACACGATTGCACATGGCTGACGTCATAAAATCCGAAGCAGTTTCTGCATAGCTTTGTTAACTTTAACTCCATGAAACTTCCAGTCCAAGGCACTGAAGTCTGCGCATTCAATTTTATCTTTCTGATAGTCTCCAAGGTCAGCCGTATCTTCAGTCCTGTCACAAAGAGCAAAACATAGACTTCAGAAAAATTTTCGACTCCATCAAACACATTCTTATGAAATAGAGATGATTTTGCAAGCACAAGGTTGGCTCTGCTTGCACCAGAGCCAATACATTAGCGCGTTTACCCATCTGGGAGTTATTTCTCAAAAAGGGATTTGTCTACAGATGGCTTAGCTTGTTTCACAAAATACCTGATACTAAATGTCAGAAAATCTGTCTTACTACACCTCCAAGTCAAAAGACAGAAATCTGTAGCTTGCTCGGGAGCTGACTAAATGCCACAGTCAAAAAACAAAAACTCCACATTTAGCTATAGATCTTCCTCTCCCTCCGCCAACCTCTCTCTATCAACCTTTAGCTATAGATCTTCCCCTCCCTCCGCCACCCTCTCCCTCTCTCTATCAACATTTAGCTATAGATCTTCCCCTCCCTCCGCCACCCTCTCCCTCTATCAGCAATACTTACACAAACTTTCCATAAAGTAACCGTTCAGCAAAAGCAGAAATGCCACAATACAGCCTGTAGTCCACTTGTGTATCTGCAGTTACTCCACAGTAATCAAAGAGCAGCTCTAGCTTGGGCTGATCAATGGTTGACGTCAACACATCCTTAATAGCTTTCTCTAGATCCTAGAAAAATACTTTTAGTGTCACTGTCACATCCATACCAAGGTTTTCACATGCCTTGCATTGAAAATGCATCTTTTTAAACTGCCTAGCCGATGACTAGTAGTTTTTCTTTTAAAACTAATGCCTTAGATATTGCACATCTGGCTTATCAAGTCAAGAACAAGTGCGTTTTTTCATACATGGAATGGTACCTTGTCAGTTACCTGGTACTTTGACTGTTACATGTATAAATTGCAAGTGCTTTAACGAAAGAAGTATTATACTAGATTACTACTCCAAATATTGTGCTAGTCCAACATGAGAACTGGTATATCTTGTTGTCTGATGTCAAGAATTCTCAACATAACTTGAATGGGTGTATGCTGCAGGAGATATTCAAATGCCTTACTTTGGGCTTTTTCGTTCATAGTAACACTGTAATCGAGTATGTCATATTTCTCATCACATGGCAATGCACACAAAGTAAAAACATTGTATGAGATGATAATTTATATCCTGTGGTGATTTACCCAACTACATGACAAGGCCTAGACATGCTGAAAAAAAAATTGAGACTTCGTTCACAGAGTATGCATGTTTGTTACAAAAAAGGCTTACGGTGCATACAATATACAAAACACCTAAAGAATACACAAAGGTCACTGAATCCTTACCTTGTAAAGCAGT
The DNA here is from genome assembly GCA_002633005.1 of Phoronis australis. Lineage (NCBI taxonomy): Eukaryota > Metazoa > Phoronida > Phoronidae > Phoronis > Phoronis australis. Next base: position 543,529 of record NMRA01000163.1, read on the forward strand.
TTGCCACATCTGTCTTTGTTTTTCATGAAGTATTTCTGATACAACATGTGCCGCCTGGACGATACTATGCAGTATTTTCTGAGATAATCTTTTGGGTCTAAAGCTGAAAAGGAAAATAAGGCTAGTTGTGATATTAAAGCATCGCTGCAACATTGCAATATTCAAGTAGGGTATGAATGGTAAACTTTGATTTGAGGGCACATACACGTGCATTATTTAAAATCAAGCACTTACCAAAATTGGTACAGGGCCAACATTAGAAAACATCAATCAACACATGAAGTACAGCTTTAATAAAGCTGCATTACATCTCGTTTAGCTGGCTGAAAACTTAAATTGAATTAGGCCCTTAACTATCATAAAATTAGTCTTGTAATATTCCTTACTATGGTAGGATTCCATTATTTCCATTGCCAATACAAGTCACAAGCCATTTTGGAATTCGCAATTTTAATGTTGACCAACCTCCATAAACTCTGAAACATTTCTTCAGTCGCTGATAGTTTTGATGTTCAAGCCAGTTCGGAATTCAGAATTTTAAGGTTGGCTAACTCCAATAAACTCTGAAGCATTTTCTTGAGTCACTGGTGGTTTCCATGTTCTTGTTGGTAAAGGAAATGGAATCCAATCGTAGTACGAAATATTTTGAGACTGACGTAATGGGAGTAAAAGGCCCAGTTCGAATTGCGTCTCTTAATCAGCTAAATTGGGCTATAACAGCTATAAGGTTATGTAAGACTTAATTGACAAGTCTGTTCAAATATCTACAAAGCTAAAGATTTTACCTCATTAAAAGTATTATATACTGAAAGTAGAAAGCCTGTAGAATTTGCTTTTGACATTTTATGAACCTATTATCAATTGGGTCAAGAGGCTATGTAAAATTTAGCAAATAAGATAGGTACATTGACAACAAAACAGCAGTATGAAAAACGTGAAAGTTTCAATGAAGCCAATCAGCCATTTCTGAGATATGGCATTCCAAAGTTAGCCACATATGGACATCTTTCAATGGTCCTACATAACCTTAAAGCAAAACATAATCTTGAAGATAGGTATTGACTAGACGTTACTCTTAAAACAACAGATCACTCACTCTCAAGCAGACGCATGTCCATTGGAAGTTCAAACCGGCTAGATCGTTTGGATAGGGCAAGGCGGCCATGTAACCATGGCTGGGTTTTTCTCTGTAACAAGCATCAGAAACCTTTAGTTAACAAACACCTACGTTGTTTAAAACAGCATTTGAATAAGTCACTATGCAGATGACTGAATGACACATTACAGCATCTGTTGCTACAGTTCAACAAATAGTTCACTGCATTTCAGATAAAGGAAGTCTTCCGGCCATTTTATCTACTACGAATTTTCTTCAATTCACAGTGCTGCTGTCATTTTTCAAATTAATGCATTATGGGGTGGTTGTCAGCTTGTAAATATCTGCTGATATCACAGATAACTTTGTGGAGGTGTAACCAAATTTATAACTTGAGCTTTAGGTAGGTGCGTTTTGAGGCTGGCACACTCTCAATTTTATATTCTCGCCTGACAGTTCTTTAGTCAAAGTAGCACTAAAAGCCTGTTGTAGCCGACTCTGCTTTCAATTCTGGTTGCTCAAACGAAACGTTATTTTCCACCAAACTGTTTCAAGTCACCAAGTTATCCGTGATGTCATCAGATGCTTACGAGCTTACAACTGTCCCACAATGCATTTGAAAAACGACAGTTGAGCAGTAGATGAAATTCCCCAAATTTTTCACTCTGTGTACGAAACTGAATGGGTATCTGTGAGGGGCAGTGTAAAGGAAACCATTTGTCCCATAATATCAAGCCTACAGATTTTAGCTAGAGATGGTTAAACACATTGTTGAGGCAACAGCAGTCCTCAGAATGAGATATTATGTAGAAGCTGACATCACTGAAGTCAGCAGGGTTCCAGCACTGGTCTAGCACAATGCAAGGAAGGGTTTAAGAACGTAAATCAGACAAATTATCTATAATGAAAATTTTTACTGTATGAAGAATAATTAATTTGTGGAGCACTTCATTTACCTTGGTGTCAATAATAATCGGTTCAGGTGGTTTCTCTTCTTGCATCAACGCCTCAACTTCACGCCTCCTAGCCTTCATCTCAAGTTCAAGTATTTCCTGCAAATCCAGCAAGTACGATTTTGGCAACTGAAGACCTTTACATATAGAAATTGATGTTCAATATATGACAAGACATTTCAATTTTTAATTAAGGCTTTCTACATTAGTCCAATTGGTTCAAATTTTACCAGATGTCGCTAGACAACAGCTGTACAGCACACTATACCATGGAAGAAGCAAGAGGCTCACACCAACTTGGTTCTACTTGACAAGGGCATCAGGTGTTGCATGGGTCTGGATCACTCACCTGACTGTCCATAACAAACATGCTCTTGGTACTCGGGACAGCGCTGACTGGTGGCTCCACCTTTGGTGGTTCCTTTTCTACCTCTACCACATCTGGAGCTGGAGGGAGCACAACTTCAACTGGTTGTGTGGGTGTTCTGGAAAGTTGTTAGTAAGAAATATTGTAAATAGTCGAAGTAGGCTGAAAATTCAAAAAGATAAATTTTAGTTAAAATATGTACCACTGAAAGAAATTCATAGTTTACCTTGGCTAGGAAATAGAACTCCTCAAAGAGAATGAAGACATGTTACCATGACACCAGTGGCAACAAAAACGTGCAAACTAGTGAAAGAGGAGAACAAAATGCCATTTTAAGTCACCATGTCTGCTAAGAAACAGTCTGGATGAGACACTTTTACTAAATGAATGTTTCTACAATGATTGAATTCAGAAATAACAGCTGTTACAGTATAATTTTAATTCCAAATTTTCAAGTGACCAGATCGATTGTCACTATTTTCACCCAGTGTACTCAAATATGTTCAAGGGTGAGGGCATCAATTAAGGTTTGATGATATTGCATAAATTTAAGTATAACTCAGCAGCAGTGCCTCCGTGGTGCAGAGTTCGTTGAAAATGATATACAGATGCGATCTGCACACAAGGAGTATTTTTAGACAATACGAAAAATGCATGAAGAAATTGTCCAGTAATCATTGTCGTATCATTTTGAATTTTGTATTAATCATTCTGTCATACATAACAAGCAAAGCACGTGATCCCATAACTTTTTTGTGAGTGTCTTAAGTTTACTGAATGCGGTTCTGCACTACAGAACTGCTTACACTAGCACACGCAAAGTGTTTGAATATTGTGCGGGGATTTGTGGTTACTGTATTCCAAAAACAGCACATGAAAATGGCGATAATTGTGAATGTCTCGTACAAGTGGAAACACACACTACATACTCAGGTTCTACAGTTGGCTCTGGTGGTGGCGTTGGTGGGGCCTTAGGTAAGGCCTTATTTGGCATGGCTTTCTCTTTTTTGGCCGCACAGTTTCTTCTTGATTTGGAAGTTTGTTTTTTCTTTTTTTCTTCTTTCTTCGGTTCTGTTTGTGGCACCTGTGGAGGTGATGGCTCCACTGGCTTTGGTGGTGGTGGTGGTGGTGATGGTGGTGGTGAAGGTTGTCGTGGTGATGGCGGTCGTGGTGATGGCGGTCGTGGTGATGGCGGTCGTGGTGATGGCGGTCGTGGTGATGGCGGTCTAGGTGGTGGTGACTGTCTGGGTGGTCTTTGCAGTGTTGGAGATGGTGGCCTGGGGACTGGTGAGATTGACCTCACACTAAGACATGGGGAGGCAGCTCTCGTTGGAGAAGATGGTCTCTCTGGCGGGGGTTCCTACAGCAGAGTCAATAGGACATTAGTAGGTGTCAGTCAAAATAAGGTTGTCTCAGAAAAGGAAGTTCTAAATCATCACAAATAGTAGTTATAGATTTGTAATCTTAGATTAAAACACCATATTCTTTAGTGTGCAACCTGGTAAGAGACTTGGTTTTGTGCTCTAAAGGTTACAGTCACGTAATATGTAAATTTGTATTCTGTTCACAAACTATTTTTTGATTTTGGCACAAAACAAATCTGAAACTTTTTCATATGCAGATATTTACATTTTACTTTATCAATGCCAACAAAGAACAGTTTGTAGGCACTGAAAAAGAGCCTCAATAAGTTGGCTTGTTATGACAAGCCATTTTCACATGCCAAACACGGCCTCAACCAAATACATACTGTCAGTTCTTGCCAACACCAAATAATTTTGGTTTGAAATCTGAGCATGAAACGAGTTGGGACCAGTTTTGTAACAGTTGGTGGCTTAAAGCTAATGTTAGTCTTTTTGGACAAGGTAGGCTTACAGTAGCTTCAAAGGTCAAAAAAATAAAACATGAGAATATAACAAAGATTTTGCCTTTCAGAGACAAGTGTTGTCAGTTTTGTATTGACTAAGGATCTGGATTTCAAAAAAGATATGTTGTCATATCTTAATAATCAATACTGAAAGACAATTGAGGAAATCTGGTCATTGGCAACTGAGCTAGACAGTTGGTTTTAACAACGATCCTGAAAAAATGCATATCGACACAAGACGAGCAAAACAACTGTGACATCATTTGTCTATAGCCAAACATCAGCAATGAAAGCCTACAGTGATTAATTAATGACTTAACAGGCAGTACATCACTTTGGTCATAAAATGTTATAAATACACTTAAAAACACTTACTTCCCCATGATTTAGTAGATTGAAGTAAACCAGAAATGTGCAGAAGTCTAAATCACCAGCCACCGACCGTAATCAACTGAGTCCTTCCACTTAATTTAACACAAACAAACCTAGCACTAACTACTGTTTATTGTCCATGTATTGACGATTGTAGAATCAATGAGACAATAGCAACCAATCAGGTTGCTACATGAATTCTAAATCTGATGAACAGTGTGTACATTTATTAACACTTATTCTGGCATGCATACCATACATAATTTATTGATTTTTAAATTGCTGCATTTATAGCAATAGCGCAATCATGTAATACCTTCCAGGCATTCCAGTGAGCACTGTTAATTAAAATCTCTTGTCAGAATTAACCTTCTTGTCATACTCTGATCATTGGATGACAATAATTAAATTACAAGGACAATTATACTAATTCTCAGATATCCATAACTGATTGGAGCCATTGTACAACTTCTGATGTTTCACAAATAACTGACACCTTCTACTGCACAGCTGGATTCAATATTGCAAATTAAGTTCTTAAATAATTACTGTTTAATGGCTTACAGCATTAAAGATTTCTTAAGAAGGTTATGTGTTTATTGAAATTTCATTGAAAGACTGGATGACCATTTCAGGTAGTCCATCGACGTCCAAGTGGGCCAAGTACGAAATATTATCACAAGGAAAAATATAAAGAGAGACATATAATTAAAATATCGATCATATCAAAATAATTCAATTAATGAGAAAATAAGTTAAACAAGGTGACAAAAATAAATTCTTTAAAAAGAAAGTAGCAAATACTAATAAGTAAGTTAAGAAGTACACAATTGGAATCAGGAGGTACATCTAGTAGAGGACTGCCTTCCCAAACAACATACAAACTCCCAATACCTTTTTTCGAAAGCAGAGATATTGGGGCGAGTTTGTGACAGCAGTACCCAGCCCATTGTAAGCGACGGTGCCTCTGCAGGCAAAGAGGCCGGTACATTTCACTCTAGAAAAGGTTTCACAGTTGGGGGTCAAAAAAGAAAAATTAACACAACATATGCCTTACAAAGTAGTAATTAGCACAAATGTGGCATGCCCGGTAAAATGTAGCAGTCAGAAAATTGTCAATTCACACAAAGTGAGGATGCAGTACATTGTCTTAAAAATATGAACTGTAACAAAATGTTAAGATTGTTAAGATATTTGTGGAACAATTACCAGAGTTCCTGCTGATGTGTGAGAGTACACTATATCATCCACAACACAAGGACTTCATTCATTACCTGGTGCCCTCTATAGGTAAAAATAAAACCTCAAGACTACAGCTGAGCTTACTCGCACTCGGGAAGTCATCAAGATGTTGCATAATTTCAACAACAGAGGGTGCACCAAGCATAGAATTAAGTCTGTGATATTACTCATCATTGCAACAACATACAGAAGTTTTAATAGTCTCTGAGTTTTTGATCAAGTACAGAGTTGAGTATTTTGTTGCACTAAAACTATTGAAAATAGGAAGGCAAAAGTTTTAAGTACTGACCCAAATGAATGTTCCTGTCTGTTGCTCAGGTATGTAATCCCATGTCAGAAGTTTCCCACCAGACACCATTAATTGTGCAGGCTTAACCTCACCTCCTCCCAGCTCCCTACAGCCCAGGATTAATAAAAGTTCCTGTTGTACTCTTGTACTCACCGGTTCAGCCCATGTTCCAGGTGACTGATCAACAGCCAGAGGAATGAACACTGGGGCCACAGGACTGGGAGCCCTCTGTTGGACTGGAGCTGAAACAATAGGCAAAAATAAGGTGGCAGAAAACATTTACAATACTGGAACAAAACAGAGGCACATGTTATAAAAATTGTGTGATTGTTCCAAATAAAGATATATTGGGTGCTAATTTTAGAAGTCAATGGCCAAGTACCATAAAATAAGAATGTTTATCATTCTGACAAAAGTAAAACCATAGAAAACGAGAGCTAAACTTGTCTTGTTTCAAGTCGAAACCGAATTGATCTTGCTATTGCATGAAATAGGACATCGCAAGGTAATATATTCATTTAGCTAATTATAAATTTGAACTGGTCGGTACTTATAGTAAACAAATACCTCAATTGAAAATTTCTTGCATTTATCAATTCTCTTAATCAAAAAATGTTTTAAATTCATTCAAAGCTGCTAGCTATTAGTAGTAACTCCTTTTACTGAGACACAGAACCACTCCATTCCATATTCAGGTGACATAAAGTGATAGTTTTTAAAAACGTTTTTTACTTTGAAACTCCCCCAGTTCAAATAAGCAGAGACAACACACTGGGACTCCATTACCTTACTTTAAAATGGTTTCAGTAGAAGATTTATTTAACGTAATAATAAACATTTGAAGTGGGTTTTACAAAAACATGGCTATAAATTAAAAAAAAACTTCCACGAAAGTGTAACGTTTCCCAGGGGAGAGAGAAGCAATACAACTAAGTGGTGATAGTCTGATATATCGCGCTTGCATTTTGAGAACCAGTTGTCTTCATTGAATAACAGGCATCAACTGGTTCTCAAAATGTTGGCATGTTACATCAGACTATTGCCCAAAAAATTACCTTTTACATCGTTAATAGACCCTTAATTGGTGACCACCTATTTGTTAATAAGTCAATCCAATTATTCTTGAGAGCTTATTATAAATTTCAATTCACAGAGTTCAATCTCCTGCAATAATGTTTTTTGTCTTGGAGTCAAGAAATTAGTAGACCTAATTTTAAGTGGATGGTTTTATTCAAAAGTTTTTGACATGGAATGAGCTAAGTGTTTCAAGTGATGCTTTAACGCTTGTCACTAACACTCACCTGTAACAACTTCAGCTGGCTTTGGTGCAACTGGTTCAGGTTTCTTCTCAGGAACTTTCCTGGGGGGCCTGGGCGGAGATGGAGATTTGGGAGGTACCCTCTCCACCTACAATCAAACATGTGACCATGAAGAATGACTAGTAATTCCATTTATCAAAAAAGTTACACATTAACTTTGATAACAGTTGGACTAAAAATTTACTAAATCCAACACAAGTCACTGTACAAGATAACTGAATGCTATTTTTATTTGGAATGATGTTGTTTTGTACTATATGCTTTTGAAATTCCCAATATTGAAAATGTGCTTACAATTAGATCTGCAATTGATATAAACGTAGGCACATTCCCACAGGCACGGCAAATATAAGACTAAAAATAAAACAAAAGATCAAGTTCAGCACAATAAGCGTCACATCGGGCAAAACTGAATTGTGAAAACAAAGCGTTCACTTTGATTTCCAGAGCAGACAATCCTTACAGTATTGTGTAATTCATAATGATAGGACCTAATGGTGTAACCTATGCAGTGTATAAGAACTGTCCAAAGTTGGCCATTCGTCTGTGGGAAGCCTTGGTAAAGGTGTGGGAGAAGGTGGATATACCCGAGTCTAGGTGCAAAGCAGATGGTATTTACTGTACATACCAAAAGGAGAAAACTCTATTGAGTTAGGTCAGTTTAGACTAATTTTTTGTTGAATATTGAAGGGAAAATCTTCTTCACAGTCTTGGCAAAGAGATTAACAAGGTTCCTTTCGGGTAATGAATTCATTGACACCAACATTCAGAACTGCATGGCCAGTAAAATTTTATTGGCAGCAGAATGGCAAATGACAAACTGCAGTACATGACAAAAGTACAGACAAAAAAACGTTTTCCCTGCCACCATGACGGCTAATTCTTTTAACAGCAAAATGACTGGGAATCACTATTATGGCAAAAAAATTCTAATATACCTGGTAGAATAGCTTAGCCTCCTTACTAATTCCTGATACTTCCTTTTAACTATTCGCAATGAGGGAGGGTTATACTCTGATGAAACAAGATATCAACTATGAATAAAAAGCCATACAGATGCACAGCATTGAGGGTAAATACCACACAATCATAGAGGATGGTGGCATATTCTAGGAGCTGCATGATAAAATCTCATCAATTTGGACAAAAACAATTGTCAAATTTGATTTTTTTCAATTTTTCGAGAGTATCTAACAATGATACAAAACTGAACATGGAAAATCATAATTTGGTGCTATGTAACTTTCATAGAAAAATGCGACAAAATACTAGTCCACCTCCTATTGTATCATTGGTGAAAATTTTTACTGTGATTAGGTAAATCACACACCTAGCCCTTTACTCTTTAGTTATGAACTATAGGGAACAGAGATGAAGGTCATTGTCTGACGGAATTACTGTGTTGCCATTCATCAGGTTGACTTCATCTAAATGAGTATTCCTAATTCTTGGCACCTTATCTTAACTTGTAATCTGAATACCTACCCCTAAAGTAAGCAGAGAGGATGAATAGGAGAATAAGATCAAATCTTGAGATAGAAATTTAATAAGATACAATAACACCGATTTTTTTATGGGGCAAACACCTGCAGTGACACACAACACCATTAAGAGTACAAAATACACTTACACACAATTACAAGCATGGTATATATGTATATTATATTGAAAGAATATATCACATAAATATTTAATGATCCACAATAGAATAGATGGTTTGCCAAAATAAATTTTACATCTTCTGGAGCTCATAACTGAGAGATACGTACATTGGATTTTAAGATGCCCAACCCTACACCCAGTGGTTGGATCCTAGATTTTAAAGATTGCCAATCTTGCTCAATAAATATGGGTTAGGGGTTTACTTGGTTTGTGTTCCATGGATGTAAAATACTACCAAATAGGCAAAGTCAGGCACGGCCATGAAAAATTATACAAGTCAAAGACACTTGTTTAACGAGACTAAGCTTCAGACAACTGTACACTAGCAAAATGAGGAAGTGGTTGGAGAGGGGGGATAAAATGATGATTAACAAAATACAATTCAATGTATCTGTTCCATTGGCGAAGGTAATTCTGGCAGCAAGGACGGTCTGTGGAGTGCCATGCATACATTTGCAGAATGCATCCTGTACCACATCACGACAAATTTATCCAACCTTTGATTGAACAGTGAGTTTTATACTAACAAAACATCAATATTAACCAGTTAGTTGCCGAACACATTGAAAGACGGGAAACTGTTACCTTGACCAGCTTCAAACGATTAATACCCATAGGCAAATTTCGCAAATAAGCAGAAGCCATTTTCTGCATGTAGACAGTTGACACTTTATCAAGACCCTCCTTGTTCATTACAGGGTGACCACTAGAAACTTGAACACCACCAACATTGTTTGGAGATTCTGGCGACCATCTGCTACGAGTGGCAGAACAAGTAATCATCGCCTGTTTTATGGTTAGCCCATAGCTTCTTGGTAGATCACTTTGAGTGTGTGAGCCCAAGGGAAACTCATGTCCTGCAGAGCCCCAAGCGGCCTTGTGAGTTTTATTCTGCTGACCAGAGCGCGAGAATGAGTCGGTGAGCTGAGACTGTTCTGTCAGTCGACCCTTGCCTTTGCCATTTCGAACAATATGCATGCAGGATTCCAAATCAACCATACATGTCTCCGGCTGTAGTAGCATGTCAGAAACACGGAAAATGAGTCAATCATTTTTCATTCTCAACAAAGTTTTCACTGTATAGGGTACCTAATGGTATACTTAGATTAAGATTTTTTGAGCACACTTGGCAACATAAAAATATTACAGTGTTTGTCCTAAGATATGTTTTTGTGTCATTTGACAAAATTTTACTAACTTAAAAGAAGATCCAACGAATTGGAAAGTGTGTCAACTTGGATGTGATTTTGACAAGTTATGAGAATACTAAATTTAAAACTATCCCTGGTTCATATATATTTCTTAGTTAACTTCCTGTATTTACCATTGGTTCAAAATCAGATAATTCATCTCACCTTAAGTTAGTACATTGTCCGTCTTTCTTTTCACGGATCCCCAGAACTTATAACACAGCCTGCAAATTTTGGAAGGTGAGCACCAAGCCCCAATGATTGGAAGTGCTGGGCAAACACTGATATTGTAGACGAAAGATCTTGTGAGATGTTTGTAACAAAAAGGCATAAGAATCCTGAATGAATATTTTCACAAATAATGTGTACCTTTGGAATAGGCATATTAGGCCATTCATCTTTGAAAGCAGTGGGTTCGTCAAGGTGCCGATCCAAACACCTCTGGTAGATGTCATTCTTGAGTTCTTCCACTATACTAGTAGATATACGGTTCCTGCCACGGACTCCTCCGTCAACAGTCACATCCTCAGCTGGTGATCGCAGATAATTGGCACTTTCTGGAGTAAGCAACGTTTTGCGCGGCAGCCAAAATTCAGACTCCCACCCGCTGTGATCCACCAGAGGGTGCGTGCAGTGTTCTTTTCCATATTGTTTTCTAGATGAATATGACGTAGAAAAATCTCTAGTCCCATAATGCACCGGACTGGTGTCTCTTATTGAAACTGTCTTCGGCTCCATCTTAGCTTCATGGCATGGATCTGATACCAACATGTTTAAAAGAACTTCCTCAGACTCACTGAGTTGACCTGTAGCCTTCTCTTTACTTGGAGGTCTATCTGTTTTCAAAACTGTCCTTGGCTCAATCTTAACTTCCATGTATGGATCCTTCAATAACATGTCTAAAGTAGACTCTTCAGACCCATTGAGTTTTCCAGTGACAAACTCTTTACGCAAAGGTCTACCTTCCTTCAAGCATTCAGAGCCAGGATATATTGGATCAAATTTGTATCGAATTTTCTCAATGTTAAGTGCGTGGTCCGAGTCAGCTAACAGGGTCGCTTGCAGAAACTGCCATCCAAATTCTGTTTCGTCTTCAAAAGTAACTAGTTGTCGTTGTTGTTGTGCACTAAGATGAGACTGTGTAGTGACTATGGTATCCACGTCTTCTGCTAGATATTGTGAATATTGTGCTCTCGCCTGTGAGGACGTGTCTGATGTCATAGGCAACACTTGTTTTTCAATAATTCTCTAAGGAGGAATTTAGAAATCATTGAATTTTCCATTAAAGAAAAAATTGAATTTTCCCAAACGCAGTTGAAATTTTGTCCCAGACATAAAGTAACTATTGTAAGCAAAATATTTTGAATCAGCATACCTCACCTGCTGGCAGAAGAGATGCTTGTGTTGTAAGACAAGAGAATAATGACACACATGGATGTCACACTGTGAAGGGGATGTTACCTTTATTCAAACCTGTTTTTGGTCAATTTGGCATATTTTTGTCTTTTAAAAGAAATGACTTTCAAACTTTTTTACAACATGAAATCAATGAAAATGTCAATTCTTGAAATTTAACTGTGTTGCAGTGAGCCTGTTCCCAGCATGGCAGCTAGGCGCTTGTCCCAATGAACTGTGTTCTCTCACTTTTTCATTCTGAGCTGTGCTCGATGGCCTGCTGGCAAAGATGCACACTGACTTTCATTCTCTCATTCTTGTACATAAGAATTTGCCATATGACTTAACAAATTATGACAGAAACAGGTGACAAAAAAGAGACAACCCTGATGCTGCTGGTAAGACACACACAGTTATGTGACCCATAACTTCCAGTTGCAAGGATTTCAAACATAGTTTGTTTAAAAAACGGAAAAAATATTCCAAACATCTTCTTTCTTCAGTACAATTCGTAAACATGACCAAAAATGTTTTGGAACAAAAAGGTGTAACAAAATCCCTCTATAGTGCAGGCACAGAACATTCCAAAAATGAACAAAATGTCCTAGTATTCCCCGTCATGACCGTTGAACACAAGCGGAATTCCCGTCATGAAGGCCGAGTGAAAGTGCAATTCACCAACACAGTAGCTAGAATGACTAGTCATGACAGCTAATGACCGGTCGTTACCTGTCGTGTCTGGGAAATGAGATTTTGTCTGATTACTTATGTTGTGTACTGCATCAACGTCTTGAAGATCAAGCCCTTTATAGTTGAGTGCATCAGTAAGACTTCAATGGGTAAATCAGCCACATCAAGTGATACAACAACACAAAAATTCACCAGCCAACAAGTCAATGGCATGCCTCAGCATTCACAGCGTGAACATATACCAGTTTTCAAAAAAAGGAAAATAACTGAATCTACATCATCAAAAACAAGTAAGAGATCATTGGTGACAGCTTGCTCATAAGCTTAAAAGATATTACCAACCACTTACAAACATCAAGGCTTTTGACAGTCAGTCTTTTCCTTGTCAAACCCATAAATAATCTACTTCAGGATGGAAACCATTTTCTTTTCTAACATTCTCTGGGCGTAAATACCTTTTTTGGTTCTGGTGTTTTGACAGGAGGTGGTGCTTCCACGTAATATTCCACGACCGTTTCATGATCTGGCTCCGGCACAAACTGGGTCTGTGACACACGGTCATGCAGAGAAACTGAGCTGACAAAGTTGCAGAAATGAGGGCGCGTACCTCGGACAACCTACAAAGTGGCGAGATTGTGAGACAAAGGTCACTAGAGATGTAGAGCTCGATCAGTGTTAAAGTAGAAAAATACTAAGTATTTTTTAGGAGAATTAAGATTTTAACGCAAAGTGCGACCTCCATTACATTAACGACAATGTCATGTTATGTTGGAGAGGCTATGAACCAGTGTTCCATCCTAGAGGCTAATTTTTATTTAGACCAATTACCCCTATAAAATGGATCTTAACTTGTTCCTAACTTAAAAAAGTGAGGGGATTCTGGGGTTTGCAAAAACTGTCAGTATGTTATTCATTAAGGCTATTTTCAGTGCATGATGCAAACTTGTTGATCCAGGTCTTACGTAGTAATAAACTTCACTTGTATTAGAGCTCTGGAACCATCTCCAAATTAACTTAGACATAACAATTGTTATAACGTTATGTGATTGAAATCAAAAAGTATTTTTGTCATAGAAAGCAGGTTTTGATTATTGTCGCTTTCCAACATTACTTTTTACTATCTGAGAAATGAAGACAAATGGTGAAGAAGGCCTGAATTATTTTTCCAATAAAGTAATGTAAATATGAGAAAGTCACAATTTTCTCTCTGTCAGTCATGGAAAACAAATTCGTTATAATTCAATACTTAATGATTACGAAGACTTCAACTTACATTATTATGCTTTGGAACTCCACTGAAATCCCTCCTCTGCAAAGACAAGAAAGTCATGAATTCAACAATTGTATTTTCATACAAAGCATTCATAAGCATACAAGAAACATTTTAATAGCAGCATTGGTTCATCTTCACAACTTTTCAGGTTACTATTTATTTTGAAGTTCGTACAAAAATTATATCACTCAAAATTGCATGTTTTCCATTTTCCTGAAGCAATTAAAATGCTGCCATATTTTAGAAATGTTACTTAAGCAGATGTTAATTTGAAGTCAGGATATTGTTTTTGTTGAGAAATTAGAAGAAATTCAAATCTACATGTTTGCCATATAATGTGCTATTGAATAGAATTCATGGTAATTTTAATGTTCCACAAAAATCACACTAATACAGACACTATTGGCAATGATAACCAAGCATAAATGAACACCTGAACTTGTAACACGACTCACAAAATTGCAGTTATATTCATACCTCGAGGGGGTTTTATTTATAAATTTTTCATTTACAACCAGTCTCCAATAAACTACTTTTTGTTATTTTCCAGGTAAACCTGTATGTAAAAGAGGGCTGCATACCATGCAAGATGCTCACCAGGCAAGCTAGTGTGGTCAGTTACTTCACTTCCTTTAATGAACTGTCTGTGATATTTGGCAATGACAGAAGAACATCTGGGATCTGTTTCATGAATAAGACTCCCACTACACAATTAAATTAATCACAGCACAGCCTATAAATAATTTGAACTTATCTCTGAAACTAACATTTGTGGTATTATACTCTCAGAGACTTTGTACGTTTTCTAAGGTAAGTCTAGCTCTTTGGGTAGATTTATGTATTTTTCAGAAATAGCTGCGGAGAGAACACATGGGCGTTAAATCAAATTTCTGTCTTGCCACATTTCATGAAACACAACCCTGGGTTCACGGACGTTACAAGAAACTGAGTTTATTTTCGGTTTAAGTCTAAGATAAAAAAGTCTAAGAATTGTCTCAACTTTCAAGCTTTGAAACTTCCACATCCAGTAAGTTAGTTTAACTCAAAACAAAAATATGTCAAAAAATTAGGTCAAATTTAAGATCACTTTCATGGAACGGACTTCAGACAAATATATCTTTAAACTGGCTTAAATTTAAGATTTGTCTTAGCTATAGGTTACTTTTCTTGGAATGGGCCCCTGATCTAACCTACGAAACCAGACTTGACTCCCGACTCGAAAATAAACCAATCCTGCCATATGATAAGAGTACACAATGTGTAAGTTTGACTCGAAGAGTACAATGCAATTGGTCAACTTTTGAGTTGAGATTAGACCCCAGGCCTCATACCATTACAGGAATTCATACACAGTCAAGGGGAACAGTACAAGTCATGTACACTGTCAGTGGGAACAGTACATGCACACCAAGCTCTCTAGCTCCGTAAATGTTCGATGACATAACAGTGAAATAAAATCAAAATGTTCAACAAAAGTTAACAGAAAGAAAACTATTTCATTATTTGTACAGCTACAGCAAACACACAATAAATAGGCATTAAAGGCTTTTCAATATTGAAAAATGTGAAAATTACATTTTGGGCAATTATTTTTGTACAAGAAAATATTTGAATAATTCGACATAATGTGTGAACTTTGTATCCTATTTCAAATACTACTAATTTAAACGAAAAATTACAGTTCGGAAATTAGAAGAAAATGTTTACACAGCATTTTCTCTCATTAGAAAGCGGACAATCGCCTGTATATCTCATTCTCATTTCACCACATGGATGTGACTTGAATGATAATAACACTTTTCCTACTGTACATATCCCGATGATGTCTTATGAATAGACGAAACGTTGAGTTAACATGAACTTTTTTATTTGTGCAGCCATTGTCCATTTTCTAATCGTACTTAGGCCAAAAGATGATGTCATTTTCTCTCATGTGTGCCAATGACAATAAATGCAACCAACATCTACTCCTTAAATAGGATAATCCTTCAACAATTTAAGGTACAAGATGATGGAGAAGTGAATTTTAACTAGCATCAAAGTTTTCAACAAAATATTAAGAAAATTCTACTCTGATCACTAAAACCAATAACTGGTACAGATGATGCAAAACAGTGTTTGATGAAAACCTGAATCTCGCAAGTTTGTTAAATAAAACTCAAACAATTTTGTGGTTTAGCATTTTTTCGAACAATGTGAAAAATTACCAAATCAAAAACAATAGTTCCTACATATGTTCCTAATTGCAAAATGAATTAAAATATTTGAAAAACACTTCACAGTTTAGTTTTGACATGGGATAGAAAATTTTGTTTGGGTTCTTCAAAACAGTGCAAATTACCATAACAAAAATTTACGGACCAAATCGTAATACCATATTCACTGATTGCTTCAGTGGGAATATTCACCACTATTATTTTCATTTTTTCAGTATGCATTTTAGGGTTTTGGGTTGACCTAAATGACACTGAGTGGGACTTTAAGATACAGTATTTTCCAAGAACAACATTTTCACTTTGCAAGTCTTCAACAATCACTTTAAGTGGCTGTAAACTGGCCTTCTGTCTCAAAACCCATTTTTTATTTAGGTCACAAACAATTAATGAAATTTGAAAGAACGTTTGATTACCCAGAACTGGTGTGATTTCTGGACTTGGAATTTACTCAAACTTTGTTACTCCCTGCGACCAGGAATGTCATATTTTATTAGTTGACCATGGCAGTGAGGAACAACAAACTGTCAGTTCTATGCAAGAACAAAAATCTCATTGTCCTAGTGAGGAACAAGTTAAGAAGGGTTTGTTGTCATTTTAATCAATAACAAAGACAATGTTTTAGGAAAAAAAACATCAAAGGAAACGGTAATTACTGGAAGGTGATGCTCTTTCCTTCACTTCATACAAAAGTTTTTCTTGTATATGGACCTGAATGTGAAGAGCTAAAACAACTCATAGATAAACAGGGTGTGCCTTTGTAGTGAACGGAAATGCCAATAACTTGGTAATTATATGTCGGTCAATAATCAATTTTTGTCCTCGTAACTCTGATCAAGCAATTAGGGTTGGAGCTACACTTACAATTTTTTACTTGTGGCTGAAAGACCATTGAAAAAACGTTAACTTTACTTAACCATGAACTATTAATGATTTACATTCCCCTACAGCAGACTATAATTAAGACGGCAATAACGGTGTGACAAAAATGCATCAGACATTGGATGGATCTCTACCATCAAGGGAAGCAAGATATAGACTGAGTCACAATTTTAATTTGATGGTTAATAGCATTATCAATTGAATTCTAGTTCCAACAGTACACGCCTTTTTATAAACCGAGACTTACGCGATGGTCAACTTGAAGGTGGTGCAATCGACTTGAAGGTCATGTGAGACTGTAATTAACTGAGTATTAAGGCACATATAGATCTACAAAAAGTAGATTTTGAGTTTAAAATACTTTATGAAAATGGAAAGCCAGTAGAATTTGATTTCTGACTTCTAACCAACCCATCTTGTTTGATTGGTCACATGACCATGACTTTTTAATGAAATACGCAAAAACGAAGACTCATTGACAGCAAAATGACAGGTGAATATTTCATAAAATTTTATTTGATTAATTAAGATCTCAAAACGTTGTTACAGATTTTTAAAATATCATTTCATTTTCGTTTTATGCAACTTTAGAATTAATCAGGATTACTTTTTCATAGTCCGTGGTGCTAAAGTGTCCAGAACATTTAAAAACAAATCCTACCAGTGTTTTTAGAAAATTCAATGCACCTTGTGTAACATATGTGAAAGTTTCATATGAATTTGATGATGTTCCGATTTAGCCAAATGTGGAAATTTTTTAAGGTCCTAAGTAACCTTAATCATGGTCTTTTAAAGCTCAGCCATAAAGGCAGGGTATATTACAATGTTATCAGCCATGTATAAACACACTAGCTGTGATTACCATAATCAATGGTGATATAACTACCTTGATGGTCATTAAATAGTAGGGCAGAATAAGCAATAAGTTAAGAAACATGTCTTACCGCAAGTGGTGCAGTTTGTGGCCTTTTTCGTTGATACTCGGTAAAAGTCTTGTCCGTTGGGAAGCCAGCCAAAACTGCCGCCGATGTAGGACGGAAGTTACAACAAAGGTTTGATGGATTTTCATCGCCACACCGACCACATATTTTACGTGGACGAAACGCTAGAAGTGGCTCATGGATGTGGTTATTGTCATGGCAACGAGCATGGCGGTCCATGAAATGCAGATCAGGGTGTGGCGGAGGGCGTATGTAGTACATCCGTTCTCTTTTTCGTTCATGACTTTGATAGCAGTCGGCT
This sequence comes from Phoronis australis, assembly GCA_002633005.1. Taxonomy (NCBI): domain Eukaryota; kingdom Metazoa; phylum Phoronida; family Phoronidae; genus Phoronis; species Phoronis australis. The sequence continues at coordinate 561,581 of NMRA01000163.1, forward strand.
TGAGAATAACTTGTGTTAAAAGTCCGCGTACTGAAGTTACTGGTGCGACTTGCGGCACTTTTAATTCGCCGCCTTGCATTTGCAATTCGAATCGAATTAGCTGTCGGAGGCTGACTGCTTCCACCATGAGAACGATGGTGTGTCTTTTCTTTTGCACTTTTCGGTCGAGCCGACGTCAGAATGTTACGAGATCTAGACAATCCGGCACTTTTAGCGCGTGAAGCACGTGACCAGTTTTGAACGTCTTCATTTGCCTCTTCATCAGAGCTTGAAAAATCTACTTCTGGGCATAATATGAAACTGTCCTCTACGTCAATTTTTTCACGACTGTAAATTCCAGTGGCACTACAACTGGCCACTTTGTTATAACCTTTTGCCAACCAAGGAATTCCAGGATGCAGCATTGTACTGAAATACTTAAGCTTTGGTTCTCGAAATGTCAGCTTGCCACTGTCAACTTAATGCTAGTCATTTTCAATCAATTCTGTTGAGCGCGCCAACGTAACAAAATTAGGAGTCTGGTTTGCGAAAACAGGCCTGCGCACACTTTGATATGCTTCTTTCTTCTCAGCTTCCGTGACCGATTAATAACATGCCGCTGATAAGAACGCAACTTTTAAATATTTCCCCGGTATTGCATTGTAGCACATCGATGAAGGAATGATGGGTCTTACTAGTAGCACAACACACGCTAAGATGATCTGAGTGATTATATCCTCGAATGATGGCTAAGGCAAAGCAGTTAGCCAGTGAATTGAATGTCACTCACAGGACTGAAAATTCGGCGTTGGTGTGCCTTATTACCAAGAAAAACAGGCTGCTATGGTCAGTAGACACTGAAGACTAACTTGAAAAACAAATTTGGAATATTCCGCACTATTCTCTTTGAACTTTTCTCCTCTGTCCCACGGCGCTTCGACGTCGACCTTGCCATCCATTTATGACCTGTCACGTGACCTGTCTTGTTGCCATAATAATTTTGTAACACGAAATGTTCAAATCGGAACAAGCCTTAAACCATCGCATTGCCCGGTCTAGCTTGACACTTTATTTGATATTATTATGTTTTGTATTTTATTTTTTTGCCTTAAGACATTCATGCCAATATATTAAATACTTTTTAGTGAAGGAAATGACCAGCAATATCAAAATATGTACAAAATTAGTTAGACTCGATATCGAGGCAGGACTTTAAATGCGTCATCTTTACTGAGTGCAACAGTACGATTTCTACAACAACAACATGGAGTTACAGTCAAGTCCTTGCGAGTGAATGGAAAAATGCGGGACCGTTTTAGACTAGATATCCATGTACTTATGAAACCTGATTTCCAAATTACGTGAGGTTTGAGCTGACCAGGAGAAAGTGAGTGTATGCGTGTGCGTATTTGATTTCATGCTTTTCTCACAGCTCGGCTCTAAGACTAAGGCTTACCAGCCATGTCATGTGAACATGTTTGGATTTAACCGGCTATCTAGTTGACTGACACTTGTGCCTTAAATCGTGATCTGGGCACTGAGAAGGACCCTGATAATTGATTAGTACTATTTGATGCTTTGCTGATATTAGTTTATGTCGCAGACTTGATTTTGAAACTTCACTTGGGCAATGCTTATCAATATCAATGTGCTTCGTGACTTTCTCGGCTGGATATCCATCCGTGGATTTTGTGCTGTCTAGGCACTGATGACTGATCTGGTCATGTACTTGATATAGCCTTTACCTCTCAATGTATTATGTCTGAAAATGGTGCTGCGGCAAAAAATTGCAGGAATCTTCGAGACAATACAATTGACAATGTACTAGTTCTTAGTATGGATCTGCATAATATGTATGGTTGACGTACTGTCATCTATACTTTGCGCAGATACACACATTACGCAGAACTATGCAGCAAGCGATAGCTGAGGTCACCAAAAACAAGCGAACCTCATACAAGGGGATTTGAAACTCCTGACCCTTACAATACATTCAGCAGTGAATAGCTGGCAAGTAGGTGAAAAACCGGCATATCTAGTATATTTTTACTGGAAGATGTTTTTTGTCAAACAGAAGTTGGGGCAAACGATTTTTTTGTCAAATGAAAGTTGAGATTTTTTATGCTCTGCGATAATCAGTTTCTCTCCCTTAAGGTCCAATATCCTGGGCAGGATCACCCTAAGACAGACAGAAGTTGGCGATTGGCACATTGTTATCTTTGCCGTGTATGGTGACACATGACTTTGAGTGTGACATAGTCATATAAATTAAGCCTCTCGAAGTGGCTTGCATTTGCTTCTTGGCGCTCATGTGGGAAACTCCCCCATTGCAAATCTCGGTGTCGGAAGAATTTTCTACCTTGAATAAGTGAAACCCACAAAACCTCTGAGATATAGATAGTTGTTCTGAGTAGCAGATGGAGAGAGTGCTGGTGGTGGTAGATCCAGAACACAAGGATAGCGTTTACCCAGGGCAAATTCTAGGGTGCTAGGGTGTTGCTGTTATCTGCAGCCAGGAGGCACACTTGTCCCATGGAAGGTGGAGGAGTGGTTATTTCCAGGTGTGATGTAGAGCCATATAAAGCGTTTCTAAATTGCTTGCCAAATAACTGTTGCCTTTTGGCTGAATGGTTTGGATGCACACGGGAAATCCCAGTTCAAGTCCCAGTGTTTTCCTACCTCTGGGATAGTCTGGGCAACTTAACTGCCAACATATAGTGATGGCAGCTACGGCCCATGGAGCTGGTAATAACTTATGAGTGAAAATATTTTACTCCCTTGGTAAACATCCTCTTTAAATGAGATATGGATGAGGAGAGATTTCTCCAAGGTCACCTAGTGAGCCCAACTGCATGGTTATCCACATTCCATTCTCCTAAGTGGGCTGGTCATAGAAGGAGTTACTCCAGTAGGTCAGTAGTGATGGTGTTTACTGTTTCTGGTCAGATCATATCTAAACAGAAGGCTTCAAAGCATCTGGCCAGGCTGTACATCCCATTTTCTTTTTGGGACATGAAACTGATGGATAACCATAAAATCTGATAAGAGGAGTAAAACTAGACTATGTGGGTTTTTGAATTTTCAAAATCTGTCATGTAATAGTGATTTTGTCAACCCAAGCCTTGAGCTATGATCATTGAAGTGTAGTTCCCAGTATGGCACATAAGCTAATAATACTGCATCACTAACTCACAATGGAACCTGGACCTGAAAGAATGTGTATAACCAGTTGTGATGATGGAATGATTAAACGACACCTATCAGGATAATCCACTGGTGTGGTATTTTCAAATGAGAAAGTCATAGTCATAAACTTGATGGTATTTTTGGCTTATTTGAGGCTGACTATGTAGTATGCAGCTGTCTGTAACAAGGCTACTTTGTACCAACGCTTCTATCCATAGTTGCAGTCTGAATCGTATCAGCTTTTAACTGTCAGTTTGTTGTTGTGAAATGTACATCTTGGGGTGGTTTCTTAATTTCTTTGACATATCCGCCCAAAATTGCTTGTAACATGCTGCCTGATGCATTTGGCTATGACTGCTGGAAGATATTTGAATTTTTGGGCGTTGCGAATTCAGACAAAGTCATTGCAAAATAATTTTACCGAATTATGCAGTGCACCAAGCTATGTCCTTGCCAATGTTTTGCATTGTTCTATTAGTTTGTAAGTACTGTTTGTGCACTGACGAAGACAAATATGACTTCCACAGACAAAAAATGGCTGACGAGCCTGTGACAGCGATGGAACAGCCATCCACTGTTAATGCAACACCGTCTGGCACTGAGGTAAAGAAGAAAAAGAAGGGCAAAGGCAAAAAAGTGAAAATGACCAAGGCAGAGAAACTACTGGTAAGTGGTAATTTGAACTGTTTGCCCAAATTGACATTTTTCCATTTTCCAGAGCATTTTAACACTGCTGTGAATGGTTCGTAATGTTTTCAGATAACAGCTATGTCACAGAAATGGCTCATTAATTTGGTGTACTTTGCATGTCTTTCATGAAACAATGAGAAAATAGGAAATTCATTACTCTGCCTTTCATGATCTAATTTTTTTATACATTTATTGACAATGAGAAAAACATTACAATACCACAAAAAGACAAAGAACACCACAGACACGCACACACACACACACATGCGCATACCCCATAACTAATCCTCTTGACTGCTGAGAAAACCCATTTCAAAGTTACACCATCTTTTTTGTATAAATTCTAAATTCAAATCCTTACGAGCATTATACTTTTCACTAATATAATATTTTTTGATGAAGTTAAAAAATCTACTTGGAAGTAATCTTTTTGATCCAAACTTTTAGATATAAATAAACTGTGTACCCAATAATAAAACAATGTTTTTAAAATTTTCTTTTTTATCAAAAACCCCAAAAATAACGTTGTTGCAGGAGAGAGTGCCGACACACTGAGGATTTGCTTTGTTTAGAATTTCATTATTAACTCTTGTCCAAAATGAATTTACTGTTTCACATTCCCAAAATAAGTGTTTCAAAGTCTCTTTCAATTGTCCACAAAAGGAGCAAGAGTCGTCATCCATAACTTGAATTATTTAAAAAAAAAGAGTTAGTAGTCAAAATTCTCATCAAGAGTCTGAACTGAAGCCACCTAATTCTTGGGTCTCTTGTTGTGTCTCTTCATGATCTAAATTGATGAGAATTAACCTATGAAGATATTTTTAAGTGTACAAGGCTTAAATTATACTGACTTTTAATGTCACTAATCAAAATGACCTCTGTGTGCAAATATGTGACCAGCCACTGAAATCATTGCCACATGGCATATGGTGGCTGACAGGCACGTGTGCATTTAAAACAACCCAATGTGTACATGTAACTATAGTCATCCTCTCTGAAAGTACATGACTTTTGTATTCTGGTTTGTGTGACTGTAAGGTATTGTGAGGTAACAACTGACTCGACGATACTGTACGTTTCCTGTGTCAGCATACAGCACACTTTACAATTTTAAAAGATTCTCCTAATTCAAAGTTAAGAAATTAAATGACAAAATTGTCATTTCTTGTTTTTTCAAGCAGTCATGTGCCATGAGATGCTAAAACAAATCCGTCTTTTCATTTGATCTTTTTGCCTGTTGTGAAAAGTCGTTCTAAATTGACTGAAGAAACATTTCTCTAAGCTGTTGATTGCTTGGGTAGATTAGAAACTGTCATGATATTCCAATGACTTCTGTCAATTTGCTTGCAGTCAGATAGTTTTATTAATGTAATGTCTTCATTCTTGTGAAAGAACTCGAGACTGATGTGAAGTGATGCAATGGGCATGTTTTAGTCCAATGTCATTTTGACGTTTTCAGCCTGTCAAATCATAGTAGAATAACAAATTTAAAATAATAGTAAGAATATTTTACATAGTGCTTTAAATAGCATTTTGAAAATTGTTATCGGGCCATAGACCTGGTAATTCTTTTGAACTCCCTGGAGGAGCATACGGAGGGTGCAACCATTGTTGGCACACATTCACTTATTTAAACACAGTTTTGTAAAAACTTCAAGTAAAAATGTTTCTTTAATCTGTGGTTACTGTGAATCGGAAAATATCGAAAACTCATGAAATTTTTTAAATGTGATATGAATTTACTTTCCATTCTTGCTTGCTGGTTCGAATTGTGTCAAAGAAGTAACAGATACACCATTGCTAAACATCTTCATGTGGTCTTTCTTTCTGCAGGCAAAGCTAGAAAAAGGCACAGAGTTATATAGGAAATCTGGAGGGAACTATATATACTTCCTTGACAGAATGAATCAGTGGATCACAAAATTTGCCTCTCCAGCCATGGAACTCTTCAGGAAGTTTGATGGGGATGGTGACGGTTATTTAAGTTATGAAGATTTCAAGTCATGTACGTTCATGGACTACATTGTTGTGGGGTGTGGGTGACTTGATATGCTCTAGGTGGTGCTTTTTGGAGCTGGAAATAGATTGAGAAATTCAATGGAAAAATAGCTGCTGCCTTACTTGAAGACATGTGTAGCTTAAATCTAAATGTGATTGCCTGAATGCATGCATTTTTAGATAACATAGTTGTGTCACTTGTTTTTATTCTTCATTAGTCTTTTTGTTTGAGGAATAACTTGCTCTAGACACCCTTGGCGCAGCAAGTATGCATACTCACTTCATGCGAAGCCATCATAGTAACTACATGGCACAGCTTACCCACATGCTTTGATGCCCTGCACTCAGCCCTTTAGCCAAGGCTAGTTTAGTGTGGTCAGCTGACATGTTACATCAATAAAATATATACTTTGGCCACATGATGCTGATAGAGAATCATGTGCAGCTACCTGTAGTGTAAAAACAACAGTTGAACATAGCGCTTCATAAAAATTGTTTGGTTTTATTTTTGTTTACTTTTCCCTTGAGCTGAAATTTTGCTAATTTTCATTTTTGTGTCAATATATCTGCCAACAGAGATCCTTCTTTTTTGTCATTCTTTATATGAGAAACCAGACACACAGTATTGTTTGTTGTAATGTTTAACAGCTGTATATTTTAACAGGCCTATTTGATCTGAATGCTCCGTGCAATGCTGTAGAGCTCCACCTACTTGCAAAAACATTCGATAAGGACAACACTGGCGACATTGAGTATGAAATATTTCAAGATGGCCTCGGCTTTGCCAAAATGGCCGCTCAGTCTGGCAGAGTAGATGAGGATATGGAAGAGGAGGAGAGAGCCCAGCGTACACTGATAAGCCGTGGTGAAACTCCTAAGGATTTGGCCCACTGCCCTTGTTGTGCACTAGGCTTGCATTCATTCTCTTTAGAAAAATATCCAAGGTTTGTACTCGGGCTTTATTAATTATTGATTGTTTCAACAATGAATCTGAACATTATGTGCACCATCATGGACATTTGTCTGATTTTTCAATGTAAATTGTAGTATTTTTAGGCCCTTGCACCTCTATGTGAAGAGTACAGGTTTATAATGCAAAATTAAATGCATGCACTTGCATGAATGATCAACAAAGGTGAGCAAAAACTAATGCCCCCATCACACCCCAGGCACAGTGCCACCACGGTTTTTAGTCAAAACCGCCATCACCGAAGTGACACCGCCAGAAGTGTTTCATAGTTTTCCCGTACCTGTCACACATGTGGTTTTCTTCATGCCATGGGATCGCTGTAGGTTCGCCAGTCTACGTTTTCAGCAATTGCACAGCAGTTGTACTGCAGAAGCATGGCAGTGAAGGAAGTGCTTCCGCGGTTCTTGTATGGTGCAACAGCGGTCATGACAATGTCACGGCGATCCCACTGAGGATTGACCCAACCCGTGGTGGCACTGAGGAAATTTTGAACATATTCAAAGTTTCCGTCGTTCCATCGCGATGGTCCGTGGTTTTGACAGTTTTGCGCTGCTATGGTGATCAATGGCGGAAGCACTGCAGTTTATGTAGTACAAGCACTACAGTAGCATCGCACCTCCGGTGTGACAGGGGTATTAGAACCACTTTTGGGCCTGAGTGAGGTTTGACCATCAAAATTTTAAAACAGCAGATTTCATGAGCTCTAATTACCATGTTCCTCAGATTGGGCAAAATACGCAATCATGGAAATCACCAAATTTACGACATACGTGTACATGTACCCATATGTAAGGAATAGCAGTCTGTGCATATGGAATCTACGAGCAAAATGTTTTGATAAAAAACTTTATTCTGAATATAATGCATTAGCCTGAAAAATGATGCACCTAACACTGTATACTGTTGTCATAAATTTCTGTGTTAAAATGTTTAGATTGTCTAAACTAGTTCCATTGTCCACTGATGGAGTTGGTGACAACTGATGGGAATTGGTGTCTGAATTTGATCTCACCCTATGTTATGAAAACTAGATTTACTTGACTTTTTATTACTACCTAATGTTGATTAAGTGTTTGATCAATTATGACGAACATTTAGGGCGTTGTGTGAAACAGAGGCATAATTTGCATGCTGTAAAGATATTGTTAGCCAATTGAATAATTGAATCTAGGTAAGGCCTGTTCATCACAGAATATTATAAAAATCATTTTAAATTTTAAGACTGAAGTTACAAACTCATTAAATTCACCCGGTTTTAAGATAACCTCATTTTTGTTGAATGCATTATGCCTGCTAGAGTCATCGTTTTGAATCGGCTATTTGCTTTGAGCCATCACATTTGGTCCTCGCTTATGTTTTGCAGGTATGTCCAACTGTTGATGACACTGGTGACATTTGACAATAAACCGCACCACGGACATTTCACCAAACTGGTCCACGCGCACATGAGAGTCTTTAACGTAATTGAACTTATTAAGGAAGAGACAGGAATACAGTCGACTAAACTAGCAGTGTTCACGGATAAATCTCGAGAGGACAGTGCTAGTTTGCCTCCTGACAATACTTTAGAAGAGTGTGGCATAGAAGGAGGACCTTATGAGTGCCCACAAGATGTACAGCTGTACTACGATTACACCACAGAGTTTAATGACTGTCCTATACTTATGTGCGACCATTACTTTGGACAAAAGAAAAAATAAATCTGTGCATAGTAATTTGCTCCGCATGCAAACCGTCGTGAAAGCTTTGTTGTTGGCCTTATCTATTACAACAACTGTATTTAGGAAGAAAATAACAAAAGTGTTCATCTTAGACTCAGATTTTAATAAATTTGACTTTAACTTAATGTTCCAATAACTCCGTAACACTGAGTTATTCACACTTTACAGTAGTTTTAAACTTTGACTAAGACATAACTATGTCTTAGCTGCAATCATAATTGGAAAATTCAATTCTTGTCAACTTTTTAAACTTTTGTTTTCTGTTTTCTGTTCTTTTTTTCCTCTTTTTCTTATGTCTGAACTTTTAACTTTGTTTATGAATACTTTATCTTGTTGTGCTATATTATTGTGTTTTTAAAGTTGCAATAAAACCCAAATAAATGTATTTTTATATCAGTAATAGTCCTAGTTTTGTTGATTTGTGCATTCCTGGAATTTATTGTCAAAATGTCAAAATTTGGTTAAGCTCGAAAGATTATATCTGAGCAAGTTGTAATCCTACTCTCATAAAACTTTCAGATAATACATTAATATGCCAATGTTCTTCAAATCATTTTTAACATGTTTTTCTCTTGTATCCATGTAATAAAAGATTGTGATTTTTCAGATTTTAATTAAGACCTACCAAGTTGCATTAAGTATAAAAGAAAAAATCACTTTAAAAATAAGAAGGCTTGTTTACAAATTCATCTAAAATATTTGTGTCAACAGATTGGTTACTGACTTGATCAACTGAATCGTTAGGAAACTAGCGGTTCAGTGGTATCTTGTAGTTCCATGTTTCTCTACATCAACCGGTATCTCTGTCCGTCCTTGATATCAAGAAATTTGATCTAAGTTCTTATTGCGTTTAAAGCATTTATCGCATTTGCGATGTCTTCACGGCAATACGGTATGACTGAAATAGATGGCAAGGACAGAAGTGTTTGGCTTCTGAAATTGAATTCTTTGTGAATAGTTTGTGCGGATTCCATCTTTCGCGGAAGAAATATGATAGCAATTGGCCAAAACGCTGTCACGGTCTTTTATTTGTTATCAGTAGTTGTGGGTCAAATGTGTGTCTACATTAATGAATTCATTTAGCGTAGTAGATATGTGATTGGCGTTTACGTCGTGACGTCGGACACTAGACTGAGCCTGGCGATTAACAAGAGAAAGATTGATATCAAGTCTCTGATAACTGATGTTGTCTTGAATACGGATTAAACAGTAGTTTTGCCTCGAACTTTTACCTTGTTTTTGCTAAATTTTCTGACATGGTTGTATGAAAAACAATAAAGTCTTGGTAAGTTCCCAGTCCGACTTGGTAGAAAACACTCCGAGCAGTCTGATCATCTTCCGCAGTCAATGGGGGTGCAACGACAATTGAGAGAGAGACTGGTGAAACGGACAATGTACAGCTCAGGTGTGCCTCAGGGTGACCCGAATAGTTTCTAAATTACTCGAAAAATAAATATGCTTTGCTTTTTGTCCTTATTTTCAAGAATTTGAGGAAACAATAGACGCAATTCATTATTACATAAGTATGTCATGGAAATTTCCTGGAAATTCGATACGTATCTCGATCGGGCCATCCTATGTTAAGATGACTGATATATAACTGTTACAAGAGCTGTCAAAATACATAAAATGATTTTCGTTATAAACCCGTCTTCCGTGACAAGAACCGATTTCGATTTCACGTACCTCTGTGAAATCGCAGGCATTCAATTGTTCTCTTGATCAACACAGGTGCGATTTTTGAACTAGCATGGAATATAGGAAGCGTTCCTATCAGTGACTGACAGGTTGTTTGTCGAGACAGGCCGGGGCTCTGCGTACAAGTTTATTTGTCTAATTAGTCTCGAGTGCTCAACGAATTGTCAGTTCTTAGCATGAAACCCAGCTGAAATCACTTCTCATTTGATGTAGAAAATAAATCTCAAACTAAAAGAGGCGATCCAGATCCTCTTGAGGTTGGGCGAAATGTAGAATATATAAATAGGTAAATAAAACAACAATAACGGATCAACTGAAAGTTTCGGATATATAAGAACATCATTTGTCAACAGAAACAGAAATAAAGTAAAATCAAACAAGATGTGACAAATGACATCTGATATTTTGGCGTAATGAACATGATAGATTAATTTTTGCGGGAAAAGTAATGGATATGATTTAAGAAGTCTTTATGTTTAATCCATTGGGTCAAGTGTGTTAAGCTTATCTATCCAAAATTGTTCTCTTTTGAGTCTATGAGGGATACTGGGGTATTGGTATTTTTCTATTATTTGTACTGAAAGATCTTGTAGATTATGGTTTTGGAATTGAAATGATTACCTATAGTATCAGAACGTAGGTTTATTGTCAGTATGAGTGTAGGTTCACGGTTTATGGAATATGATGGAAATATCGGAAATTTTCAAAGGACTGAATTTCTGTGGAGCCCCTTTCAGTGGGTCAAATTGGGCAGCCAGGACGTGAATGCGAAATATTTTAGTAATTTTGTGCATTAGTGTGGTCCACCAAGGGACATTAGAGTTACTTTCCACCTAATATAATTACAAAGCAAACAAAACCATCGAACAATGAGTGAAACATTTACGCCATCCCAAAACATATAATTCAGGCAAGTAAGAGGCACATGCTAAAGAGGCCTGGAACGCGAAGAAATAGGCTAAGTTGCATTATTCAAAGTTGTTCTCTGCCACTGAAAAAATTCAACCAGTTCATCAGGTAACATTGAAGACATTAAGTAGTACTCCAGCAATTGTGTAAGTCGTAGCTGTTTAAAATTAGTTGAAAAAGGCATCGTGAAGAAATTCACATGGCACTGGTTGAGATCAGTTTTATTATGAGAGTGTTTAGAGCCTTAAAAGGTTCCTTCATGGAAGAGGCGGTTTCGTCACGATTTTAATTGATACTCGTCGTTGAATTGGTAAACATTGAGTTACAAACGGATGAATCACAGACCCGAAAAATATACCGCCGGTTTCAAAAAGATGAACTCTCTTTATGATCGACATTTCTATCACAACGATGAAAAATACTTCGACCTGTGCCACAAGCTCCAGTTATGACAAAATATAAGTTTAATTAGCACAAAAAATATGAATTAAAATAAAATATAATATGCAAAAATAATTATCTCCGCCGGGCAGAACCACGAGACTGACAGCTCACGCCCATTGGCAGTGACCCCGGCACTAGAAAAACGGGAGGAATTAGTGCAGAGAAACTTTTAGATTACGGTAAAGTCGCGAGATTTTCGGAAACTGAAAATTATTTCCAATTGAAAAAATTCATTCTTGGACGAATCTCGCGAAACATCATTTTTGTGCTTTTCGAATTTGGCGGACCTCCAAATTTGGGTTTCCGCTAGTGTCCGAATTTCGTGGGTGTACGTGTACGTGTACATTATTTCGATGAGCGGTCGTAGTATCAACATTGCTGGCTCGGTCATTTGACAGCAGTATAATTGCAGGTAAATGACACTCAAATGGTATGCGCGATTATTTTTTGAAAATCTGACTTTCCCAATAAGAAATGCGCGCTGCCGACGCACAAAGACCGTTCCCGACAAGTGTTGGTTCTTCTTTTCAAAGATGCGCTTTCTCAATATGCGGCTTGCATTGCCGATGCTCAAAAACCGTTCTCGGCAAGTGACGGAATCTTTTCAAAACTGCGCTATCTCACTTGAAATATCGGGCTGCGTTGTGAAAAAAGAGTCTTCCTGGTGACAAATATGGGCTTTCCAATGAGTGGGTCTAGATCTGGTTTGCGTTGTTGACGCACATGAAACCGTCGTTGCAGACAACTGATTCTCTTTCTTTTGTAAATATGCGTTTTCTCAATAAAAAATGTCGAGTTTGCGCTGTCAACGCATGGTTTCCCAAAAAAAAGCTGGACTTGCGTATTCGACGCACAAAGAGGGTTCCCGACCATCAAAACATGCGCTTTCTCAATTTTAACGAATTTTGCATTAAACGTAACAGTAATGGATGAACGAGTTCAATGAAGAAAGTGATGAACAATGACGAGAACATAGCATATATTTATGTTTTTCAAACGTATCCATGCATTGTCTGCTGGTTACAAACCGAAACGCAAGTTAACTCCGACACGTTTATTTCCATATTAACTGAAAGCTCAGTTTCCACATGAAAACTTCGAATGAACAATTACCCAAAATAGATTACAAAGACAATCATGATAGTAAAATGATTAGTTTCTCATCGACTCGTGATCCTCATTCGTCGTCCTGATAGTCGTCTGAATTGTTGAAGAAGCGCTGTCGTTCTACATGTTTAGGCCTACTGCAAACGATGGGAATGTTTCGACTAGTACAGTGCGATTAACTAACATATTCTATATATAAGGGCGTTGTCTAGAAAGCGAATACAATTTCAAATGCTACCAACATC
>NMRA01000163.1:574683-602226 GCA_002633005.1 Phoronis australis
AGGGGGGGGGGGGGTAGCGGTTTTCCCAAAACAGCTGGCAGGTATTCATGGTTGAATACGATGAGGTGGACATGAATACAAACAACCAATTTGGATCCTTCAACGGAAACCCAAAATCTCGTAAGCTGGACTGCATTTTCGGTCTGGACCGCACTCGACCGCCTACTGAGTCTCAAATGATGCGTGAACTCAGTTATAGAAAGTCGAGATTTCCGTATTGAATACACGGATGATCTTGCGCTCGCGCGTACGGTAAACATTGTAGAGATATCTCAACTCAGTCCAAATTAATTCAAACTTCCACATCCGGTAAGTTTGTCAAAATTAAGACAAATCTTAAGTATAAACTTTAAACTAAACTTAGATCTTTTTAAACGGACTTCTGACAAGTTTAATTTTTTCTTCAAATTGGCTGAAATTTAAGACTTGTCTTTTTTAAATCAATTTTCTTGGAACGGCATACATGTATCTCCCAATGGAACGCGAAAATTTGCACTTTTTGAACAGATCGTGACGAATTTACTTTTTGGAGATGCTAACGTTCTAGTTCTTGGGGCATTGCAAGAGTTTCTAGAAAAACTCGTCAGATTCAGTATTATGAAACACAGACGAAATATAAAATCTTTCATCCCGATATCTCAGTTTAAAATTCTCCGCCTCCACTATCAACGCGTATGCGCTCAAAGAAGTCGGACAAACAGGCTGCTGCTTGGAAACAAAATGAAGGTCATCACATTTTCAATTGGAAATGTCACGGTGCTGTCAACTATACCAAGTAAGGCTGTACTTTGATGGTGGGAGAAAAATTGTTGAACTGACGAGCAGTTGATAGATAGCCTTTTCTTTGAAATTGGAAACCAAATGGAAAAATACTGTTGCGTGGGCGGCGTACCATAGGACGGGCTGGGGGAGGGGCTTAAGCCCGCCACTTTAGTTCAGTGCTGCTCCGCCCATGGTCTATATATGGGCGATGCACCACAGGAGGGCCGGGGGCTATATATATAGCCCCCCCCCCCCCCCTGNGTTTTCAATGCTGCGCCCGGCCGTACTGTTCAATCGGACATCAACTGAGAAATACCACGTGAAAACAAGTAGTGAACAGTTTGACTCATGTTTTGTTTCAGTGGCAGAAAACCATACTGTTTTTTCGTGTTCCAATGAACGATAAATGCGGGTAACTTTAAGCCCTTAATTCTGATCGAGGGGCGTTGTAGTCGGTAAAAAGTTCCCCGCTCTGTAGTAACCTATTGAGAATTCAATGCCGAATTCACTCTCACTGAGTTTGTATCAAAGCCAAGAAAACTTAGTAAATGAAAATAAAACAGCATAAAAAGGACAATCATTGTTTAATTCACAAGTCTACAAAAAAGTTCGATTCATAATTGATTTCCCTGCGGGCCAGACAGGCTGTTTCGGCATACTGTCTGTTCAGCTGGATTCCTAGTCAGCCGCCGGAGTGAGGCCCGTGGCTTCGGGTTTGGAGTTTTGTCAGTACCGGACCAATGGAGTATGCTTTATAGCACCGTGGAGTTTTTAGCGCGAAGTTGTACCGCGGCCGGGTTTGTTTCGTCGCCGGGGTACGGCCGCAAGTTCGCCGGGTTTTGACCGGACCCGAAGCTGGATGCGCGGCCGTCGGTAACATCATAGATCTATGCTATCATGATGGTGATGGCATTCAACGAATTTGTGGACCCAATGCACGAGAATAAGATGCGCAGCGTCGCAAAGTCTACACAGGCGCTGTCACGTAAAATTTCTTTTGTCGGGACTCCATAGCTGTGCCTCATCCCGAGTGGGACATGACACTAGGCTCGTTATAGTTGCAAGGCAAAATGTGGACCCGCCCGATGGCATCGATGCGAAGTCAGCATGCCCTGAAGTACGAAACTCGGCAATAACTGACACCCCCTTGTTTATCCGGAAACATCTCGCGTAATCTGGCGAAGTCTTGCTTTTCTACCGTCCTAGACGTTACTGACCTCCAACCAAAGACGCTACGGTCTCTGCTCCAACCAACCTGGCGTCGAAAAATATGCCTAGTCATGTTGTTTACTTACAGAGGGCGCTGTAAATCATTCATGTTTACGATTTCTTTCACTGGCTCTCCTTTGATGACACTGCATTTTGTGTGAAACGCGTGATCAGGTGGTAGCTGTTCGTCTCGAGGAAAGCAACGTTATCAAGGTAGGTACCAATGTTATGGGTGCTGTTCAATGTTGCAAAACCGGCAAAACCTGAGAAGTTTTTACTTTTGCTTGCCGGTGGCTGTGCCGATGTCGGGGGTGGTGTTCACACAGTTCACAACCATGGCAAAATAGAGCGAGACTGATAGCCAGTCAGCTAGTTGCCTGTACAATTTCCATTATGCAGCTTTGTACCGGTGACCAGAGTCTCACCCCCAACCCTAGCTGCTAGTGCTTAATGAACGCCTAGGCCTAGACTAAGGCCAGGGCAAGGCTAAGGTTCACCCGAAAAGAACAAGCAGACATGTACACAAAACATGTATCGTCCGGTTACCTATTTTCGTCAGGCTCCAAAGTTCGTCCGCCATCTTGTTTCGCGTGCAGCGCAACCACGCGGGACTTAGCGTTCCAATTTGGAGTGCTCGTCTTCACGTTAGGTACTAACCTCTCGGGAGAAACACGTATCAAAGTAATGAGACAAAAATCGGTGAGTTTACCGATTGTTTTTTAAAACCACTTAAAAATCAGTAGATTTTACTAATACACTTTTTTGTGCGTTTTCAGAAGATGTTTTCGAATTTAAATTTTCTTCCGACGGGACACAAAACATGATCCAGGGTTTGTTTATGCAATGTATCTGTTTGTCCCAGGCACTAGTAGGATCTAGAAGGCCAAAGGAAAAATCCGCAGACAAATGCGATACGCTGGGTTCTTAACATTTTTGCCTCACGTTCACCATTAAACTGCATTGAAATGTCCAATTGGCTTTTATTGGAAACCACAGTGCAGAGCTCAACATCAAAGCTTCAAATCGAGTTTATGTCAATAAAAACAGGCTGTTGCAATTTTCATTACTTCGTTGGCCTTTTTCTGCATGTTTCTCAGTTTTTACAAAAGGGGGCAGCATATGACGAACTTAGGTGTCACAATAAAATGGCTGCCGAAGGCAGTGCACATTTGAAATAACTCGGCACAAATTAAAGAAAACTTCCGAATCGATGAATGCGGTATATCTGTGAGAGTTAAATCGAATCCTATTCAGATCATAACTTTGAAGTGGAATAATTCGGTGAGTACAACAGCAAGTCGGTTTTATGCTTAGGCGGACGAACATTGGGTTCCCCAGTATACTAGCTATCACTGTCTCAAGCAAGCAGGCCAGGGTATCATGATTAGATTATGATTAGATGATTGCTGATGCCGGTGTATTATCTGCCTGAATTGTGACGCGACCAACTCCCTTCACTCTCCACCCACTTAGGTTTAGCAAGCTGCGCACCAAAAGCTATGAAAACCAAATCTAGACTATCATTTGAAAATGTCGTCCAATAATATGTTTTAAAGATGTTTACTTGACAGTTAATTTTCTGCGCATATGCTGGAATGTTTAAATATTATTGATTTTGCTTTACATAATCGTATGATACTAGCCGCATTTTGCTCTTGTTGGCATGAAAATTGTGCAACTTGAGGTTACTCTATTTTCAATTGATTTCAGTCTATATTCGAAATTTTGTCGATTAGGTCCATAATTATATGATTTAAAATTTTCTGTTTTTTAATCCGCAGACTGCTCCACACAATGTGTGCAATGCCGTGGATGGAGGACCTCAGTGAACAACAGATCGAGGAGATTGGTTTATTTGCAAGAGATTGGGCATTTCTTCATGGTCAGGAAATTTTTTTGTTAACAGCATATCTGCTCCATTTGTTTTGGATTGTTCAAAGAAGCAATGTTAAAGTCCCAGCATTGCTAATTGGGTCAAACAAATGGAGTGAATTTATGTACTGTTTGGTCTTAGGAGTTCACCATGGCAACAAAATCAGTCAACGATCGAGAGATAGTCCAAGCACACCCAGTGCAACTCTCTGGATGTTAAGCCAAATTTGTAGTTCGAGAAAACGCCTATGCGGGGGGCTCAAAAGTGTAAAATGCAATGATGGCCAATACTTAGGTCGAATGCTGAAATTCTCCTGATTTTCTCAATTCAGTCCTGGTAGGTGTTAATCTGCACATGAACAGTAATTTGAAATCACTTTTAATTCCTCATTTCCTTATCTAGTAAGCACAAAATATTGTTGACAAGTGAAATTTCGTTTTGTCATATTTCTTGAGCAATAAAGATAGAGACTAAGAAAATTTTTGTTACTTGTTTAGCTTTTTTGTAAACTTTTCATAGTCACACAATCATGTTGTTTTCTTTGACATGAAGTTACTAGATAGCACTTGAAATTGCTCCATGATGGCCATGCTGCCTCAGCATGTGAAACTAAGCTGGCATGACAAGTTAATGAGTGGTCCTAATCTGAAGGTATAATGAATTGTCAGTTCCTGCCAATCTTTTCTTATTTGAGTAAACAACATGATGTAGGGTCGATCTTATAATGATATGGAGTTTCTTTTTGACAATTCAAACTTATTTCACCTTATAAGCGATATTTAGATTATTAGTAGAAAGTCACTAGGCTTCTTTTTTTCCACGACAAATATTGTTTTTCTCTTGTATCATTTGTTGCTATGTTCTCATTTTCGGCATTTGAGAAAGTTCACTGCCTTCATAAATATTTTAGATTTTTTGTAATTATTTTTTATATGATTATTACAAAACGTAAGTAAGGCACCCCTATTGTCAAAGTTAATGGTAATTTCTATTCTTTGAATACCTCTGTAAACATAATTGACCCTGATAATGACGTTGCAGGGATCACCATGCGCACATCTGAGGCTCCTGGGATCTCAAACCAAGCCATACACACTTCTTTGACAATGTTTCCTTCGCCTTTTAAGAGAAGACTCTATGAAGAAGCCGTGGCACTGCAGCATGACTTCAACCTCCTCATGTTTCGAGTTGCCTGTGATTACGACTTTTTAAAACACTGTTTAGAAAGGTAATTTACATAGAACCTAGACTGTAAATTGCTGACCAAGACAAATTTGTGTCCAATGAAATTGATCGGTTACTCTTTTCATTTTGACTCCATACTTCCTTCGCTCAAATTTGGATTAAGATGGCACTGAAGATGTGAAGTATGGTATGAATTCTATAGTTTGGAACTGCGAAAAATTAATGATTTTGATCAGTGTTGTAGATTGTTCCAAATTTTAGAAATTGGCACAAAGTTGGCCATCTCTAACATAAGGAGTGCAGTCAACAACAACAAACATTCACCTTGATGCTACACACTATGGGAAGGCATGAAAATTTTGTGTCGGTGGCTATTTTTCACAATTTTATGAATTATCGACTAGCAGTACAAAACGTAGAAATATGATGGTGAACACCAAATTTTAAATTGCCTACTGCAGGCATGTCTCAATTTTCAGATTCAAGAAAGTCTAATTTCGGCTTAAATTTCAGCTGGTGTCGCAAAGACTATCCCAACTTTTATGGTACTTTCAGTGCAAAGTGACGTATATATTCTCATAAAAAATGCGAATATTTTGAAACACAAAATTTCTAGCATCTGTCCAGTGTTTTACTGAATTGATTTTCATCTAGTTTTCTTCACAATTTTTGTGATAATTTCATAAAAATTCATCTCTTTTTTGTGAAACTGCTGCACCCTATTTTGTTTCTAGGTGATATCTGTCCCATGGCACGTGGTGGATCATTCTCGTTGCCATCTTCCCATGTGTTTGCTATGGAGTGTGATATGTTGATCACAGTTGTCAAAAGCGAATGTAACTAATTAGTAAAGACCTTTGAAACCTTAGAGACTCATATTTTGCAATATTTTCTTTTGAGGACTAACGTGTATTTACGATTGTGAATTTTACTGCTAAATTAGTAAATTACACCACTTCTGAAAATGTTGATCGTGGCTTTGTTTGTTTATGACAGTTATTATTTTCTTTCTTTTCACCAATCATTTGTATTGTAACATTATTTATTTGCAGCATTATTAAAGTTGACGCCTTCACGAAAGGACTTTGGGATATTTATGAACGTGTTCAAGAAGAGGGTGTTACTCAGGTACCACGTCAGTTCATGTAAAATATTCCCGTCTACCCCTGAACAGTTTAAATTAATTTAACTTTGTCTTCTGGTTATTTTATTTCAAATGTAAGTCAACTATATTAAGAAAATGTTTTCCAATTGCTACTGTATGTCTTTTCCTTTCTTCCAGCCTTGCACACTAGGTGTGTTCAGAAGTGATTACATGCAGCACTCAACAAATGACCACGAGACGTGTTTAAAACAGGTTGAATTCAACACAATTGCTTCGAGTATGGCGTCTTTTGCTAAGGAAGTTTCAGGCTACCATAGGTTTGTTGTTCAATGTGCAGGAATGTCAAATGGCTAAAACTGAAAAAGCAGGATTTGCCAATGAGGGTTAATACCTTGCTTGGATTTTTCATTACACCCATCGCTCAATTATAAGCCTACCCTGAATTACTGCACCTGGGACTTTCAGCTCAGCACTTTTAAAACCATCATAAATTCTCACAAACATTTCTAAGTCTGGTCAGCATGCCACCTGTGGCCACATCATGTGACCTAATGAATTTTTCTGATAAGGTTTCTGCCCCAAGACTTGAACTCGTGAT
Organism: Phoronis australis; assembly: GCA_002633005.1. Classification (NCBI taxonomy): domain Eukaryota; kingdom Metazoa; phylum Phoronida; family Phoronidae; genus Phoronis; species Phoronis australis. Next base: position 581,416 of record NMRA01000163.1, read on the forward strand.
ATTCTGCTAAGGCCGTGCACAGGTGGCTTGATGACCAGACATAGAAATGTTTGCTGTATACATTTCCATGCCGATTTAAGATTTAAATTTGTAAATGTCCAACGAAGAATTTCGGCTCTCGAAGTTCACACAATTCTCTTACCTGTGACAAATCTATTTTCAATTTTTCAGTTTATTTGTTGACTCTGTATAAATCATGATGAGGTGGTTAGCATAAACATAGCTGCGTAATGTGTAAAACCTTTATTGATGGTTCAAGTTCATATACATCCTTGAAAATTTTGTTTTAACACCCATGGTCGAGTTAATGGCCATCACCTGATTTTTTGTTTTTTTCAAATTAACCTACAGTGCAGGTCACAAATTGTTACCTCACAGGTTGGCATCAAGTTGCGATCCAACTTGTTGACTGCTCGTCTAGCCATCACTGTCGAGATAAGCAACGGTTTGCAAGCAGTTGTCAGTTCACTCCCCACTGTGGTCGTCACTTAGGTAGGCCCTACCTAAGTGAAATCTGGGACAACCTCATGCTGAGGTGTATTTTCTAACATCTTGCCCATGCATTAAAGCAATGTTTCGTTATTACAGTCAAATTGATGAAATTCAAGAAAATCCCTGTATGTGGCATGACAACAGGGAATATTGAATAGCCTTCATTCGTGTGCTGAACATGCCTTTTAAAGGAGAATCCTTCATTTAGACCAGTTGTGTCCCCATTCTATCAGTCACAACTTCTGTTGTTAGTCACTGAGGCATATAATTAGCTGACAAGTCATGCAGGAAACAATACTTTGTAACGAGTAGCTCAAGACTTGGTTTTTTTGTTGGAAAATTGTTATTACTTCACCAATTTTGAAAATTCAAGATTCCACATAGTCAAATTTTTAAGACCTATATTCAGATTTTTTTGGTTTCCATTGGTTTTCATATCCCAAAAATAAAATGGTAAAACAGAACCATGATGCTTTCAAAACTTCTGTTTAGGTGTTATCTGATAAGAAACAGTTGCCCTCACTGTGTGACAGTGAACAGAGCTGCTCTATAGATAACTAGCCTCTATTGAGAATGGAATGTGGATAGAACTGGTTCCGGGGGACCTGTGTGACATTGGAGAAATTCAAAAGATTTCTCCAATTCGATGCTTGTCTCGCTTAAAAGGGACATTTACAGCTTGTCTGAAGTTGGAACTGCAATTGGCTGTGTGATATGCTTTCATTCTACTAACATTAGGAGAGCGGTCGGCTATTTTTCCTACGGGTCGATGGCTAGTTCTCGACTCGTTTCCAGACCGAAATGCTTGACCTTTGCTATAGCATTATCCTGGATGAATATATTGTGTAGTTGATGTAATCATTACACTCTATCAACAACAGTTGTGTTACAGAAACTGATTTGCTTTTATTCCTTCTTGTGTGTGCACGTGTAGTGTCAGAAAGGTGAGCAAGAATTAGTCGCAATCAGCTAGGGATTTGGTGGGACCTTGAATGGAGAATTCATGGTTAGTGGAAATCATAACATGACCTTCCCTTCGCACCCTGCTTTACTGAAACATTGCACTGGTGTGCATTCACATGCAACCACAGCTACCAAATATTTCTGTATATGAGCTCTTTCAATCAAATAAATTTCCGGAAAACATGCACACTTTTGGGTAATCTATGCGTGTTGGAAACCCCGAAGCTTTCTAGCAGAGAACTTTTCTTTTCGAAAATGCCATCAGCTGAGTGTGCCCTGGGTTAATGGAGGTATTCACATAAATCTGTGACTGTGAAATCACTTTCCCCAGCTGGCAACTTATGTACATGATATGTGAAGAGAACTAGCAAGTTCATTAAATTAATGGTTGACTGGTTTTAATTCTTGCTCTTCAATGATTGTCACATGCACTCTTGACCCACTAAGTGAAATTCAGTTTTTGTTCTTTTTGTTTCTCATTTTGCCTTGTAATTTTTGCAGGTTTTTGATGTCCAGTTATCTTGGTGTTTTTGGTGGTGATAATCTAAACAACTGGGTATGTCTACTGCTTAACCACACGTTGATAACTGTAGTGGGCAGTTAACACCTATTTACAAATTTCACTACATGCATGATTTTTTAGTTCAGCCTTCTCAGTGTAATTTAAGAGCAGCAATTGCTTGAAAGAGATTCCCATGCCAGTATGTGCAAGAGCTAGCAATGGGCAAGTTAGATTGAAGCATTCTTACGCAGCATTGTTTTGGGACTGTTGAAAATTATTGCCATTTTTGTATGCTAACTGGTGTCATGAAGGGATGTCAGCTCAAAAACACATAGTGACTTCACAGGAATCATGATTTATGATTGGCTTTGTAGGTGGTGAGATTTAGCATGATCGAATATCGGATACCTCGAGAATCGTTCACGCAAAGGACTTGCTATTGACTATTCAATGCAGTTACTTGATGCCTTGTGATGCTTGCTTTCAGTCTTTTTTCTGTCATGGTTGCGTCAACGTACTTATTGCAAAAGCGCATGTTTCAGTGGACCCATGCTTTCAATTTTGATGCACTGAAATGACAATTTGTCCACTCATCCGTCATCATCAACTTATCCTGCTTAATCTTGAAGATGTTTACGAACTGACAACCATCCCACAATGCATTTGGAAAATGACTTCAGCACTTTAAACATCGCATTTCTTCTTCCCTAAATGTGTATTCTGAGGTATCGATGAAAGTGAAAAAAGGAAATTGCCTCTGATGGAATGATATTTAGCTACAATTTCAACTTCCTTGCTGCTTGATTATTACTTTTCTTACTGCTTCATGTTGCACACTATTTTGAGGTGAGACTGCACTAATTTTTACTGGTTCGTGGTACACACCATTATGATGTGAGACTGCACTTCTAATTTTTACTGCTTCATGGTACAAACCAGTATAATGTGGGGCTGCACTAATTTCTACTGATTCATAGTACAGACCATGACACGAGGGTACACTCTGAGTGCTTCATAGTACAGACCATTATGACATGAGGGTGCACTAAGTCTCTGTGTGCGTACACAGTGTTGCTGAGAGGAATATTACTTGAACGTCTCATATTTGAAATATTGGATTCGTTAATACATATGCCAAAAATGGGAGATCAGGAGATTATCAAGATTGCGTGCAGGCAAACTAAAATCTTTCCCTGTGCCTGGCTGACTCTTCAGTCACAAGTCATCGGAATATCGTTGGATGATGGTTAACATTGCTCAATTATTGCCTGATGATTGACACATTTTTAAGCAATTTCAAATATTAGTTTCAATATTAAGTTTTTCAGAAATATGAATTTTGCTTGTTAACTCTCTAAATTTCCCTGGTTTCCCTGCCTATACTTATAACAAAGGTTCTGTAATGTCATGGGCTATTGCCAATACCATATTTCCTGATAGTCTGCTAACCTCAGTCCCTCGTTATTGATGAGTCATTTGGCAAGCCGGTAATTTTTGAAGCCGCCAGTCTCAATCCCCACCCCATGGTCTTCACATACATGTAATATGACCATTTCTCATCTGTCAGCATCAAAAGCTAAAATGTGACTGATTGTATAAAAAATTGCCCAGTCATGTTAGGCATTGAAATACTTGTAGAACTGCAGATGGGATACTCAAGGGCCAACACTGAATTTAGTGAATAATTTGAAGATAATTATTGCTGTGCATTGTCGCTTCCAATTTTTTATCTGTCTGAACTAACTTTGTGTGCCAATATTTGAGAATAAAAAAGAGGACATTCAGATATAAAGCGGGACATTTTAGTCAATGCCAAAATGCACTAGGTTGAAATGGGCCGGAAAACCCTTGGTGGCGTGTTTGTGGTGTCAAACGTGGTAAATATATGGCTATATTGGCATCATGGGAAATCACATTTGATGTATGATGATTAGTAAATTTTGCTATGTGTCAAAAAGCCAGACAATTTGATGGTGTGCAGGATGCGTGTCTAGCCTGCTGAAGGCTTCAAAAAGTGTGACAGTCTCGCCAAAAGCAACAGTTGACGTTCCTTGTTACATTGGCAGTACTGTAAAATGTCACCAATTTCGTAAATAAATAATTACCATAAATTTCTCTCATTTTTCAGAAAATTATCGATTGAGCTACAGTACAGAACTTGAAAATGGCAAAATATTATTTTCGTACTTTGTATCACATAAAAGCTCACCTCTCTGCAGTGTTGTGTCCGAAATTAGTGTGATTTCACAGCTGTAGGTCTCTGAGATATTACCTTTTGCTCAGGATTTTATGGGAGATACACACTCATTTTGCAAATGGCACTTAAATGCTTACTATTTCCCATGAAACAGTTGTTAGAACTTAAGTTCTCTCTAGTGTTTTGATTTTGCTTCCAACTTTAACTGGTACTAGTTCCAGTTGAGACATATCATGGGAGTATAATTGCTACAACTGATCCTGTCACAGAAGGCGTGCTTCAGTACTGACTTACTGATCAAATCTGACTGGTTTCAAATGTTTCAATGACACCTCATATCAAGTAATTGCCGTATTTGATTCTATTGAAATCACTTGATGTTTACAGCTTCCACAGAATGATCCCACTCAAGGCATGGCAAAGGGACTCGTGAAGGCTTGGCAGGTGTTCAAGAATGAAAGGTACAGTCATGTCTATTCTTAGTTGAACACTAATCACCCCAAATTTGTTTTTCAACCATAAAAATGATACTTTCCCTTTAACCCTGTTCTGGTGAGCAGGAGGTTCTCAATCTTGCCCTCGACTCAGTTGTACTTGGAATGCTTATTCTACATCATTGATACATTGAGAATTAGAACGTAGTCCATTACAAACTGTCCTATCATAAAATATCTTCAACTTACCTGCTAAAATATTGTACGGGTATTGACTAATCAGACCAATTCTCATGACTCCACAACCTTTGCTTTTATCTTTTTTACAGTGCAATTATTTTATTCATTGTTGAGGGAGAAAGTAGAAACATTTTTGATCAACGTCAAATTGAGATAGATATCATTCAGCTTGATCGTCGCATCAAAGTTTTTCGCAGAGATTTACGACAAGTGTTCAATGATGCTGCACTAAATACCGAGAAGGAGTTAGTCATGTGAGTACGTTTATCATCGAAAACTGTTTGATGTTTCCTTTCAAGCATGTGTCGTTAACAGTTGTGAATCATCTTTTAGTCTGCCTGACTGCTCTTAATGTGATTGTCAAGATTTTCTTGAGATGAGGCATAGCTTAGTGCTGCATTAACCTTTGTTGCAAAGTTTCAAACAAATGTGATGATAAGCTGGCCTCATTTACTAGGCTAGAAACAGTCCACTGAACTGGTGTTCTTCTCATTCAGTGGAAAATTCTATCTGATTGGAGGATTGCGGTATGGTTTCTTATATCAGAACAAAAAATTTTTAAAAATAAATTTTCGGACAATAGATCATGTTATTTGTAAATTGTATCCTGTTTCTGTATCTCCGAAGTTATTCTTTTCATGGCAGAACAGTCATTATTTTTTAAACATTTCCAACAAGACAGAGTAAAGAAGACAATTTACTTCTGATTTGAAAACATTATGTATAAGTACTGTCAACAACAAATACTGGGTGACATTTTGAACATTTTTGGCTATGCAGTGTGCACTTAAAAGTGAAACTTGAATTGACAGCTTTGACCATTATTTTTGTTTGAATTTGAGGAAGGTTTAGGTTCGATTTTGTGAATGACATGAATTCTCTAACTGAAAACTTGATATCTGATTCGCTAAACAATTACAGTTGATTAAAAACAGTCAAGTGCTGCATAGGGTTTCTTTTCAACTGCATTCATTTGATTTTGTGTTTATTTTTTATTTAACTTTCAGAGATGGCAGGACTGTGGCTGTAACATATTTTAGAGCTGGCTATACTCCTGAATTTTATCCATCTGATAAGGTTAGTTTGTATTCTTATTTATGTGTGAGACCAACTGTGTCATGTGCTGAATGGGAATCCATGTTTTTTACGTATTAAACGTAATACTGCTTGCCATTTTAGAAGGCAATTATCATGAAAATTATTCAATGCAGGACTCATTGTGACAGACACGTGGAATATCGCATTCAAATGTATGGACAAACCTAATTTTTCACTGAATTTATTGGTTAAACGCTTATAATATGAAGTTGGCCAGCAAATGTCGGGCAACTTGGTAACATTTGAGCAGTTTCAACAAATGCAGAAAAAATTGTATTAGCAGTATGTTCCAACTTGCAGTACAAAGTTTAACTTTTTCGGGGGCAGTTCATGCTTTTGCTCACTGCTTCTTTCTTGTGTTTTGTTTCAAATATCTGAAATAACCGGTCATTCCAACTGGAATAGTGGCAGGGGGGAGTGTCATTCTTGTGTTGTATCAAGTATCCTAAAAATATTCACATTCTAAAGTATGACTTCCTGAACATGGTTTTACTGGGAGCTAAAAAATTGATTTTCCTACTTCGGGAATACCATAGTTTGTGCTGCAGTGTGTAGAAATTAGGTAAAAGTGCGCAACAGTTGACTAAGACTGAGAAGAAAATTGGTGTTTTGGTCCCAAATGATCCTGCAGTACAGCTCCAGCAGATATCAAGGCTTTTTGGGCAAAGCTAATACACCAAGGTGGAACACAATTAAAATTAATGTTTCTATATTTTCTGCTGCTGATTGTGTCCGATTTGAACATATGGGACTGTAGTTGAATGAAAAATTCTCATTTTCTTACCAGCGTGCGAAGGCTTTAGTGTGCTGTGAAGTGTCATTTCTCGTTGATTTGCAATAATTGTGTTAACAATCATGGGACTTTTCCTTACTTTTGTGCCTTCCAACGGGAATTTTAGAATTCATAAGATACAAAACACCATTAGTTTGAATAGCTGCAAGCAGTCACAGACAGGCACGCAGATCACATTCGGGGTGATGAAGTGGGTCCTCAACCTTTCATAATTAATGGAAAAGCCTGGCCAACTCCACGTAGCTCTCCAAAGTTTTTAGTTAATTCTAATTTCTCATTTTTGCTCAAAGACCTTCTCTTCATGGGTTTTGCAGGCATATTTTTAAATAATGTTAAATCTTTGACATTGCCAGATAAGAAATGATTAAGAAATTAAAGTGTTTATATTATTAACTTGAAGTGTGAATATTGCCATTAATGATAGCAACACCTACCAATCACTATCATGATGACATCACAGTTGAACGTTCACACCACATTGAAGCGATGATGCTCCATTGCTAATTCAACCTGATCTCTGCAAAGTTACCTTGTGCTATTCACTTCGATCCAATGCCAAAGTGAAAGGTTCATATCAACCAACACTCTGTAGAACGTGTTGACGTTGGTATGAAAGGCCCTAAAACCAAATTATTCAGTGAAGGGCAGCCAGTAAGGGTATGCTTAGGCTTTTTCCATGTCTGGGTAATTATAAAGGTAATGGGTCAATGGTTTGGAGACAAAGCCATTCAATTTATCAGTCTTAAGCCGGTTTCCCATTGCTTAAACCAAAATGAAGGACCTGCTGAAAATATCTCACGATAATTAAGATAAGCAAACACAGTAACTTGCCAGTCAATGTTCCCATTGGACCGGACTAACGGCCGTCGCGGTAAGTATTTAGGGATAAATGGATACATGGGGTGCATGTGTCAGACCATGTGGAATGAGAACAGGATAAAAGTGGTGTGAAATTGGCCAAACGAGACGCCTGAATCTGTATAGTTGCATTATCCGTGGTGTTTAGGGGTTCCACTTGGTTTTATTTAAATGTAAGTTGACTTCCTCGGATATAAATTGAGCCAACGACGTATGACCTACATGTATGTGGCGTTGTACACTTTATTAAGGGACTGGTGTGTTTCTGATTTTTCTATGTAATTCTAATGTGATCTGAAGACTGAAAGCTATCAATTTTTTATGCGCCCACATATTTATATGTGGACGCATTGTGCCGTCCTATCAGTTCGTCCGTCCGGCGTCTGTCCGGCGTCCGGCATCTGCTGCTCTATCTCCAAAACCGATTGATGTAATGTTCATGAAATTTTGCACGTGTTCCTTTCATGGATGGTACGGCATGAGTAAACTTTCGGACGGATCCGACTCACGGTGTGCCCCCTAGTGGCAATAATTATTTTTACGTTTACGTGTACCTTCAAAGGTCCTCAACATATTTTCACAAAATTTGGTATATAGGCATCTGTTAGTGAGACGACAGTATCCTTTCGTTTTCGGATGGATTTGACGTAGTTTGCGCCACCTAGTGGCCATTTTTCCTTTTTTTGCGTCTGTTTTTAGCGTCCACCCCTCTATCAACCAAACCGCTTGAAGCATAATTGTGAAAATTGGCATGTATGTTAATGACGAGAACGGGTGACGATGATTTTCCGACGACTTTGACTACTGTGGCGCCTCCTAGTGGCAGTTTTTTTGCGTCTATCACTATATCTCCTAAACCGTTAGCAGGATCTTTACTTTATTTAGTAAGTGCATTTACATAATGATGACAACGAACAACAACTTTCTGACAGATTTGACTACTGTTATGCCACCTAGTGTCAATTATATTTTTTTACGTTTTCCTCTGTATCTTCAAAGGTCCTCACTGTATTTTCATAAAATTAGGTGTATAGGCTTCTGTTAGTGAGGTGACGCTATCTTTCTGTTTTCAGATGGATTCGAGCTAGGTTGCGCCACCTGGTGGCCATTTTTACTATTTTTTACTCTGTTTCTTGGCGTCCAGCCCTCTATCAACCAAACCACTTTCAGGACAATTGTGAAAATTGTCATGTATGTTTTTACTATGAAGTGGACATGTGACAATGATTTTCTGATGACTTTGACTATTGTGGCGCCTCTTAGTGGCAGTTTCATTTTTTTCGCCCATGCGTGATCTTGACAAAGGACCACGCCGATCCCAACGGAACGTTGATTTTAAATATGTTTCATGTACCTGTTTTCATTACTTTATTTTTAATACTACTGTCTACTTGCAATGTTTTCTTTCTTTCTGGTTAGGGTTGCTATCTTTTTTTTTTAAATGAAGTATCAAAACAACTTAGAAGTCAGTTAATTGTGAACCCGTCCCTGACTTTTCCAGTTACAGCTACACCAAACATGTCACAGGAAACAAAGCTACACTTTTTATTAGTTCAAGTTCAATCTTTATTAGAACTCAAATCATAAAATATATACAAAAGCGCAAATATGATCCTGGTACGGGAATTGGGGATAGTTAGGCCTATAAAAGATCTTTAACCCAGCCGCAGAGCGTCTAAAGCCGCGCACCGTACCAGTGACTGCTGGCAACTCATCGGAGACTCAACTTAAACATCCTTCGCCGCAGAGATAACAACTCTTGAGCTGTCTCCTGTGAGTCCATTCTTTGTTGAATGATGTTTAGGTAAAAAATAGCCAATATGAGGATTTGAAACCTCTGGACGAATTTTGGTTGCAGTAACTGCATAACTATTCTAGCTTTTCCTCAGTCATAAAAAATGAAATCACAGATCTTGCCCACCAACCAACCTCATCCACTGCTTGCACTCTCCCGTTGACTATAAAGCTATCCATCTTGTCACGTGGTGAATATCTTGCTGGTAGGCGGTTGAAACAACACAATTTGATTTGGATGTAATAATGAGTATATTGACTAAATGTTTGAATTTCCCTAAATAAATAATCATAAAGATTAACAAAGAAGGCTAATTTAATCAGTCTGTGATCATGTTTCCCGTTCCTGGCGTCTACCTTGGATCCAGTGTTACACTTGTCCGGTTAGTGTAGGACTCCTCAAGTAAAGTAGTTCGGCATGCCCTGGACCATAAGCGATGTTTTAAAAGTTATTGGCATCTAATTTAGCCACTGTGTGTTGTTTATAGATGTTTCAGTGTAGCTTAGTTGTATATTAAAAGAATAATCCACGTGATATTATTAACTATGATCAGCATTTGTAAATCCACCGAGTATATCAATCACACAGTCGTTAATTGTACCCAATGTTCGTAGTTTTTAGCTTAATAGTTGATCGGTTTTTAAAAATTGAAATCCAAACTTGGTTGTTTTTTCCATCTGAACACCGCTGTGGTATTTGTTTTTTTATGAAAACTGTTGGTTAATGCGTTTTGAAAAATCGCCAGTAGGCCTATGTACAGGCAGAGATGTTTACTACTGTTTATGGCCAGGTAGTTACACTAAATTGGATCTTGCTCGCACTGGACAATGCGGTCCGACTCTGGTGCCACGCTCTCTTTGTTCCTGGTAAAAGCTGCTCAGGAGGATGAGCGATGAAAAGTCACGCATATCTTTAGAAATGCATGACTTTCATGTAAGCGTAATATTCATGGCATGCCCCCCCCCCCCTCCAAGCCCAAAATGTAGGTTTTGGGGGACATGTTTGGACCATTCAATTATTGTAACCTTGTTGAATACAACAAGTAACCATGAGTGAAGGAAAGTAGAAATCGCTTCCGCATTATATGCAGGTTCTCATTCACTCCCTTTCATGCACCCACTACTAAGACCGAACTTAGAGGAGCAAGGGACACCTAATTTGTGCCATGCTCAATTGTCTGCCAGTAATGCCAGGATTCGAACCTGTGTCTCCCAAATGGGAGCCCGGAGCTCAAACCACTGAGCCACACTGTCTTCTGTTGTAATATCTTAACAACTGATTTGTGATCCACCGTCTCTGGGCAGGTGGTCGCCCCTTACCATCATCCAACAATGTTGCCACCTGTTGCACTAGGCTTGTGAACTGTACTGTTACAGTAGTAGCCCATTGCCAATTTCAGTCAAGGAGTGGTAAGTTTGGTTTAGTTGCTAAGACTGAATATAGTATGTCGGGTGGTAGTGTTTGTTTACTTGGTGGTTGCTTTTCTAATCCAGCTTTTCCTGGCATGATGTTAGATTAAACTAATGGTCGATTTTACTGTTTGTAACAGGAGTGGGCAGCAAGACTCCTGATTGAAAGGTCCAGCTGTATCAAGTGTCCATCAATCAATGTGCACCTGGCAGGAGCTAAGAAAGTGCAGCAGGAACTATGTAAAAGCGGTGTTGTTGAGCGCTATTTGAAGGACGCTGATGCAGCAGCTAGGATCAGAGCCACGTTCATGGGACAGTATTCACTTGAAACTGTACGTATATGTGTAGGCTTACCTATGCAGCAACACTGGGACCATTCCTGTGACCCACTTTCTTGACCCGCAAAAACAGTTCAGTGGTGGGGCAAAAATGCCATTATAACCATGATTATAACATGGACACAGGGCCACGTTCATTGGACAGCTTTCACTTGAAGATGTTAATGAATTCAGTTTACTATGCATCCCCACATACCTGCTGGAGTGCATTTCATTGACCTAAGAATAATTTTTGTTTTTTTTTCCTGTGGCTCCATAAGTTACACTTGTAAGGTCTCGAGCAGACTCATGAAACACTCGCCTTTCACTCGCATGATTTTGTTATATGACACACATTTGTGAGTTTATTCTTGTGCCTGTAACTGATAACGCATGAATTTTTTGAAGGGAGTCTCTGGTGACCAAAGTGTTTCTATGGCATTATCGACACCCGGAAACTTTGTGCTGAAACCACAACGAGAAGGGGGTGGATTTAACCTCTATGGTGAAGACATGGTGCCCCTACTGAAGAAAATTCAAAATTCCAAAGAAAGGAGTGCTTACATATTAATGGAGTTAATTAAACCAAAGATATTCAGGAATGTCCTCATCAAGTCTGGATCACCAGTCACTGCCGGCGATGTGGTTGGCGAACTCGGCATATATGGTGTTCTTTTAGCGTAAGTTTGTTACAGTCCTGTAACCACATTTCATTATATTACTTATTACTCACCTTTCGCTGGCAAAAGAGCTTACATTTATTGTCAGGAGAAACATTAACAATTGACGTAATGTTTTGGGGATGCCCAAAACTAGTGGAATTTTACACCTGAGTGTCCATTTTTATACAGCCCACATAAATATAGCAGTAGTGAGACGAAACTGTCATCTTTTTGCATAACCTTGCCCAAGGTCTATTCCCCTGGACGTGTAAATCCCAGCTGCGTGAGGTCTTACACCTTTAATGCAGATGCCCACTGCGCAGTGAATGATTAGTGTCGGGACATCAATGGATTCGGAATCAGGACAAAAAGTCACTTTTAGTTACTTGCAAAAGGTGGTCAACTTACTATATTCGATGCGTGTTACTCAAATGGCGTAATGCAAAAATTTGAGCTTTCCCTCTGACATTTGCTATTTATAGCTGGGACAGTCTTGATATCTCACAAACATTCTGTTTGAAATTTAAGCTGCCATATGTTTTGGAATTGACAGGGGTACCTAGTCCCCATAGTGGCTTAGGATTATGTAAATCATGGGACGGTATCATTCACGCAATAGGTCTTTTGAAATTGATATACAAGGTCAGTGAAAACAGTTGTTTATGGGCCCTGCTCTTAGTCACGCAACTGTCCCAGATGGACCCTGTAACTAAACACAGAAAAGGTAATTCTTTTATTACCCCCTGTGGATTCATGAATAGCTGAGCCCAGTATGATTCCTAGACTAGCAAATCCAAATCCTGTGTGGTGGTCCACTCATTTGAAGTTGTCTTTTTCAGTTGCGGTGATGAAGTTATAGAAAACCAGTTTGTTGGGCACTTGTTGAGAACAAAGTTATCTGGTGTAAAAGAAGGTGGTATTGCAGTCGGTGCGGCTTGCATTGATTCTCCTTTGCTGGAAGACTAGTCACATATTGGTTGTGCCGGTTTGTATGCATTGGCATCTAGTTGGACATTTCTGAACATTGTAAATAAAGTTACTGGTTTGACTAAATTTACTACAATTACCATAGAAGTGCCCAAGAAAAAGGAGAAGTCAGTGATCATGGTGCAGTCATGTTTATTCTAAGGTGAAGGTGATGGGGACATAGTAATCGATGGACATCATTTTGTCCAACAGTGCAACTCCTAAATGATTTCCACAAAACTTAAGAAAGTATGCTTATGTAGGGTCATAGTGCATATCATCTGCATTTTATGATTCGACACTATTTTCCTGAGTTTTGCCCATTTTTGATTTTCACACATCCATGTTCTAGGGAGATGCTCTTCTGTTCTTTTACATTCCATGGGTGATATTTATCAAACCTTTTAACAAGAGCGCTCGGAGGAGCGACACTGGGCGGAATTAATCGAAAAGACGACGATGGGGAGGACGACGACAATCATGACGATCAAGGCGGCAATTATGAATAACACGATAACATTCATGTGACTAGCGAAAAAATCAAATAGAGAGCATACAATCAACTACAATAAAGAACAATAGATGGCGCAACATGACGGACGAGCCACGCTTTGTTCCCACATTCCAAAATAGGTGGCACTATGTGACAGTGTGCAGAGCAAAGTTATGTTTACAATAAGTATTTGGCCTGGAATTCCAGTCTACAGTAGGACAGTGCTGGCTGGGTCAGTCGGGGTCAAATGGGCATAACCAAAACAAAGTGAACTGAAAGCCAGCCAGCTGCGTGCTTGCATAGGTGACCGAAGGAACAATGGTATCCGAAAATCTCAAATAAGTCGTAGTGCAAAATGGAAAGTATCTTCTGGAAGCCCGTTCAAAACTCTATCTAAAGTGATAATTTGGCAAAAATCAAAAAAAAATTCGAAAAAATTGAAAATTTGCCGTTTTTTTTGAAATTCAAAGTCCAATAACTCAAAAACGGTAAGTCTGAGAAATACGCTCTCGCAGACTTTTTGAAAGGCCATGCTTCAACGAATCCACATGCAAAAATTCACGTCATTTGCTCTTCCCGTTAAAAATGCGACACCAGAACGATTGAAACCGTGTGAACATGCGCCACAGCCGCCATCTTGAAAGTGACTTCCAGTTCAATAAACTTTTATAAAACCTTATTTAACTCAACAAACACGTGACCAGTTTGAAAGTGATTTTTTCGCAAATGCGCCCTCTATAGGAGAAAACATTTTTGGCCATATTTCGGCGTGCGCATGCGCCACTTCCAATATTTCCGCCATATTTGACCGGAAGTCAACGATTTTCGGTACAGTTGTACCACATGTGCTCTATAATAATCGTACCACATTTCAGCCCTGTACGTTGAAAAATGCGGCCTCTACGAACACTTGACTGTGAAATCGGATACAAAATGGCCGCCACATCCGCCATTTTGAATTCGATCATGACCAAAAACAATAGGCTTCCAGGACATTCTGATCTACACGTTGTGTGCAAAATTTCGTGAGAATCGGACGAAAATTGCGACCTGTAGAGTGCGAACAAAAAAAAAACTTGACGACAGCAACATACTTGTCGGAATTTGAAGAATTCCGCCAAGTAAAAAGAATGCTTACGAAGGACCATAGTGTATACAGTGAACCTTTTGCAAATCAACCATATTTTCCTGGATTTTGTCCTATTCTTGTTGTTCACATCTCTTTGTAGGGAGGTCCCCTACAACTTAAGTAGGATTTTAACCAAAATTTCAAGAAAGAGTACTTGCAAAGTGACCTGCATATAGTTGAAATTTCACGATTTGAATAGATTTTCTTAAAATTTACCCATTTTTGATTTTCTCGCATTCATGAATGGCTGAATATTCATCTGTGTGCCACTACCCCTACTGTTCATTTCTCATGAGACTTTGAAAAAATGTTAAAAGAATTATGCTTACAAAGTGCCGTAATGTATATTGTCTACATTGTGTAATTTGACCATCATTCCATTATTTTGCCCACACCGGATTTTCATGCGTCCAGGTAGGGAAATGTTCTTCTGTTCATAACTCCTACGTTTCAGTGGAGGATTTCGACCAAACCTTAAAAGAATACACTATGAATTACCATCACGTATCGCCAGCTTTTTGTTACGTATTTGGCCATTTTCTGGAAAAGCTTTTCAGTGCCCAACTCCTACATTTTTTAGAGTTCAGAAAAGTATGCTTGGGAGCTGCCATTGCACGTATCATTAGCATTTTGTTATTTGACTTTTGATTATCTGGAATGTGAGCCTGTGCTTAGGTTTGCACACTCCCATATAGGAATCCTCCTGTGAGCACAACTCTTTCTGCATTTTATTGTAGATTTTATCCAAACTTTCAAAAATTATACTTACACAGAGCATTATTTATTATTCGATATTTTGTGAGTAGACCATATTTTCACGAATTTTGACGACTTGCGTAACATGTCGGCGTAGAAGGAATGGCTGTCCTGTGTGTAACTCCTTCTTCATTTCAAATGGGATTTTGACCAATCTTTTAAATAAAAAATATGCTTGTGAAATGTTGTATCACAAGTTTTCAGCATTTTCTGATTTGACCATATTTTCCTGAATTTTGTTCTGTTCTTGATTTTCATGCATACTTGTGTGGAAACGCTCTACATTTCTTAGGAGAGTTTACCAAAGTTTTTAAACAAAAATCACCACAGTGGCACCCCATTGGGTCCATGCAAATGCACCAATAAGCTTACCTCTGAAACCACAAGTACACCAGTCCAGTACCTTCAAAGAAACAATCCCACAGCAGCTGATGTCTCTATTCTTGTGTAATCCCAAAAGTAACTCTTCCCAATTATTTACAGTTAACAGTTTGTAAACTTTTCTGTTCTATTGCACGGAAAGCAATCCACCACCAGTATTCCACATGAAGAAGTCTGTCCAAAACACAGCATAGACTAATTACCTTTGGTCAAACACCAGCTGTTGGAAGTTGAAGTGTGTAAATTTGTATCACTTTTGATTTCTGGATGTGAAGTGTGCTTGGATTTACTCAATTCCAGTTTTAGTAAGTAGAATCAATCATTAGACAAAGTTGTAGTCATAGCTAAGATGTTAGTTGGGTTAAAATGTGACTGGTGTCTGGTTTTCATTCTAGATTACATTTTGGTGGAAGGCAGTTCATGCTGGATGTGGACGTTGTGGAAATTCTGGATCCCTTGATCATCCAACCAAGGAACAAGTTTCTTAGTGTAACACAATATCCTATTGAATTCAGTGGTCCACATGACCTTTGAGGCCATGTCTCTAATTCCTAAAGATACCTCAGTTGCGTCAATTGGTGTTTCATTCAGTAGAGGTTATTGAAACTTTCATTTCGTTGCACATATTTAATTGGGGTTTCCCTCACACGTTCACCTTTGGTGTGGTTCTTGTATACCTAGGCCTCAAAATCCCGCTCGCCAGGTGGGCGACTGAGCCAGAAAATCAAGTCACCCAGCCTAAAATTAAGTTGCCCGTTTTTGCGTTGGTCGCAACAGACAGTCTGGCCGTCTGAAAATTCAAGAATCACCAGAAAGACGGCATAATTAATCATGTGCGAAAGTCAGAATTAATTTGGTGTCATACAAGGTACACATGTTTCAGTACAACTTTTGTACTCTGTAACATGTCAGTGGTCAGTTCTTTGTTTGCACTTTCCTTTTTAACTTTTGGTCTTTTTTGTTTTTCATGTGTTTCAGGGTAACATTACATTCAAAGCATTGTCTGCCAATCAATTTGGACAAACATGGTTCCTGTTTGACTTTAATTTGTGGCAGAATGTGTTACTGTGCATTTTCCCATATGCCACATAATTGTTGACATCTTAGGTTGTAGAATGTGGTCAAGTAGGGACAAGTGATAGAGCTACATGTACATGTGTGATTGCAAATCTGAATGAATGTGGGACACCATAAATCGTCTCATACAATTTTAATTAGTTGTTCTCTTCTTTTTGCTGAATTGAACCAAAACCCAGTATTTTGCAAGCAGTTTATCCCGTTCAATCTGGCATCTTTTTGGTCACATCACGTGACCTAATGAATATAAGTCCGAAAAGGTTTCTGCCCCCGACTGGGACTCGAACCCAGGACCTTCTGCTCACCTGAGTTCGAGTCCCCGTCGGGGGCAAAAATCTTTTCGGACTTATATTCGTTAGGTCATGTGTTCAACCAAAGATGGTGGATTGAACGGATAAACTGCTTACAACATATTCCACACCTCGGCTGAATAAGATATATATATATACAAACCCAGTATGGCTGTGCAAAATGCTCTGGAAAATTCGTTCCATAGTATGTTATTTTAGTTAGGCAAGTAGTGTTTTCAGGATATTTAACCAAGAAATAGTCTGGGAATTTGTGTTTTTAAGTGGAAGTCGTCTCTGGTAGGCATACCAGTTGCTGTAGTTTAGTCTCGAATTGGCTGTAGAATGCCCCAACAATGCCTTTAAATTCGTGTTTATGACTGATGCTGTAATAACAAAACGGGTCTACCTGTCAGTTTCCAAAAATTAGCCCTGATGAGCTAGACTGGACTTGCAGTCTCTACAATCAGTTTGGAAACTGACTGAACTCAGCAGCGAGGAAACTGGAGCGTTTCATAGTGTAATGGCTGTGTATGATTGGCATCGCTCAGGTTCCGCCAGGTCAACCAGCTAAGACATATGATTGTTCATAGCGGTGACATCATGCTTACAAACCAGTCAGATGCTGGTTGACCTGGATGAACCAGTGAAGTTGTTGAAATGCAGCTAATGTCACACTTCATGTTTTTCTCTACTATAGTCATAACTTTGAAACTCCCATAGTTGTTTAACGAATATACTCTTTTCTGTGTTCAAGTAATTCTCATGTTAGATGGTACAACTCCGTCTATTGGTAGTTAATGGCAGTGATATTAAGTCAAATACCGAATTATATGTTTATCGAAAGTTGCTTACCCTAAATTCGAACAGAATTGTGCACTTGACAACAATCTTCTACTGTGTCCACATTGTAAGAATTAGAGGTGTGTTTAATAAATTGGAACTTCTTCAAAAATGTGTGTACCAGGGAGGGAATTTGAGATTGTTCTTTTAAAGGGGAGTTTGAAATGTTGATTTTATAAAAAATTCTATATTGAACGTTGATGATAAGAAATTCTATATTGAACGGTCAGAATTCATGACTTGATTCATAACATTTGAATATAAAGTTTTCCCACGCATTAGTGTCATTGTGTATTTCAGATGTTACCTGTCATGTTTTGCACAGGTATCATTCCCGTTGGTGCCTTTTTGGTTATGCATTCAGCATCCGTTTTCATTTGTAGCACATCCGGACATTGTGGTAGTGCAATCATAGTTTAAAATTTGAAGTTTGTTTTTAATAATCTATGTGTAGTAAGCAAGAGAAACAATAACCAGTATCCAATATACATCAATTCTATTCTCTATTAACTAGACCACAAGTTATGATACAAAACAAAGTGTGGTTATCCTCATGGACTACCGCCATATCAGAACCAATAGCAAATACGTGGTCTAGTAAGTTGCAACCATGATGGATACGAAAGAAATTCTAAATGCATCTTTGCCAAGAATTTCCCCTTTTAATACATAAACCATTAAAATATCTTACCCAGGAACCTTTATCATTTCAACTGAGCTTTACGAAAAATCGGATCGTGCAGTTTACAAATCTTCATTGGTCTCCCCCAGCCTCTTTTGAGAACACCAGTGCGCAAAGAGTATAGTATTAAAATGGGAAGACTGTCATTATGTGCTCCAGTGTAGAACCAATGTTGGGGTATGCATCTGGTGTGTGATGTTACGAACATTAAACTAGTTCCGTGAACATTTAAAATAGATCGAGCTATGTGTTTTTATTTATGGGTAACGGGTTTACGCTTGCTCATGCTATCTGTGGTGGTATGCGGTGGCCCGGCAGAAAGCAGGCTTATGGGCATATAATTGTTATTTTTTTAGTATTACCCCATAGTGTGAATCTCCAATTTTATTCTTGCCAATAGATGTCTCCTTGTATGTCTCTTGTAACACTGACAACACGGTTGTATTTGTGTATTGAATGGTTAGCCTGTAGATTTACTAGCTGCCATACAGGGATATGCCGAGTTGCTGTATGTAATCTAGGTAGTGTGGTTAATTTTTGACTAAGCACTTAGCCACGGTAATTCCGTAGTTTTTATTTAGTAGCCTACTTCCTGAGAATTAAGATTACAGGTTCTAGCTTGGACGCTCTTGACGGCCAATATCCGTATAATTGACGAGGCTTTAGCTAGGGAGCCCTGGGCCGGAAAGGCGGGAGCTCTGATGAACAGAGGTCGGTCACGTGACATAATTTTACGACGTGTTATTCAAGTCACAAGCACGTGCACGTGCATGGTGGTAAAAATATAATTTCATTTCGCATTACATCACTCAAGAGTTCAAGTTGATCTAGGCTACATGTACTTTGATAAGGACAGTTGTCAGTACGTGGCGGAAATGCCATGGTCCCTCTAAACTTTTAGCCACCGTGACGATTTCGTAGACCCAAGTCCCAGACCAATAAACACTCGTGAGCACTAGCGGGAAGACTTCTGTTCCGGTGCGCCCGCTCCCAAACTCCAAACGCGCCTAAACTATCCCCTACCCGGTGACCAAACTCCGTATGCGGGCCATTATGTACGGGGCACTGAACAATTAAATTCTTAAAACTGCAAAGTGTTTTTCTATCGAAGTTAGTGCTTTGTGATTGCAAAAGAACAAGTCAGAAAAGTTCACTTCAGTCGAAGGCAAGATCGCCGACGAGAGCATTGCTTCATGTAGGGACTAAAAATTATCGCGAACAGCTCGTCACTTATTTGTGTCATATAGATCGCACATGTTTCTAAGTAAACAGGGGTTTGTAAGAAAACTATATTGCCGTCGACTTAATGCCTGCGCCCATATTATACCGGTATACAATTAATGTCGCTACTGAAACAGGAACAAAACACGTTGACAGCGACAGATCGTCATATCAATATGCGGCTCAATAAATTTTAACATAGCTTAATTACAGGAAGTTGAAGGCAACCGCGTTTCTCCGAGCCTATAGGCCTAGTGATCTGCCTCCCGTTCATTAACGCTAGGACCTCGCTAAAAAGCAAGACTTCGCGAGATTACGAGAGATATTGCCGTGTATTTTTAATTAGAACACGTGACTTTGGCTAAATTTTAGCTAGGGCCTAGCTTACGTAGGTCCTAGCGTTAGTGAACGCACGCCAGTAATGAGTGCTTCGCGCAAGGAGAAGCAGGCCTACTCCGAAGTCCTGTGAGAGCGAACGCGGCAAGTCTTCGGTCTTGCAGCGAGCGAGCGAACATTATACAGATAAGGTTCGTGTATTGCATTTCAGTCAGTACCGAATCAACCACAATTTAAAAGGGAACTGTATTTTATTCTGAATAAATTCTGGATAGTTTTCTATGAATTGGTGATTAATTTCACAAATAATTCAACACGAAAAATTAAACTTATGTTCTCTAACGAAGCTCAAAAAATTACCGGCTTAGAGCGCTGCTTAGTCTCGTGACGTATTTGGCGGGGGCAAAGTCACTGTCCTGTGTTAGCGTGCAATCAAGTAGCGTTTTTATATTGTCGGAATAAGAAATTTTAGTGTGAAATTTCGGGTCACAAGGGATACCTGTTTGAGCCAAGGCAACACAAAGTGATACCTAGTCATCGTCATCGTCAGACGAAAATTTGCCGGTGTAACTGGTGTCAGTGACTGTGCCGAGGGCAATGTGGACTCTAGCCATCCAGTCAGCCAGTTGTCAGCCAATACTCCGGCAGCTCTGTAAACCTGAAGGGTTGGTAAGTTACCGACTGTACCTGTATGAAGACTATCGTACCACTGTTTGTTGAGCTCCGTTAACCCCGAAATTTCAGACAGCCATTGACTACCCGGGTATAGTTGACTCAGTTATGCTCGTCACCTCGTCGTAAAACTTAGGCTACATCAACATATAAAGCTAACGGACCGGCGGGGGCGCATGCAAAATCTGATATAGTCACCCGACACTTC